>JAYESA010000004.1:130035862-130348362 GCA_036927795.1 Iris macrosiphon | reverse complement strand
TGCATTTCATCCTCCCTCTCCCAGGTTGACTCACCTGGAGAGTGATGCCTCCACGCGACGCGAACCAAAGGAATAGTCTGGTTTCTCAATACCTTCTTCCGCCGATCCAGAATCTCCACCGGCTGCTCTGGATAGCTACGAGTAGGGTCCACCATGATCTCTGAGTGATCCAATACGTGATTGGGATCTTCTACGTACCATCTCAACTGCGACACGTGAAACTCATCATGAACTCCCTCTAGCGTAGGTGGCAAATCTAGCCTATACGCCACAGCGCCGACCCTCTCAAGGATGCTGAAGGGTCCGACGAAACGTGGGCTAAGCTTCCCGCCTCCACCGAAATGAATAGTGCCCTGCGTCAGAGAAATCCTCAGGAACACCAGATCTCCAACCTACCACAAACAAGGTCTCAACACTTAATCTAAAACAAGCAATCACAAGCAAACATAAGAACAAAATCTAGATTCTAAGCTATACCTCGAACTCCAAAGGTCTCCGGTGGCTATCGGCCCAATGCCGCTGCCTGTCCTGTGCCACCCGAAGTCTATCTCTAATAAGCTTGACCTTCTCCGATGCATCAACCACCATCTCCAGGCCAAGCAAAGCTCTCTCGCCTACATCATCCCATGATAACGGAGTGCGACACCTCCGTCCATACAATGCCTCGAATGGTGACATCTTGATACTGGCTTGGTAGCTGTTGTTGTAAGCAAACTCTACCAAGTGCAAGTGATCCTCCCAAGAGCCTCTGAAATCCAGAACACAAGTGCGAAGCATGTCCTCAAGTGTCTGAATGGTCCTCTCTGACTGACCATCTGTCTGTGGGTGATATGCAGTACTAAACTTGAGCTGGGTGCCTAAGCTAGCCTGCAGACTCCTCCAGAAATGCGAAGTAAAGCTACTGTCTCGATCTGATACTATGCTCACAGGGACTCCATGCAGTCTGACTATCTGGCGCACATATATCTCTGTTAGTCTCTCCGTAGACGTACCCACTTTGAATGGTAGAAAGTAGGCCAATTTGGTCAACCTGTCTACGATGACCCAAATCGCATTCTTCCCTCCTAGGGAACGGAGAAGTCCAAAAATAAAATCCATGGTCACATGCTCCCATTTCCACTCCGAAATGGGTAACGGCTAGAGCAACCCTCCTGGCCTCTGCCTCTTTGCCTTCACCTGCTGGCACACTAAGCATCGGGATACGAAGCGCGCTACCTCCCGCTTCATCCCATACCACCATACATGCTCTCTCAGATCTCTATACATCTTGTTGGCACCTGGATCCATATAGTACTGGGATCGATACACCTCCTGAAGAACCTTCTTGCGCAACGATCCACTCGGCACACACAACCTGGTACCGTGCCGCAATGATCTATTATCAACAATGGTGAAGTTATCTGATAATCTAATCTGAACCTGCATCCTAATGCTCCTCAAGGACTCATCCTCAAACTGTGTAGTCCTGATCCGGTCTACCAACTCTGACTGAATCTACAGTCCCACATCTGTATCTCAACTCCAGGCACTATCACCTCAATGACCAAGCTCTCTAGATCTGCCAGAAGATAATGATTTGTAGTCAGGCACATAGCTACCGGATACCTGCTCAGCGTATCCGCAACTATGTTCGCCTTTCCTGGATGGTACTGCAACAATATGTGGAAGTCTTTCATCAACTCCAACCAGCTCCTCTGCTTCATGTTCAGCTCTTTTTGGGTAAACAGATACTTCAAGCTCGTGTGGTCTGTGAAGATCTCCACACGCTCTCCGTATAAATAGTATTTCTACCACTTCAGAGCAAAGATGACCGTTGCCAACTCCAAATCGTGGGTAGGGTAGTTCTTCTCATGAGGACATAATTGCCTAGAAGCATAGGCAATCACCCTCTCATTCTGCTGTAACACACAACCCAGTCTCTTTCTTGATGCGTCACTATAGATAGTGAATCCTCCAGATCCTGATGGCAACGTCAACACTGGAGCTGTCGTCAACCTCCTCTTCAGCTCATCAAAGGCGATCTGACACTCCTCTGACCAAATAAACTTTATTTTCTTCTGGGTCAGCCTAGACAATGGCTCTGCAATCCGGGAAAAATCCTGAACAAATCTTCTATAGTAGCCTGCCAGTCCCAGGAAACTCCTGACCTCGGCTACTGAACTCGGAGCACTCCATGCCTTAACTGCCATGATCTTCCTCGGATCTACCGAGATCCCCTCTCCAGTCACCACATGACCAAGGAATTCAACCTTGTCAAGCAAGAACTCACACTTCGAAAGCTTTCCATAAATCTTCTCCTTCCTGAGAGTCTCCAACACTATCCTCAGATGCTCCTCATGCTCCTTTGGGGTCTTCGAATACACCAAGATATCATCTATAAACACCACCATAAATATGTCCAGATGTTGATAGAATACCTTGTTTATCATATTCATGAACACTGTCGGGGCATTAGTCAGCCCAAACGGCATCACCATGAACTCATACTGTCCATACTTGGTCCAAAAAGCTATTTTCGGAATATCTTCCCTCCTGACCTTCACCTGATGGTTGACTGTCCTCAGATCAATCCTGGAAAATACCCTCGCTCCGCTCAACTGGTCAAAGAGATCATCAATACACGGCAGCGGATACTTATTCTTGATTGTGAGGTTGTTCAGAGCCCCGTAGTCGATACACATCCGTATCGACCCATCATTCTTCGGCACAATAAGTATCGGAGTACCCCACGGAGAAGAACTAGATCTGATAAATCTCTTGTCCTGAAGCTCATCTACCTGCTTCTTCAACTCTATCATCTCACTGTTGCTGACTCTATAGACGTTCTGGAATATTGGCTTCGCGCCTGGCACCAAGTCTATAGAGAACTCCACATCTCTGTCCGGAGGTAATCCTGGCAACTCCTCCGAAAAGACATCCAAGAACTCTGCTATCAGTGGCTGTTGCAACCTCTGCTCTACCACCAGGGCTTCGCAGAAGACTCCCTCGCTCTGCTCCGCTGCTCCTCTGGCAAACTCAAACTCGGACTCACCCGATAGACTAAACAACACTCTGCCTCCACGATAATCTATACTAGCACAGTGCATACTCAACTAATCCATCCCTAGTACAATATCGTAGCTCAGAAGTGACATTACGAGTAGGCACACACTCAACTCCTCCCAAGGTAACTCTTCGGTCTCTGCAGACATCACTGACTAGGATGATGCCACCCCCGGTCATGATCTTGCAGAGTCTAGCTAAAGGTTCAGCAATAAGATGGTGTCTAACAGCAAACAATACAGACACAAAGCTATGGGAAGTACCAAAATCAAATAAAGCAAGTGCTGGAATAGAATCAAGAAGAACAGAACCTGAGATCACATCACCAACGGTGCAAGATACGATATCATCAAAAAGGACAGTAATATTGCAAAAGAAAATAATTTCAGAAAGATTAAAGATAACAAAAGTAATCAGGAAGGGTCCTAGTTGTGATTGAGCACACTCTCTCTCAGCCTATATCCTATACCTATCGCAGGTAGACCAAGAAACTAGAACTGCGTACTAGACCTGCATAGTAGACCATGCATGGACCGCCACCAAAAATATGTCATGACCCGCACCCGAAAAATTGGGCATGAGTCGTGGGTACGTTCAGCCTACGCCGCAGAATCGGCGGTAGAACACTGTAAAGGTCCGTTCTAGGTCAACAATCTATAACTCACAAAACCTGTCAATATAACCTCTCCAAAAGGAGGGCAACCACACAATATATATATGCCTCAATCACAATAACTAAAGGAAGAGTAAAAGCACGATAAGATATCACAAAGAAATAAGAACCAAAGAGAGCAATACAATATCCAAATATACAGTCTAAGACTAAAGTCTACAACATCTCACAATAACAAAATAATAAATACAGTCATCCAAAATATCAACTGGGAACAACCCAGGAAAATCTACCTAGCTAACTAGGGTGCTAACGGCGTCTCCTCGACGGGCTCCTCCTCAATCTCTGGGTCACAACACTCCTCGACGCCCGGTCCGTAGAATGTCGGGCAAAAATCCTCAGGATCCTCTAGAAAAATATGTCCAGTCAGGACTGGAGCGAAGTACATAACTCTGAAAGCAACTCCAAATACATGGTAAGATGTATATGACTAGCAATAAAAAAGTATACAAGATGCACAGGAAAATAAATACATGATGGAGCAGATAAAGTAGCTGCAATGTAAAATTGGAGAACAATACAAGTAATAGAGAAGTAACTGCATGTGAGAAAATAGGAATACTAACTAAGTGCCTTGAGCACAAGTTCGTTATGTGTTCGTTATGTGATCGGCTTAGGTTGTACATGAATAATCTACGATAACTCCGTTATGCGTGAGTTGCATAACCGACATACACATGAATATTGTTTGGCTTTGATCACATAACCAACTCCTACTCCCCTCTCCCACTAATACTCTTGGATCCAACCACGATACGCTACGTACATGATAAATAACTCACGCATATGAAGGCGAGAGCACACGAAGCACATGGTAGCACATGAGAATCAATAACCGAAGCACATGATGAAATACACGTGATAGAGTACCTGCTGAACACGGTAAGGAGAATAACATCTCATGACGGGATCCAACTAGTACCAGCTCATGAAATAATGTGTCAGAATTGTTTGATAATAAACGAAAGAAATAAGACGAGGTTTATACGAAACCCACTCTTTGGTTCACAAACAAGAAGTACAATTAATCCTATACGAGGATGTCAAGTACAATTTTTAATCTGGATAAATATTGCTATAGGAGTCTGATCTACAGTCGATCACTTTGTCCCTTGGACCACACGATGATAAAGAAGTATCGTAGAAGACAGAAAACAGCTTCGAAGGTTGCAAAAGAGAGTGGATGCTCGATGCCAAAGTCGTCGATCACTACTTTTTGCTTGAGCTCTGGATTCTTCTCTCTCAAAGACTATTCGACTCTTAGTTCCTTGACCTTCTCTTTTGATCTTGGAATCTTTGATCTTGGTTCTGACCTTCAGTTTTTCGACCCTTCTTCGACCTTTCTTCGACCTTTCTTTGACCCTGGACCTCTGTTGATAGAGGTATCTATTTATAGGGTTTTGGTGACAGTGACCATCCAGTCGGCGTAGAAGCCGAGCAGTGGAAAGTATAACACCTTTTTACGCGATGGTTAAAATAACCGTTGCCCACGTATAAATGACCTTTTGAATGAGCGTGTGACGCGTGTCCCATTAAGAGACAATGCGTATAATTGCTGCGAAGATCACGGCATAAAAGCTACGTAGGTAGTTATCCTTCGTGTAGAAGAGGTTGGCGTAGAAGACAATAACTGTCACCATGGCATAGAAGCCAAAGAGTTATCAAACTGGCGTAAAAGCCAAGTAGCCGTAGAAGCTGAGTGGGCGTAGAAGATAGCTGATCCTCCTCCCTTGACTGAGGTTTTGAGCTAATTCTGGACCGAATAGCTTTAATATGCACCAATGCAAATGTAGCCTGAGTTGGCGTATTCCAAGGAGATAGCGTACAGCGTGCTCCCATAGCTGAGAATAGCCTGATAGCGTAATGCGCAAAAGTGATGATGTGGACGTTTTAGCCAAAATTATGGCTTTTGGAGATATAATCAAATCTCTTGCATTAAATGCAGAGATCTGCCCCCATCCTGTGCATTAAATACAGAGGCGTGTCTCGAAGAATTGCCATCATTCTGCGCATTAAATGCAGACATATACCTCGAAGATCTGCCACTATTTTGCGCATTAAATACAGAGGCGTGTCTCAAAGATTTGCCATTATTCTGCGTGTTAAATGCAGAGACGTGCCTCGAAGATCTGCCACCATTACGCGTATTAAATGCAGAGGCGTGTCTCGAAGATCTGCCACCGTTCCGCGCATTAAATGCAGAGACGTGTCTCAAAGATTTGCCATCATTCTGCGCATTAAATGCAGAGACGTACCTCGAGCCCTGTACGAAGAGCAGCTTTTGACGTGGCAGCCTGTTTGTCTTCTGTGGAGCGTAAACAGCTCATATCTTCCTGTGTAAAACTAGGCAGCGTATTCCCTTGTATGCGTAAAAGTGGTTTATGCCAAGGAAATATCACTAAACGACAGTCTAGGTCGCTGTGCCGCGCCATCATTATAGTCGTCGTCTGGGTAGTCGTGCAGTACTCTTTGTCAGGTGTCAGACGTCAGGTTCACTGCATGATTTGACAGGTTCATTTCGAGGAATACGAAGCGTTCCTCGTACATTTCAATGCTGCATTAAAGCGGATAAGTTTTACGCCGTAAAGGCGATGTAGCACCCTTTTTATGCTGAAGCAGCCTGGACATACTGCATTACGCGGATAGTCCTTGAGCTTATATTTACGTTGTACTTAGCGAAAAAGCTCTGTTTGTACGCTGATGGCTCCAAAGTCATCTTTTTACGCATCCCAGCATCAACATGCTGCGTATAGCTATTTTAGCGTATTTTTTATGCTTCTACAAGACCCCCTTCAAAGTTTTCAAATTCTTCGTAATTTGAAACGCTTTGAATGAAGCATGAAACGGTCAAGCCTGACTCGTTCTTCAAGGCTGATTTCTTGGCAGATTATTGGAGATTTATTGGGATTTGGTGTATTCTTTTTTGCCTATATAAAGGCTGAGGAGTTAACCTGTTCTTCCCATATTTCCTTCACCACACAGAGATGATCGCCGGAGTTCGTCGGGTCGACTAGAGGAAGAAGAAGACCATGTTCTTCCAGTATGTAAGGAGCCAAAAAAGAAGGCATCTTCGAGCAAATATTCTCTGCAACAATGGACCATGGAAGGATATCATAGCTTTCTTTGCTCGGGATAATCAGCAACTTTGTATGGCGGTTCGTCCAGGAGAGAGAAAGGGTCAGATTTGACCACACAGCTTGCAAGCTGTGTTTTCTCCTGTCATTCGTGGACGAGAGCAGAAAGACTAGCTCTGTCCTCGAGTATTGAGTTTGGTGAAATACTTCAACTCAATCTGTCATGGCGTATGGAGGATGGGCTCTGAATAATTCAGGCAGGCCCAGTTTTGTATCCTCCTGCCATTAATCATTTTCTTGTTAATCGGTCGTGGAAACCGACTAACTGCTGAAGAAGACGGAAGAAGATCTCCACCAATACGAGAACCTGGCAGAACAGATTCTGGGGGTGGCCTTCCGATGACGATGAAAAAATCCTTTGTATACGGGATTTCCCTCATATGTAATGATAAAAATGAAGAAAAACCCTCTGTAGACCGAATTTCTCTCATATGTAATCATGATTTAATAAAATCGTATTCTTCTGTGCATATGATTATCTTGCCATATTTTTTGCTGTGATAAAGTCTGAATATGTGTAGCTTTGACACGTCTGGTCACTTTATGCTGACTCTGATAGAAAGAGTACTAGGTCCCGTCCTGTCGTTTACGCATAACTAAAGATGCGCATAAAGCCGCTTCGCATTTAAGTCGAGTATTCGAACTGTCCTGCTGTTAGGAATGGGGAGCTGCATAGAATTTTGAACCGTCGCTTCTGATAAACATAATTTTTGTTCAGACCATCATCTTCAAGAATGATTTCTCGAAAATTCCTTAAAATAGGGCGAGAAACGGCTGTCAAACTGAGTCGCCATCTTGAACTATAGAGGAAACATTCAGACTGGATTCTGGATGAACTTCCAATCGACCCAAGAAGAAGAGTAATTTTCAATATTGAACTCTGTATGCTTTAGGTACTTGGGATATTTTGAGGCCAAGAAGGAGTATCCTCTGAGTGAACCCTTACAATTGACCGTCTTGAGAATTGTTCAGATATACGCATATTCTGGCCTGCGTATTCTCAGATATGCGGAAAGTCATAGATCTCTAAATGTGGATGAGCATAAAATCATAAGTTCGTAGCCTCTCGAGCGTAAAAGCTGCTGAGCATGAGAGCATCCAGGCGTAGAAACTATAGATTTGTAGCCTCTAAAAAGAAAATCTTTCCAGCGTGAAGTTGTGGATTTGTTGCCTCTGAGCGTAAAAGCCATCGAGCGTGAAATCATAGATTTGTAGCTTCTGAGCGTGAAGTCGTAGGTTTGTAGCCTCTCGAGCGTAGAAAGCTCCTTGGCGTAAAACTACGAATCTGCTTTGCACAAAAACTTTTCGAATTCGCTGACTGTCCGCCTTCTCTGAGTAACAGGCTGACGTGGTCCCCAATCATAACCAAATATTAAATGTAGAATTTGGTTAGGGATTCGAGGAGTCCATCTGAACTCTATATATACCCTAAGGCTTTCAAAGAAAGCCTTTTCATCTGTCTGTTTGCAAAAGAAAGCCTTCGACTGTTCGAGTTCTCTCCTTCGTTTCCTCTCCGAGCATTCAGAGTTTTCAGCAATAGCCCCAAAACCAATCTCTTCCTCCAAGGGAAAGAAGGCTGACTCTTCTTCTCGCTCTTCTGCCCAAGCGAGAGCGACTTCCGTCGGGCAAGGCGAGCTTCATTCTGAACGAAGTATCCCGCCGACGAGCTGTGCACCAGGGGTCAAAGGTAAAGCATTTGGGACTAAAAGAACGACTAAAATCCTTCGCACACGTTGTACGTGAACGCCCTAGGTCATCTTTTGTGCTGATAGCCTCTTCGAGGAAGATGATGCACAGAGATATTTTATCTTTTGCGCCCACATTTCTAATGTGTCAGCGTAAAAACTCTATATTTTCCCAGTCGGGCGTAAAAGTACAGACTGTCGAAACTTGGCGTATACTATAAAATTTGAGTGTTACGCTTCTGGATGAAAATTCTGGCGTAATAACTCAAACTTTGGCAGTCTGGCGTAAAACACAGACTGTCAGATTTTTTATGTATACTGTCAGTCTTGATTTTTATGCCTTGGAATAAGATTCCAGCGTAAAAGATCAAGTTTTTACAGTCTTGACGTAAAGCACAGACTGTTGACTTTTGGCATATACTGCAAGATTGTAATGTCTAGTATAGAAACTGACGTGTCTTTCTTGCTCTTTGTAGTTAACTTGCATATGTCTCCATTGGCTGAGGTGATGGGTTCTGCTGCCGGGATATTGCATTCCAACTACCTGGAGGATTTGTCCCACGTGACATTTCCTATCTCTGGACCTCAATATCCTGAAGGAAGGGGAATCCTGATATCGGCTCAAGGCGAGCGAACGCTATTGAATATGATCAATGGAGAGCCCCTGACGTACATAGACGGGGCCCAATATGTAAAGTCGGCTTTTCTCTTCAGGGACATAATTGATAAGCAGTCCCAAACGAAGCCCAAAAAAGAACTCTGGGTTTTCCCTGCCGGGGGCTTGTTCATGTATCTGCCCAAGATGCTGAGAGACTATCCCATCTCGGCATTCTTCTATGCTACACATCCCAGGAGGATGTCGTGGACGCTGACTCCCGATCTTCACGGCCGGCCGGGAAAGATATTTTACCAGAAAAGGATCTGGCCAAGGGTCATTTGTCAGCCGCCCTTCCGGCTCTGTGATGCCGTTCAGGGGATTGTACCCGGGCGGTGTCCCGAGTGAAGACAGTTTACTGCTCCAGCCGGTCCAATTACCGACTTTCTACAATGATTTCATGGGGCATGGAAGAGTATACCCCAAGGTTAATCCTCGGACCAATGGGTGGATCACCCCTACAAATCTTCGATGGGCTCGCTTAGCTGACTGGGCCCTGAAGCATTTTTAGACCGAGCTGGAGAGCATTGGTCTGTACGCAGCTGTGAGTGCTACCAGTGTTGGGTTACCTCTCAACCCTAGCCTATTTTTGGCTCTGATGGAGCGATATATCTCGTTCATCGGGACTTTTGCCACTCTACTGGGGGAGTTGGGATTGGCCCTCCACGAGATGGAAAAAATTTCGAGACTGCCAATGGGGGATACTCCTTATGAAGAGTATGTTCCCACGAACCGGGAGCTGGGGAATTCAGACCCTCGGGTAGTGGCAGTGTACCAGGAGCTGATGTGCCACTACCTTGCTTGCACCGCCTTTTATAATGAGCCTTCAGATTTGGCTCATACCAATAAATGGGCATCCTATCTCTTCTTTTACCGGGCCAGGGATTCTAAGCCAGAGAAAGTCTTGGATAGCAAGGATCAGCCTCTGAGCTTCCTGAGCGTGCTTAGTGCTCAGGTAGTCGACGATCTTATGGAAGACGCTGGGGCTCCAGACCAGATTCTCGACGAAGGGATAGAGAAATATCCTGCAGGCACTAAGGCCTACAGTTATTTGAGGCACTGCCGCCAGCCTCTGTCCAAGGAAGCTCAACTGGCTGGCTTTCTCTCTATATGGATGCACCGATTGGTGGTACCCGGCATTGTATCTGCGGACCGCATTCACCGCAACATGCTATGGCTTGCAGTGCGTTTGGTGTTTAGGGCAAGACTGGGCTTGCTCCCTGCCATGGTGTGCCGCATACAAGCTGGCCTGAGGGCCATTACTGATGGGCTGCTTGCCGATGAAACTCGACGTGATAGCTTTCCCAGGTTAGAATTACCATACCTGTATTTGATGGGATGGTTAATTCTCCATAACCCCAGGGTGATGTCTTCCGGCTCTGGCAGTAGTTTGGGGGATAGTTTCTTGCTGAATTACAAGAATTCTTCCTGGAACGTGACCACAGTTTTAGACTGTCGGCGGGCGCTGAATTTCAGTCACATCTAGAACTTAGGTGAAGTCTGCACACCTGTTGATTGAGATGTACAAAGGGGACAGTACTGTCCCCTTTGTACATCTCAATCAACAGGTGTGCAGACTTCAGGACTTAGGTGAAGGGCAGACCATTCTTTCTCCTGAAGCTTTTAATTGGTTGGTCTGCATTAGACCTTCCCATTTACTGTACAGAAGGGAAGACCAATGCTTCTTGGAGCCCTACCTGCCTAGTCGGTTTGCCAGGCAGTTTGGGTATGACCAATTGCATGTGGGTAATTTCGTTACCAGCTTCAGGTCCAGGGGTGGACTCATTGATGGAGCGAGAGGATGGAAATACTTCATCATGGGTTACACTAAAGTAGTTTTAACCGTGCCCGTCATTTTACTCTCCACGGAGATGCGCATCCTCCACTTGTATGCCCAGTTTTATGTGGCAACCAACAACTTCCATCGTGATTTTGATATGCGTGGAAGTTTTAGGATGCCTTCCTCCAAGTCCGCAGGAAGAGTCAAAATCCCCTCGGTCTCCTCTGACGAGGGTGAAGATTCCGTCAATCTAGATGAGCCTCTGTTGGCAGTACCGAGGGGTGAAATACCTCCGCCTGCCGGGGCTCTGGTCATCTCTGGTAAGCGAAGGGCTCCTGCTCCGAAGGAGACTTTCCCTCGTAAGAAGAAAAAGAAGAAGACGGTTAGTCGTCCTCTCAGGATTCCCGGCCATGAGGCTCCTAGGAGTGATCCTGTTGTTTCCCCTGTCGGGGACGATTCTTTGATTGGAGGTTCCTTGCCTTTTAGAGAGGGAACCTCTACAGTTCCGACTGGCGGTGCCGGAGAATCTCTGCTTGAGGCTGCTGTCGCTGCTACCGCTTCAGGTAGTGGTACGAGATCGCCTTTAGGGGTGAGCCGACTAAGGATATCTTTATCCAGATCAGCATCGAGAGAAACCCCCGCCGTGTCTGTAGGTGCACCCAGCGAGATTCTACCTGACGAACCTCGATTGGATCTGGGTGAAGATTCGGAAGAATACCTGCCGATGTCAGTTAGCACACCCCCTTCTCCAGGTATGACAGCTTGCTTAGCATCATTAAGAAATGATTTAGCTGTACTGGCTGTAGACGCGACATATATGCCATCGGCCATAGGTAAATGTCGTCTTTACGCCTCTTTTTTAGAAAAATTAACATCATTTTGATATTAACTTTCTTTTGTCTTCTTTTCAGGGGAAGACATCTACGGGGAGGGCAGTGTTGACGCGCCTTTTGGCTCTGTGTCAGCTCCTGGCGATGACATGGAGGTGCCTGACTTCGAAGAGGAAGCATTTTCGGGTGCCGGCTCACCTGAAATAGCTCCGCTATCTCGAGAGAAGGATGAACCTGTCGTTACGACAATACCTCCTTTGAGTACGTCGCCCATTTCATTTGTTGTTGGCGCATCTTCTTTTGTCGCACCATCTGTTGAGGCGACGACTGTGGCAACATCGTCTGCGGTCATTCCTGGAGGGGGATTCGCCAATATTGCAGCCACTCCTTGCGTCCATTCGGATCTAGCCATGCTGACTGAGCAGTATACCAGTATCTTCTACACCACTTTGAATCTAAGCTTCGAGGGGCTGAGGAGGTCCGCTCAGTTTGCGATAGTGCCGATCAGAGAATTCAACGATACTGGGATAGTTGACACACTGGAGGAGATAGTTAATGGTTTGGAGGAACCCATTAACGAATATCTGCAGCTATCTCGAGGCAGCATTGACGGTCTCGTTCAAGCTAGGTATGAGTCCCTGACTGCAAAGCTTGCTGGGCAAATGGAAGCTCTGGACAAATTCGTCCAGGAACAGCAGCAAGAGATGGATCATGAGCGTGCCGAACTGGAGTATGTCATTCCTCAGCTGACTCGGTGCAAAGTCGAATACGAGGAAGTGACAGGAAGGGTCCGCAGATTGAGAGATGAACTCGCTCAAGCGGAGGAGGAGGCTGTCTCTTTGTCGGCTTCTCGAGATGTGCTGAAGAATCGAATGGAGACCGCTCAACAGAACCTGACGTATGTGGGTGTCGTCCACGCAGGTTTTGCCATTCTCGGTCCGAGCTAGCTGCTTTGAACAATGATGCGGCAAGGTTGGAACGGGCTCGCACCGACGTCTTGAACTCCAGGGATGAGAGAATGGCTGCTCTGGCACGGCAGATTCGCGACCTAGCCGCTCCCCCAAATGATGTACTTTTTTTGCTTTTCAATGTACTTTTGCTTTTTTTGGGAATAATAAAGAGGCTTTTATCTAACTTTGTGGATTCATTTTGAGTTGATGTTGGCGCATCAACTCAAATACTGTCTTCAAGTCTTGGATGTGATTATCCTTGAGGCAGCTTTTGACAGCTACATCGTCTACGTAATATTCTACTATTTTGCGTAAATGCTCATGGAATATGTTACTCATAGACCGTTGGTACGTATCCCCGGCATTCTTCAATCCGAAGGGCATGACCGTATAGCAATATACCCCCAATGGTGTCCGGAAGGCAGTATGCTTCTCGTCTTCAGGATGCATCTTGATTTGATTGTATCCTAAAAATCCGTCCATGAAAGACATATATTCAAAACCGCATGTATTGTCAATCATGATGTCTGTAATGGGGAGAGGACATCCCACTGGGGGATTTTTAGTGGACCCATTTACTTTTTGTGCACAAGAGTGCAAGTAATAGGTTTAAGACAAATCCTGACAGCGGTAATATAGACGTAATAAAATACGACTCTGTAGGGATGAATGAGGATGGTACAGAGGTGATATGGACATGAATATTTCATCTTTCCATTGCGAGCATTCTACAGGGGAATTTTTGTAGACCTATTACTTTTTGTGCACGAGAGTGCAAGTAATAGGTTTGGGACAAGCCCTGCCAGAGGTAATATGGACATGGCAGTTTTTGTGGACTCAACACCACTGGCGTACTTAGAGTTAAGTACGGGTGCTAAGTTGAGATGACAACCGATATCAGAGGTAATATGAACATGATAATCGATAGCCAAAAACTCGAAAAGTTTGTTCAGAGGTAATATGAACATGACAAACTCTTGAGTTATGATTCCATCGGGGATGGAGGTGTATATCTGCTCAGAGGTAATATGGACATGGCAGTTTTTGTGGACTCAATACCACTGGCGTACTTAGAGTTAAGTACGGGTGCTAAGTTGAGATGAGAACCGATATCAGAGGTAATATGAACATGATAATCGATAGCCAAAAACTCGGAAAGTTTGTTCAGAGGTAATATGAACATGACAAACACTTGAGTTGTGATTCCATCGGGGATGGATGTGTATATCTGCTCAGAGGTAATATGGACGTGGCAGTTTTTTATGGACTCAACACCATTGGCGTACTTAGAGTTAAGTACGGGTGCTAAGTTGAGATGAGAACCGATATCAGAGGTAATATGAACATGATAATCGATAGCCAAAAACTCAAAAAGTTTTTTCAGAGGTAATATGAACATGACAAACACTTGAGTTGTGATTCCATCGGGGATGGAGGTGTATATCTGCTCAGAGGTAATATGGACATGGCAGTTTTTTGTGGACTCAACACCACTGGCGTACTTAGAGTTAAGTACGGGTGCTAAGTTGAGATGAGAACCGATATCAGAGGTAATATGAACATGATAATCGATAGCCAAAAACTCGAAAAGTTTGTTCAGAGGTAATATGAACATGACAAACACAGCTGGGGAAATAAAAAAATGTTTAGACAATAGTACGGAGGTAATATGAACATGAACTCATGTCCGAAAAAATCACTGTAGAGTGATTTTCTTGAGCGGGGATAGACCTGAAGAATCCGCTAGGGAAACTTTAGGGATTCATCATCCGGTATCTTCTGGAGGGAACAAATTGTCACGTTAAAAGTGAGATCGATTTACAGTGATTGTCCCTTCGTTTACAGATGCAGAGTGATGACCTTGGCATCGATCAACTCCTGGATTCTCCTTTTCAGTACATAGCACGCCTTTGTAGTGTCACGACCCGATTCCGTAGAATCGTTGAGGCGTCCCCCGAATCGTGACCGCCGTACGGGCTTGGGGTTGCGCCCGCACAAGGCTCTAATAATTTGCATAGCAAGCACATATTCAGAGTACGCAGATAAATTGAAACACATATTTGAAACATGAAAAAGTTCTCTTTATTGATAATGAACATCTATTACAAACTCCTGAACGAGTCAGCTAATATGCCGAACGTCTTACAAAAGTGTTGACTCAAAATGAGATAGCAGTCCTGTACATTACATCCCTTTATAAACTCAAAATGATAAAGACCTCCAGGCTGAAGGACGACTTTGCCACGAAGCTGCATTGTGTATGAAGAGTTGCAAGCTTCTGACTCCAAAATGTTTCAAGGGGCGCGGTGAAGATGCGCCAACAGCTGGACTGGATCGGGAAGACAACTTCGGCTCCTCGCTCGGTTCGCCTTGGTGCGGAGAACCTGTTTCAACGAGGGTCAGCATGTCAAAACATACTGGTGAAGACGAGCTAACCGAGCTATACCAATCAACACATTGTTTTAATAAAGCATGCATATTTGTGGATTTTTATCTTGCCTTAGTTCATTTACAAGTAAGCAGCATATAAAATTTACTGAAAATGAACGTGCCACCGTTCGATGGATTTTACCTGACCGTCTGAATTACCTGCACAATACTTACCATGCCTTCCCTGCCACGAAGACACAAGTTAGTATGCAACAGGTTTAAATATACACGATGATCACTAGCGTGGTGCCATAACGGACATAGTCAAGGACAGGGATAGCATGCAACGAGAACATGATATGCACACGACAAGCACACGATGCGTTGCAAGCCATCCCCTCCAGCACACGATGACTACACACGAGTTCCGCCCGGACCGAAACGGTGCCAGTGCCCCAGCGACCGTCCGCAGAACTTACCCTTGTGCACAAGTTGTCCATGATCGAACAATACGTTATCTTAAACAATCAGTTTACGCCTTTGAGGCAACACGAGCACAAGACATATCAATAATTGTTAAGCATTCATGCACTTCATGCAACACAAGTATGAGACATGTATTTGTACAAGACAAGCAACAATTTATGATTATTTCCAAGCGAACAAGCATGTAATTAAGTATCTGTTCATGAAGTTTATTGACAAGCATAATATACCAAGTCTATTCTCTTTTATCTTGGTTTCTTTTATTATTACTTGGTATCGTTTGATCGGGGCAAAGAAGAATACAGATTTTAGGGCGTGAAGCTTGGAAGCAGGGCTAGCTAATCGGGTTGGTAGCCACTCACTTAGATTGTTGGAAGGGAGAAGGAAAGAGGCGCTTCACGACTCCGCTCGTAAGCCGCCTACTGCTCGTTCACCTGCACACGAATAGCTCGATTAATACTTCTTCCTCCCTTTTCAAATCTCAGAATTGAAGTGCAGTTCAATGAACGAAAACAATGAAAACCATCAAAACCGTTCAAGGAAAACAAGCAAATTCCAAAACCAACTCAAAGCACGAAAGCAACAAGCGACATCGAAAACTGAGGCAATAAAAGATAGTAGCGGAGAGGTCCCTCCTGACTCTACCGCTAAGTCGATCCTTGGGGCACGGTCCACTGAATATGGGAATCGATTCCGAAGAAACAAATCCATAACGAGGACGAGTTCTTAATTCAATCTATCCCGATCGAACGATACCGTCTTGTGTTTCTTAGCCGCGCTCTCCACACCGGGAGAATGGGACGCTACATGTAGGGTGATGAATGTACCGATGAAAGAGACAATAATCTGGGTCATCATCTTTGCCAGCCCTCTCAGGATATCTGATGTTGGGAAGCTGAAGTTTGTGTCCTTCCATCAACATATTGAAGATTTTAATGATGTTATCTTCATTGAAGGAGAAAGTCCCTTTTGGTCTTCGGGCTCTCGATGCCTGAGTTTTACGGTCTTCCGGGAAGATTGTCGTCATCGCATCATCTTCGGGTTCTGAGGGAATTCTACCCCCTGTTTTGGATGCTGGCCTGTTTTGTCGAGGTCGGCTACCCTCAGACACGTTGCAACATTTGTCCACAGAAGCTGATTTAGAAGGTCCTGCCCCCGGTTGTGCAGGATTAGACTCTCGAGGTTGTGAGTTTGCAAGAGATGCAGTATACTCCAACCCAAAACGAGCTTGTTGACAGTAAGAATTATCCCACAATGGTATTCGTCTGCCTTTTCCATAGTTGAGGCCTTGTTTCAACTTTAAATCATAACCCATGCTTTGTATAATTTTTAAAGCCCGTGGTCTATACCTGTGGATTTGCATTTTGCCACCTTCAGACTCACGAGATTTTTCATGTACGATCGGGCTGCTCCGCATGCGACCGAAGACTATTGGATGCTGGTCGTCGCGAGTTGGAGGAATAATAAAGATGGAATCTTCATGTGGCCCACCTATCATGACGATATTAGATGTTGATGCATCTTCCCACAAGATCTCCCCGCGTTTGACCGTTATGGGAACTGAAGCCTGTTTATGACTCTTGTCTTTGTATTTCTGGATCAGAAATTCACGCAAGTCAGGAGTTTTTACAGAAGAAGAAGAAGAAGATGGCTTGTTCCTTCTGTTCACATCAGTGGGCATGCGGATGTTGGGAACCATAGTTCTCCCTGTGCCACCCGTATACAACAAGTTGGCCATCTGGGTAGCGAATAATCCCCGAGGAGTTTGTCTTTCCACAAACTGGGCCTTCTTTACGCTAAGGGGCTTCTCCTAGCGTAATTTGGGGCTTTGTGCAGGTTGGCGTAAGGCTGAGGTGGTCCTCAGTCGGCCATCAGCTCCTCGCGTAATTCGGAGGGCGGGCAGATTCTTCCCTTGCTGGCGTAAAGGCCGAGAAGTTGAGCAGTCCGCCACTTGCTTTCCCTTGCGTAGGTTGCAGGGATCATCTGCTTTTTCGCGGAGGGCAGATGCATTTTTACGCGCGGAGCGCATTTGGAATTTCTGATTTGGCGCTAAGGCATTGTCAGAAATTATGTCTGCCACGTCATCGACGGGAGACAGGATTTTACGCGCAGAGCACGGAATAGACTTCTGGACTAGCGCTGAGGCATTGTTCAAAGTTTTGTCTACCACGTCACGGATGTGAGACAGAGTTTTACGCGCAGAGCGCGAAGGTTGTGCAGCTACAACCTGGTTGGTCGGAGAGATCGGAGAGTCGGCAGGAATGGTAGGGGATGTCTTGGGCATCCAGACCTTACGCAGCTTCCTGTTGTCTTGGACAGAGAGAGAGTGAGAGCTACCCCCTATTCGAAGCATGTCTTCGTAGGCAGACTGGTCGAACTGGACGACCAGTGTCTTCTTCGCGGATCCCGCGGATACCGCATCTTGTTGAGCAATTGCTTTCTCGTCAGAAGAGAAAGAGGTCCCCAGCAGAGTCACCATCTTTTGTTTGATAATAAACGAAAGAAATAAGACGAGGTTTATACGAAACCCGCTCTTTGGTTCACAAACAAGAAGTATAATTAATCCTATACGAGGATGTCAAGTACAATTTTTAATCTGGATAAATATTGCTACAGGAGTCTGATCTGCAGTCGATCACTTTGTCCCTTGGACCACACGATGATGAAGAAGTTTCGTAGAAGACAGAAAGAAGCTTCGAAGGTTGCAAAAGAGAGTGGATGCTCGATGCCAAAGTTGTCGATCACTTCTTTTTGCTTGAGCTCTGGATTCTTCTCTCTCAAAGACCCTTCGACTCTTAGTTCCTTGACCTTCTCTTTTGATCTTGGAATCTTTGATCTTGGTTCTGACCTTCAGATTTTTGACCCTTCTTTGACCTTTCTTCGACCCTGGACCTCTGTTGATAGAGGTCTCTATTTATAGGGTTTTGGTGACAGTGACCATCCAGTCGGCGTAGAAGCCGAGCAGTGGAAAGTATAGCACATTTTTACGCGATGGTTAAAATAACCGTTGCCCACGTATAAATGACCTTTTGAATGAGCGTGTGACACATGTCCCATTAAGAGACAATGCGTATAACTGCTGCGAAGATCACGGCATAAAAGCCACGTAGGTAGTTATCCTTCGCGTAGAAAAGGTTGGCGTAGAAGCCAAAGAGTTATCAAACTGGCGTAGAAGCCCACGCCGAGTGGGCGTAGAAGCCGAGTGGGCGTAGAAGATAGCTGATCCTCCTCCCTTGACTGAGGCTTTGAGCAAATTCTGGACCGAATAGCTTTAATATGCACCAATGCAAATGTAGCCTGAGTTGGCGTATTCCAAGGAGATAGCGTACAACGTGCTCCCATAGCTGAGAATAGCCTGATGGCGTAATGCGCAAAAGTGATGATGTAGATATTTTAGCCAAAATTACGGCTTTTGGAGATATAATCAAATCTCTTGCATTAAATGCAGAGATCTGCCCCCATCCTGCGCATTAAATGCAGAGGCGTATCTCGAAGATTTGCCATCATTCTGCACATTAAATGCAGAGATATGCCTCGAAGATCTGCCACCATTTTGCGCATTAAATGCAGAGGTGTGTCTCGAAGATTTGCCATCATTCTGCACGTTAAATGCAGAGACGTGCCTCGAAGATCTGCTATCATTTCGTGCATTAAATACAGAGGCGTGTCTCGAAGATCTGCCACCGTTTCGCGCATTAAATGCAGAGGCGTGTCTCGAAGATTTGCCATCATTCTGCGTATTAAATGCAGAGACGTGCCTCGAGCCCTGTACGAAGAGCAGCTTTTGACGTGGCGGCCTGTTTGTCTTCTGTGGAGCGTAAACAGCTCACATCTGCCTATTTAAAACTAGGCAGCGTATTCCCTTGTATGCGTAAAAGTGGTTTACGCCAAGGAAATATCACTAAACGACAGTCTGGGTCGCTGTGCCGCGCCATCATTATAGCCGTCGTCTGGGTAGTCGTGCAGTACTCTTTGTCAGGTGTCAGACGTCAGGTTCACTGCATGATTTGACAGGTTCATTTCGAGGAATACGAAGCGTTCCTCGTACATTTTAATGTTGCATTAAAGCGGATGAGTTTTACGCCGTAAAGGCGATATAGCACCCTTTTTACGCTGAAGCAGCCTGGACATGCTGCATTACGCGGATAGTCCTTGAGCTTATATTTACGCTGTACTTAGCAGAAAAGCCCTGTTTGTACGCTGATGGCTCCGAAGTCATCTTTTTACGCTGCCCAGCATCAAAATGTTGCGTATAGCTATTTCAGCGTACTTTTCATGCTTCTACAAGAATCAAGTATTATAGTTCTAGAACAGGTGATATATACGCTATCATAAAATAAAAACGATCAGAGGTAGGTACTCGCCTGACGTCCTGAGCAACTGATGAGGATCGAGATCCGGACTGGCATCGCAAGAACCTATTACGAAAAGCAAGGTTAAACGGAGTTCTAAAGAGTTAAACTGGTATAAAATAACTAAAAAAAGGCTCTAGGGGTATTCTAGGTCGAACGGGTCAAACTGGTGAAATTTGGGCCAAAAAGTCAACCTGGGTCCAAAAAATCAACTATGGGTCAAAACTAGGTCAAATGTTGACTTTTACGGTCAACGAGGGCAATTATGGTCAACGCTAGGTCAAACTAGGGTGCCCCTAAATTTCTAGGTCAAAACTAGCTTATTAAGCTAGTAAACCCTCAAACTCACCTCCTCGAGATACCGTAATACCCTCGGTATCCGATACCTCGACCTAAGCTACGCACCCCGCCTATACCCACTAACACATATGCTAACACGCGTAATTATATACACATATACATAAAAACCCAACTCTAACTTTATTCCTAGGCAATTGCTCAAAACCTTACCCCGATACTCAATACCTTGGGTATCTCAAGGTATTAAGATACCTTGATATCTCAAAGTATTGAGATATCCCCCACTCTAACACTAACCACCTAGCTAGTTATCTATGTATATACATATACACCTAGGTAATTATCTAGGCTAGGCTACTACATACATCTAACACATAGGCATATATCTACTTATATATATATAACCACACACACACATACACCCATACTCATATATATCTAACTATATATATATATATATATATATATATATATATATATATATATATATATATATATATATATATATATATATATATATATATATCCCTCTCGCTACCTGCTACTGCTAGTGCCACGCTACGCTTGCGCTTGTTGCGATTACTGTTGGTGCTGCTGCTGCGCTGGCTGCTGCCTTAGCTGCTGCTTGCTGCTGCATGCTGGCAGCATGTTGCTGTTACTGCTGCAGCTGCTTGCTGCCATTGCTGCAGCTGCTGCTGCTTTCTGCACAAGCTGCCTCCCCCCCCCCCCCCCCCCCACCCCCACCCCCCCGCTGCTGCACTGCTAGCTGGTTCCCCCCCCCCCCCCCGACACACCACACAAACACGCATATAGACATACACATTCATATATATATATACACTAACAACCATATATACATATATATATACACACACACAACCATATATATATATATATATATATATATATATATATATATATACTCAACCACATATGTATATAGGTACACACACACACACATATCTATAATCACACATATGCATATATATATACACACTATATATATATATATATATATATATATATATATATATATATATATATATATATATATATATATATATATATACACAAACACACTCACTTATATATATATACATACACTTACACAAATACATATATACACTCATATACATATACAAACACATATATATACACACACTCATATATATATACAAACACACACACATATATATATATATATAGACACACATACGTATATATATAAACTCATATATACATATACACAAACCCAACACACACAACACACAACACACAACACCAATGCACGCACAATGACCCAAACACACATAAACACATATAAATATATAAAATATAACTCGAAAACTCTAGCACACACTCCCCGAAGCTAAACCAACACGCGCACAAGCCCGAAACCTAGAAATTAAGTCGAAATGGCCATTCGGTCATTTCGACGAACACGTAGAGTACGGTTCGCGAAATCTTGTGAAACGCACACCAAACCTACTCGAAATTGGCCCAAAATTTATCTACGGGTTCTAATCGATGTCTAGATCCTAGAAAAAATACTAACTCGTCGATTTTAGGTCCGTGATAAAAACGCGCACGCACATAGAACCTACGACGACGAAAACCCCCAAATCGCCCGAAACGACCATTTTTCCACGACACGACCTCACGTATCCGAATAGAGACACATACTCTCAAGACACCCAAGCACGTCTACCTAGGTCCGTCTAACCTAGGATATCACCCAAAATTGGACCAATCTCGGATTTCATCCAAAATTGACACAAAACCTAATGTCAAAGTCTCCAAACACAACCAAACAAGTTCCAACTTTCTTCCACGGGTAGCCTTAAGGTCTAGGAAGGTTCTAAACCACTAATTACACTATATATTAGCAACCACTAAGAGAAAAGTTAGGGTTTACCTCTTAGGAGTTAGAATCCCAAGGCCAAAGTCTCCAAAACCCTTGAAATCACCACCCTCAAGCCTCCAAGCCTCTACACTAAGTCTAGTCTCTCCTCTACACTAAGTCTAGGCTCTACACACCTAGGTTAGGGAAAAACAAATGGTTAGGGTTCACACAAATGAAGAAATAGAAGAAGAAAGAGAAGAAAAGGAGAAATACTTACTTGAAGCTTGAAGTTGGAAGAAGGAAGAAGAAGAAAAGAGTGGAGAAGAGTGGAGAAGAAGAAGAAGAAGTTAAATGAGAATGGGGGGAAGTGTTCGGCCAGGAACTTGGGAAAGGGCCGGCCATGTGTATAGAAATAGTTTACATTAATGGAAAATGACTAAAATGCCCTCATTTAGTCATCCAAAAATAGGGTTTAGGTTTAGGGTTCTCTAAACACTCTCCAACTAAACCAAAACTTTCCCAACTAACTAGAATAAAATATAATAAATATTCTAAACCCATAAATAGGTCTGACAAGGGTGTTGGTTGGGTCGGACATGGGTCCACTAGGGTCTAACATGGATCCAAACTAGCCAAAATCCTAAAACAACCAAACAAAAAATAATACAACCATCAATTAAATATAAATATAATTATTTATAATCAATACATAATTTATCGAATAAAAATAAAAAATAATCATATTTTCTAGAATTGGGTAGTGACAGGCGTGGAGGGTTATTTTTTAACACATTGACGGTAAGGGCCTGCTTTCCTTTGCCGTCACGGCCAGTATTGTCCTGATTATTGTTGTTGTTGTTGTAAGGATGCTTTCTCCTATCATCAACGACGAGGATCTGTATTCCCAGCAATTGGGCGTCCATCATATTCTTCTCAGCGGTAACATCACTTATGATAAATGTTGTCCAGTCTTTGAACTGAGTAGTGCCCGTCTAGAGCCTTATTGTTGGAAGTATATTTCTCTGGCATGTGTCTATCAGCGTAGACTCAGGATTGTCGGGATGTAGCTTTAGAGCAGCTTGCCTGTATCGTTCTATGAATTCTCGTATAGGCTCTTTTTTTCTCTGAGTGATGTCCATCAGAGAGGACATCGTCATGCCATTTCCCCCGTTATAGAATCGGGCAAGAAAGAGACTTTTAAGATCTTCGAATGACAAGATGTAATTGTCTTGGAGACTGCAAAACCAATCGAATGCTACTCCGGACAATGTCCCGACGAAGAGCTTGGTGAGAAGAGCATCGTTGCGAGGTAGATGTCTCGTCGTCGTCTCAAAATAACTCATGTATTGGCGAGGAGATGTCTTTCCGTCAAATGGAGTCATAGAGAAGGACTTGTACTTGGGCGGGTACGGCACATCTTTCCACTCGAGAGGATATGGTTGTCGTATCCCGAGCTCGTGCAGTGTGTCCCGATTGCCCATTGAGTCAAGGTGGGCTCGAAGTTCTCGTACTTCCCGTATTGCTTCTCGGGACTCATCTACTGCGAAAGAAGTAGACGATACTGGCCGAGTGTGATTGCCATCAGCACGTGGAGCGGTTGAGTTCGAGTCTCCATTGGTCCCAGGATCTTGGATTGCTTGCACAGAGGTCCTTGGTGATTGCGGGACCAGGCTTGCCCTGAGTTCTAGCATTGTCTGGGTCAGAGACTGCATCGAGGCACTCATGGTCTGCATTATAGCCTCACGGGTCTCAAGGCACTATCGATCACTGGTGCCTTTATTGTCCTCCCCAGCCATGTATACCATCCTTACATGGGAAGAGACAGACGGGGCAGTGGATCTCTCGCTTTCTGCCTCGAATTCTTGATTTGAATAGTCCTTAGGGAAAGTTGGCAGTGCTACATCTTCCTCGGATTTGGAGGGAATACTACCCCCAGCGTCGGAAGGTGCTACCTATTGATGTGGGTGACCACCCCCAGGAATCTCAACATATGTCCCTTGAGAATCACTATATTCTTGGAACGACGGCTTGTCAAAGAGTTCTGGAGGATTGCTACCCCAGCTTGCAGAGTTATCTTGGGTCTCGGGGAAATACCACCCTTAGTTGATGCCAATCTTAACCTTGAGCGGGTGCCTAAGAATACTCCTTCCGTAGGCAAAGCTGCTTGCCCCCCTCGGACTCGTTTTCTCGACATGTTGGCCGAGAGTGGAGGATTGTAGGTACTGGACTTCCGGCCTCCCTTCGTAGAAGGAGACCTCCAAGTGGAACAGCATGAGGCGAAGGGCAACTCCTCATCTTCTGGTATTTGCACATGTTCTCTATGATGTTGCGGGATGGGTGCTCTTGGTTGCAGCCGTTGAAATACCAATTGCATGTTTGCAGGTACTGCTACTTTAGCACAATAGCAGTTGATTATGATATTGGCACAGTAGTGTCCCGGAGGGGACATCTCACATGTCGTTGATGTTTTCCTTGCTTTGCGCTTGTGATTGATCACATCGTATAATTCAAGCGAGGGATGATTCACCTTTACACCCTCCTTATGAGCACGGCAGAACCGAGCGCATGGGTGTGCAGGTGTTGTCTTTGCTCCCTGACCCGGGGTTCGTACATGAACTTTTCCCAGGTCATTAGTGGAAGACTTTTGAGACTGACCCTGTCTCCGTGCCATTGCGGGCTTGGAGCATGGGTCAATCTTGTATAACTTTCCATCAGGGGCACGCGTAATGGTCAACGGAGCATGCTGGCAGTCCGTCAACAGAGCAATTACTTGAGCTTGGCGAGCTCGCACTGCCCTAGATTTTCTCGTCCTAGCACGCACTGGTGCGTAATACGAGGAGTCCAAGCTCGTTCCTTCATCAAGGTGGCGCATGGAATCGATGTCACAGGAGATTCTGTCGAAGACAGAATTTTTGTTGCCGTCAGGGACGCATGCAGTTGTCTTCCTATGCCTATAGCTCGGTGCCGCATGCTTCTTCCTCTGTGCCCCATGCTGTGGGCGCATGGCCTGTGCATCAACCCCTAAGCTTCTGGTATCGTAGTGTTTTCCTTTGCCAGAGCCTAGATGTCGAGCACTCCCCTCTTCAGACGTGGCTGTCGCATGAATAGGGACGGCCTGCATGGGCGCATAGCATGCATCTTAAGCAGTAGATGGAGAAACAAGAGGCGCATACTCCGCAGTTGGGTGAGGCACACTGGCCTTTGCTACCCATGTCCTGCGAGTCTTCTTAGATTTTGCTAGCCTTGGCGAAGGACTCGCGCTGCCATCGGAAAGCATTTCCTCGAAAGCTTGCTGGTCGAAGCATACCACCAGCATCTTCTAGGTCAAGCCCAGCTTTGACGCGTCGGACTGTGTCACCATCTTTTCTTCAGTGGAAAAGTTTGTCCCCAGCAGAGTCGCCACCTTGTTTGCGATTGACTTAAAGTTGAACGAACTTTGTTGTATAACAAATGAAAGAAGCAGAAAAAATCCTAAACAGAAGATCTAAGTACAATATTTTTGATTCTGGGGAGAGTGATGATGGAGAGCGAGTACTGCAGTGACTCTTTTATTCCGTTGACAGTCCGACGAGGGAATGAGAATGCTTTCTTCACGTCTCTCTTATGTGTGTACGTGATTGTCCCTTGTGGGTATGCAACCCTACTATTTATAGCCAGCATGATGATGCGCACGTATATGCTATGCACCTCTGTTTGGTGGCCGCATGGGACTTTTTTTAATAGAATACTGTTGCAACCGTGGGCGCATGCCACGGTTAGGCCGCCACGTGACCTCAGTTGAGATATGTTGTTGATGAAATCTCGGTTAGGAGACGGGGTTGTTTTATCCCATTGTGTGCGTGACTTGGTCAATTCGACACGTGGTCAGCACGATTGTTTCAATATATTTTCTGTTATAACAGAAAAGATCATGGACGTTGATCGACTCATGATGGTGGCCGCAGAGGGACCGAGCCGCAGGAGTCTTGGCTGCATGAGCACTGAGACGCATAGAGCTTGGTCCTCATGTGAAGACTAGGCTTTGTGAACTCTCTGGCCGCATAAGGACTGCGACACATAGAGTCAGGACCGCATACGAGCTCTTTCTCGGACACATTGGCCGTATGAAGGTTGTGACACATGGAGTTGGGGGCCGCATACAAGTGAACACGTGGCGCTATACGCCTGACATAGTCATTTAATATAATGACGTAACTTTCTGTCTTTTTGTGTACCGCTTCTCTCACGATTCTCAAAAGTTTTTCGACAATAAATGCTATGTCAGGCCTTTATGACAGGCAGTTAATGCTGTGTCAAGGCTCTATGCGGCTCCTTCTTCCCTCGATGTCCAAGCGCATTGATACTTTCACAGACTGGTCAAGACCCTTGGCCGCATGGGTTCTATGCGGCTCGATTCCAGCAAGTCAAGTTTTTGAAGGCCTGGGCGCATGGACTATATACGGCCCACCTTCACCAAGTTAGGTTCTAAGAGTTTTTTATTGGCGCGTGGCTTAAAAATTTTCATGCTTCTACACACATGACGACATTAAAGTGATCCTTAGTATTTGAGATAATTTATTTAGAAATTAGGTTGGTTTATGATTGTTGTCATTGCCTTTGTTTAAAAAGTAGCGACAAAAATAGCTTTTAATTTTTAATAAGAGATTCTCACGTACATTCATAAGCTAGACAAAATTGAATTGGATTTCTAGAAATCCTTATGATTAATTGCTATTACTAAATAGCTTTTGGAGCTGCTTTTCGAAAACATGGACAAAAGCAGCCACAATATGCAATCCCAAACCTATACTATATCATTAATTAATACTTTTTAAGGTTAATAAATTATATAAGCTTAAACCTCCATAAATAAGTGTCATGTCCCGCGTCCGCAATATCGGGTACGGGTTGTGAATGTCCAGCCTACACTGTCGTTGACAACGGTAGTCAGCTGTCTATACCTCATTATCATCCAAGTACAAGTATCAATTTACTCATCACAGCTCTATACACGATCCCATACAAGCGATCACCACAATCCATCCACATTTCTCTATGTCTTTTGATACACCTTTTAAATGAGATGTCCGGAAACAAACCTGATGAAACCAAAGGCAACATCATATATACAGTCATCCATACAACATCAATAAAACTCTACAACTAAAGTTTTCGAATCTCAGGGATGCACTCCTGGTCCAATGTGGCCTCCAAGTTAGGTAGAAGTCAAGTCACCTGCAAAAATTCAATCAAAAAATGAGCAAAGTACAACCCCGACAAGAAACACGATACAATGTAAAACTGAAATACAATGTACAAGTAATGAAATGGAATGACTAACCTGCAATACTGGACAATATGCAATAACCGAAACAATGGAACAATGAGACAATGTACAATAAACAATTAAGACTCGTGATTTGAAATACTGTTTCAACATGTGACCGGCTGGTAACCACAATAGTACAATAAGGTGCGGCTTAATCGTACGTGAGGTGTACGATTAGACTATCTACAATGGGTGTGGTCACACGTCTACTCGGTATTTCTCCATTCCCACAATACAATCAATGACAATCAATGAACAATACAATCAAGACACAGTATACCTGTGTCGGTCATGTGTCCAATATGAGAACAATGCGGAAATACAAAGTAGAGAGTTCAAGTTGGTGTACTTGCCTCTGTCCAAAACCTGTCGTTGCTCCAGTCCACCTAGATAAAATAATTTGATTAGATTCCATTATAGAATAACTTCCTTGTCCTTGTTTATCCCTAATTCTAAGTCCAATTTCTAATAATCTTACTCTTTAGTTACTATTATTCTATTTACCTATTTCATTCAAAGCTTGCTTATTTTAGAAACTCATTAGTACTTAAATTCTAATCGATTATTAATACTAAACTATGAACTGCCCTTTATTTAGTTAATTACTAATACTACTTGACCATTGCTAAAACCACTTAATAATACCACTGGGTTCTGACCCATACCCGATCCTTTCACCCATTGTTAAAGCCTGGGTCGAACTTGCAGTCCAAAACTTAGTCTTAACCTAATCTCATAAGAGCAAACTCCCTATCGTTATCTACAGTAAGAATCGGTTTAAAACTAAACCCACTTACAACCACCCATCTATATTAAACTCAGTCATTGAGAGCTGTTCTCACCGTTAAGGAGAACGAATCCTCCGTGTCATAATCGTGTCAAAACACAGACGAGTTTGTGTCACTCCGAGTCTCCGAAACACAACTTCTCGTACTACCACCACCGATCCACACCACCGAATCAAGAAGAGAGACGGGAAGAAAGACAAAACCTGCATATGACATGTCCGAGTAAAATACGAGGACACAATCAAGATCCGTGAGCCGAGTCGACTACGAGTATACTCGGGGACGGAACCAGGACCCACGTTGGACAAGGGCCAAGCATGAAAGGCATTGAACCATGTTAAATAATTTTCGGTACCTACATATTTTTTTATGTAAAAAAAAAATGTCTCGTCGCAGGTCAAATAGTATGTATCATATGAAAGTAAAAGATGAGGGTATGACTTTTAAATACTGATGCTAGCAACTCTTCAATAATGAGACAGAAAGATGAATGCATATATTCTATTGTCTGTGGGTAGAAAAAATACAAGTAAAATGTGAAAAATTAAAAGAGTTTATATCATGTTTGTTTATAGAAGCAAATACCATCTATAATTGTTAATTATATAATACCTTGTATAAAACAGTGTGCATAGTACTATAACTCTCAAATATTTTTTTCTTTAGACTTTTTTATCAAAGTCAGGAAGAAAAAGGGAGGGGGGATGTTTGCTTTGGCCCTAGCATAGTTCCGTCCCTGAGTATACTTGTGTCCACTGCGAGCGGTTCGAACTACCAAAACTCCTCTGTAGCAAATAGCCAAGCATCTGGTGTGCAAGAACAGAAGGAAGGATTTAAGAGTTAGGTTCAGAATATTTGACCGAATTTATCGAATCAAAAAGCGAACTAAACAACACAGATCAATCCAGAACCAAGATCGATCAAAACATTTCAAAAACTGGATCAAGATTCGATCAACCAAATCAAAATTAATCAAGAACCGAATCAAGAAACAAGGTGAAGAACTCACCGATCAACGATTCGATCAGTTAATCGATCCAATTCGTTCCCGACACGGAGTGATCGAATCGATCAAAACTTCGACTCTAGACCAGATCGACCGATAGAAATTCAAGTTCGAGTTGAATAACCCGATCACTCGGAACAACCGAACTCACTCGATCGATCGATCGAGATCGATCACTCGAAACTGAATTTATGAAAAGGGAAGGAGTGAAAACAGCTCACCGATGCCGATCCGCGCGTCTCCATAAGCCGCTCGCCGATCGACACCGGTAAGGCGCTGAAGGGAACTCGCCGGAGTTCGTCAGCGCGAAGAAACGCCGCCACTCGCCGGAAGACTCGCCGGAAGACTCGCCTCGTTGTCGTCACCGTGGAGAACTCGTGCCGGCCGTAGTCGCCTCCGTAAGTCAACGGAGCTCCGCTTCTAGTGGGGGATCGCCACCGCGAGTCGCCGTCAAGTTGCTGCCATCGCCATGGCCATCGAGTTCTTGAGCTCGGGTAGGGAAGGAATAGGGAAAAGTCTCTGTGGTCAAACGATTTTGACCCATGGGAAGTAGGCCGGGTCGGGTTGTTGATCGGGTGGGTTTGGAATGATGGCAAGGCTGGGCGTGGGAATGGGCTTGAAATAGAAATGAATGGAATTGGTTAGGTTTTAATGGGTATTTATAGGATACAAGTGAAGATTCTAGATCCATTCCTAATTGTCACATGCCAAATATTCTATTCTCTAGAAGGTTCCTCTAGGTATGCCATTCCCTCTTCATAATTATTTTATAATTAATCCCTTGTTGAAAATAATTGGTTTTGAAAAATACTTTCTAAGTTTAAAATAAATAAATTTCAGAGTTATAAAAATACTAAATAAATAGTTTGAAAATTTTTGTTGAAACTAGTATTTAGGAAAACTCTTTATCTCAATTGGAAAGAGGGAGTTACAATAAGCCACTAATAAATATTACGTTTGTATTATGGTTAGACCATTTTTTTTTCTTGTTCTCCTATAAAATTACTTTACTTCCTTTATTAGTTATTACTTCATAGAGGAGTTAGAACTGTCACAGCCATCACCGTTATTTTCCTCCTGCTCGCGGGCAATGCTTGTCGTATGGTGAAGTTTACAATATTTTACACCCAAGGCCGAGGAAGCATAAAGTTGGCAATACTTTACACGAAAGGCCAACGAAGTATGATGAAGTTTACAATATTTTACACCCAAGGCTGAGAAAGTATAAAGTTGGCAATACTTTATACGAAAGGTGTGACCTCCATGCACGACTGTATTATTGAAAGAAATTTGTTTTTTGCTCTGCCTTACTGGGGCTTTGACGTACAGTGTCGCTGGTGCCACAAAAAATATTTTCGATCATTACGTACCAGGAAAACCGATCTGGAAGTTGGACCAATAGTACTGAAATTAAAGCAATGTCTACTCTTTGTATTAATAAATGTAATAAGAAAAATACTCCTTTTTAATTTTGAATAAATCATTATTAGAACAAACATTTTTGCATGAGATTTTGGACAAAAAAAATTTAAATGCTAGAAGTTATAGCCAATTTGGTTTGTATTGAACCGGTAAGGATCTGCATATATATACTCTTCGAACTTGGAAATATGTAAATGTTTAGAACTATGACTGAGAAAATTTGTACATTAATTTTGAGAGAGAAAATGACAAAAGCAGAGACGAGTATTTGATAATTTTGGCATGGGAGAAACATAAAACCATATACTTGTCTCAGGTAATTAAGATTTTAAGTTTAGTAAAACGCTAGTTCAAAATGTGTTAAAAACGAGGATGGGCCGCAAAAATTATTTATCTCTAAAAATAATGTATAACAAGAAGAAACATTATTTAATACTATTAATAAATAAATGGTATAATAATATTATCATTTATGAAATTAAAAAAAATGAAATATATCATCGTTTACGAAAATAATCAGAAAGAATAATTATGGTGTATGAGAATTACCTAAGGTGCATAGAATAATCATATTTTCTTTTATTTATTGCTTGGAGATGTCTTTTTTTTTTTTACTTCGGAGAATCGAACTCTTAAATTTTTTTTTTTAGGCTGGGGATGGAGGAAATAGTGAATGAATGAAATTTTTGATGAGATTTTACAATTCTATTTGGATTTAATTGTTAAGACATAAATTTATATATAATATAAGATTAATTGATAAAATAGATAGGAAGTTACTCTGTGGACATTAATAGTTATCTTACTTTGAGTTATTTTAAGATTATGAGTTATTATTGCCAAACACCTTCACTCATGTGGTTAAAGTGGGAGGCCCTGGCTAGGTGGATTCAAATCCACTGGGAGCTGTATTTTTTTATAATTTATTCTCCAAGTAAGACATGCCCATGTGGATTCTTGCAGGGTCGGATAGGTGGTTTGAGTGTTTTACTCAAAAAAGAAGTTATTGTTAAAATATTAAGTTATTAGTATATTTGAAAATTTAAGATATAAAGAGGCTAAAAATTTCTTAAGGGTGTTTGTTTTTGCCACTTTAAGTGGCATATTTTAGAAGTTACAACAAATAAGCATGTTTGTTTATGATATTTATAAGTGCCAAGTTAACTTGTGTCATGACCCGCACCCGAAATTTGGGGCACGAGTACGTGGGTACGTCCAGCCTACGCCGCAGCATCGGCGGTAGAACGATGTCTAGGTCAATACTCTATCTAATCAATCTCTCACGAATATCCAACTCCATATGGAGACACAGATATCATAATATAATATGGAATACTCAATCACATAACTAAAGCATGATGAGATATCGAATAAATAAATAAAATACAAGACAAGTCTAAAACAATAAAATAATCTAACATGCAATCCATGACATCTAAATCTCCAAGTATGCTGGAAACAAGTCCTCTATGTCATAGTCTGAAAAAAATATTCAGTCAGGATTGGAACGAAGTACACCTCCAATAGCAGTTCTAGATCAATGATATAAACTATGTAGTAGTAAGTAGATACAAATATACAAGATGCATTTACATGTACAAAAGATACGCAATAAAGGAAATACTGAAAATAAATACGAGAATGAACAATATGTCAATGAACAAGAATACTAATGACTAAGTGTATGAGTACTAGCTTTAATATATGATCGGCTTGGGAACTTATACACGAGTACTGGCATGGCTAGTCATACGTGCGGTGTATGACCAACACTAACATGAGAACAAGACTTTTACATGAAGGATATGATCACATATCTACACTAAAATACTCCCCACCCCCGACTGGTATAGTAGATCCAACCATGGTACGCTATGGCACGGGATTCTCTAGGAAGGTAGCAAGTCTCCCCGAGAATCAGTGTCTGTACATGCACAAGATAACCAATGAAACAAGACTTGTACAAGATACACCATATACAAGGAATAATATCTCATGACGAGATCCGGATATACCAATCCGTGTAACCATCGTGTCAAGGAAGATGGATATTTACACTAGATACAATAAACATAGAGGATATCATAAATAAGAAACTATCAGAGAATGTACTCGCCTGGGGTCCTTAGATGGCAATACCAATGTCCTACTTCCGAAGTCTTGTCTGAACAATCCAACATTCCTATAGACATATCATATAATATAATATTGCATCAGTCGATACACTAATATACACACAATCATAATACACTAGACTCTGGGCCTACGTTAGGGGTGCTAATCATCTAACAGAGCCAAGTGTGCGTTTAGCTGCACGGGTGTCACGTCTGCAAATGTTGTGCAAGATCAGACAGTCAACTACACATTTTTTGCCAGTACGTCAGTGTACACAAGGTAGACAGATCAAAAGTCTCAGGGTCACATGGTCAATACGGGATATCCGTAATTAACACTAGGGTCATATATATATATATATATATATATATATATATATATATATATATATATATATATATATATACAGTCAAATATAGACACGGGATACCTACTATTAACATTTATGGCTACACCGCATAAATACATATATATAGTCATAATTAGCATAGCATTTAATTACCACATAGTATATATACACCTACTTAATATATATACATATATATACCAAGTTGAAGAATATCTACATACTAAATATATATATATATATATATATATATATATATATATATATATATATATATATATATATATATATATATATGTATACCAAACTGAATGATATACGCACTCGCATACATATACGTATACGTATACGAGATGGGTTTATTTGGAGGGTCTCATGAAATCGACATCTAATGAATTCGTCAAGACACGACACGCTAACCCTAACATCATTCACACACGCACATCTATACAATATAAAAAGGGAGGCAAGTCAAACCTGTGCACGTGCACGAGATCGACGATGGAGACGATGATGACGATGATGATGATGACGACGATGTTGATGATGGTGACGATAACGACGATGCTGATGGTGATGATGATGATAACGACGATGATGACGATGATGATGATGACGACGACGATGATGGCGATGGTGATGACGATGATGGCGATGGTGATGATGATAGTGATGAAGATGAAGGCTGCCGGAGTGGAGGGGCTTGGCGAGGTTGTGACGACGAGGACGGGAAGGACTGTCGTTCTGGGGTTAATGGTGCTGGTGGTGCGATGATGATGAGGGATGGACAGGAGGAGGTCGAGGTCAGGATGCAGGCTGCTCCGGCGTGGTGCAGCGTCTTCAGGCGTGCTCAGGCGGTTGGTCAGGTCAAGGAGGGGATGACGGGGTGGAGACGGCCGGGAAGAGTGATGGTGGTGGTGGTTGAGGTGATAATGGTGGTGGTGGTGTAGAGTGGTGGTGGTCGAGGAGATCGGGATGAGGAGATGGACTGAGCTTCGGCGAGCGGGACTGGAGGAGAACGGGACAGCGGGTCGAGGGGGGTCGGCAGGCGTTCAGCGGGGGTTGAGGTGGTTCAGGCGAAGGATCCGGCATTGGCAGCGGCTTGCCGGCTCCAGGGATGGACTTTCGATCAAGGGAAAGGTGCAGGCGTGGAGGAGGAGGAGAAGAAAGGGAGAGGTGGTGCTGCTGTGATGGTCGAGGGGAGGTCCGGCTGTCGTCAGCTTCAGGCGACGGAAGGAGGCCAGGTTCCGGTGGGGTCGGGTTCACCGGAGGGAGGAGGTGAGGATGATGATGAATACGGTTGGGTTAGGGTTTAGGTGAGGGATGTTGAAGATGATGTAAATTAATGGAGGATGATGGTTTTGCATGTAGGAGAAAATGATGTTGACAACCTAGGGAGGGATTAGGGCCGGCCAAGTACATCTTGGGATGGAGTTTGCATTGGGAGAGGGGTTATATATATATATATATATATATATATATATATATATATAGGTGATGGTGTTGTATGGTGAGGATGGCTCCATTTTAAATGGATGGCCATGATTTAACATGGAGAAAAATACAAACAAAATAAGGAGAGAGGGAAAGAGTTGAACGGTCAAAGGGAGGGGGTTGGTTCTTCATTGACTTTTTGACCAATAGGATGGTGACACATCATTGCACTTTTGTAAATAAGCCCCCAACAATTGGAAAATTGCACAAAAGTGGGTTTTGGGATTTAATGAGGGAAAATACCATGTTTGGTGTGATGTATTGGATGAAAAGGGTGTGTGGTGTTTAGTATGAGTCTTAAGGGTATAAATGGAGATTTGGTTTGTTGTTGGGTTAATTTTGGGTCAAGTTGGGTCCTTACATCAATTTAATTAAAATTAATGTAAGTGGTGTTCTAAAATTAATTGGAAGTACATGGGATTAAAATTAGGTGGGACACAAGTGTCATGGACGTAGAGAACTCAGAGTAGAATATTGTCATAATTTGGGTAAATGGGTCAAGATTGTGTCTCCAATTTTGATTGGAACGCACAAAGTTGAATTTATATAGAATTAAAATAAACGTCTGCGACGAATATTGTGCGACTAAAGTAAAGTACAAGAGAGCATATTTATGAGTTACACAAGGGTCCGAATGGAAGGCGGGCACATCTAGGACAAGCACTACCAGAAAAAGTCAAATTAGCGACGTCTAAAAACGTCGCTAAATAACCAAAAATCGTCGCTAATTTGGTTTAGCGACGTAATTAGCGACGTTTTAAAGTTGTCAAAAAAACCAAGTCGCAAAAAAAAAACGTCGCTAAACGTCGCTATGCCGACATCTTTTAGCGACTTTAATGTGTCACAAACTTTAGCGATGTTTAGCGACGCCGAGTCACTAAATAGCGACGTTTATTAACGTCGCTAAACGTCGCTGATTAGCGACTTATATAGCGACATTACACCGACGTCTTTAATGACCTGGCTATTCTGCCATGTCAGCAATTTGCGACGTACAGCGACGATTTTAGCGACATCATCAGCGACGTATTTAGCGACTTGTTACAGCATCGCTAATTAGCAACATATTTAGCGACGTAAGTGAACGTCGCTAAACGTCGCTAAACGTCGCTAAAAATGTTGCTAATTTTCAAAAGAAATAAAAAAATATTGCATTTCTGGGTTTACCAACCCCCTTGGGTTCATTATCAGGTAGGTAGTAGAAAAAATTGAATAAGAACACAGTAGCAGCACCAAGGGGAAAATTTCTAGTGCACTGGGTAAATACAGGCCAAGTATCAGTCATCAGTTGTAAACCAAAATATGAATAATATAATAAAATTTGAAGAAAAGAAAGCATCCAGCAAATCTCATCGTAAACGTAAAGAATATGGCAAATTTATATCTATACAATCGCATCCTAAATAATAAAAAAAAATATCCAGTAATTAACTATACTACTGCGGATCTGCAGGAGGCTGACCACCGGCGCGCTTGAAGGATAAGAACTCCTCATACTCGTCCCGTGGAATCGACACCGATGTCGATGGAGAAGACAGTGACGTCGGTGGAGTCTGTGTCAATGTAGGCGCACCAGGAGGCCGTGCCCGCTCCAAGTCTGCGAGTCGCTGGTTGTAAGAATCCAGGGTAGATAACAGCCTCGTACTGCTATGAACCATTGAATCCTGCATCATCGTCAGCCTCTCGTCCATTGATACCTGTTACGCCTGTAGCTCCATGATGTTACGGTCATTGGAGGCTCTAATATCATTTGTCAATTCTCGGAGCTCCGTCATGCTGCGGTCGAGCATATCGAATCGTGCGATGAGCATCGGATCGTCCGCTTGCGGCTGGGACCGGGGCTGCTCCTCCATCCTTCGCAACAACTCATCACGGAGAGACATAATCTGACGGTCAACGGCCTCCTAGATGGCCTCCTAGACTCTGGCCGACGACTGCGAGGGCTGCGACTGGGACGGGTGTGTGGAATGCGCAGCTGTCGGGGAGGCCCTAGATGACTGCGTCGCAACCAGGACGCCATAGGAGCCCGTACCGTAGTACGTACCCCTTTGGAGACCACCAGCTGTGGTCACCCACAGGTCGTCCACCGACGGAGTTGGAGCGGGCTGCGACGAAGTACCAGCCTCTCCAGGTGTAGGTGCACTAGCAGTCGCCCGCTCATGCAGCCTAAGATACTCGGCCTAGAAAGGTTTGGAAACTCGATAATTGTCTAAGTTATATTAAAATTAACACAAAGTAAAGTAATAATTACATAGGTCTGCGAGGTCCTCTCATCAATGAGATTTCCGTCCTTGCGATGGGTGGCCAAGAAGACGGTCACCATGTTGGCATCCTCACCCCTCTGTACCTGTTAAAAATATATTATTTAGTACTAAACTTAAACATTTTTTCCTACTATAATTTTATGGTACTTATATTAAAATAATATAATTTAAAAGAAAAAACATACCAAACGACGAAAATGTTCCGTCATCGGAATCGAGCCACCACACCACTTGGCAGCATTCCGCCTAGCCGCCTTGGCCTTCTCAGACCTTTCCTTGTAGCTCGGATCGTCGAATCTAGCCCTCATCGCAGTCCACTGCTCAGGCGTGATCCAACCTTGGATCGGTTTTCCAGCACGATCACGAGCCTTCTGGTCATCCAGAGCATCTCGAATAAGCTTGGCGGCAACGGTAGGAAAGAGCCGCTCGATCAACTCGGCCCGGTGCGGAGGATAAAAATACGTTTGCTACAATAAATAATTTAGTAAGTTAGCATCACGAATAAGTTATATAATATGCATAAATTAGAGGATTTATTTAACATACTTTTACCTGGAAGTGCGCAAACAAGAACGTCTTCCTCTCCTCCGGAGCCTCAGAGTAGTTGATCCAAGGGCCACCGTAGTTGTTCCTCAGAAATTGGCCCAGGCATCTCTGAACCGACGATGGACGATATCTATACAGAGATAATAATTTAGATTACTGAAAAAGTTAATATACGATAAATAAAGAGAAACACAAATATATACTAAACCATCTAATTGACTTACTTTGTACCGTCGGCCCAAATCTCTGTCCTCGTCTCCTCCGGAGGTGCGCATGGAGGATCTTGCTGATGTTGGGACAACGTGGGCACGACCTCCTTGACATGCTCATCTGTCTCCATGGTTCCGTCAGCAGGAGGAACGCTGGACGAGGGTGTACTATCACGCCAGGAAGTACTCGTCCCAACAGTCGGAGATGTGAGTGATTGATATACTGGAGTACTGGGCGACGATGATCCGGAACCAACAGTAGGCAGTACCGGAGTGGCACTCTGTCTACCTCGGGACCTGCTGAATCCTCCGCGTCATCATGTCATATCTGATAACAACATATGATGAATATAGAGAAACACACATATATAGTACATTCTATAGTCGAAATGTGATGCATATCTTAAAGCATTCTACAGTCAAAATATAATACATATATTCGTTAATGGGTACATCTACTTCGTCAATTTTTCAACCTTGATCTACATTCTACAGTCAAAATATAGTTACATTCTACATGCAATATATTTTATTTTCAATCATCTTCAGAAAATTCATCTTGTTCGCCTTCCTCGTCCTCCTCTTCCTCTTCATCGTCTTCACTTTCATCTACTTCGTCGTCCTCTTCGGATAATTCTACATCTTCTACATTATTACTCGTGTAATGAGTAACTTCCGTTGAGTCCACATCTACAATATTTGTTACAAGAGGTAGATCGTCTTCCTGATAAGCTATTTCATCAATGTCAAAGGTATTTCTAGCTTTAGTCTTGCATACTGCCCACCAATCCGACCAAGCTGTCCCCCGTCTAGGATAAGTTATGAAGTACACGAGCTGAGCCGGACTTGATAGGACAAATGGTTCGTAGCCTTGATATCTACGCTTGTAGTTTATATCCACAAGGCCATGCTTGTCAATTTTCTAACCTTGATCTTAATCAGATCGAACCATTCACACCTGAATAGCACGATATTAGCAGGTTCTGTGCCATAATTATATGTCAACTCCATAATCTCTCGTAAGATGCCAAAAAAATTATTGCCCAGATTGATGTCTTTGTAGTTCGAAGATTTGATACACAAACAACTATTTTTTGTGGAATCAAGATCCAGAAAGCTGTCTCTGATAGGAGCATTTGTTGACTTGAACCTGAACCCATTCACACAGAAACTTGGCCATATTTTTATGGCATTAATTGGTCCCTTGGCTAGAGTTCTAATAGATTCAGTCTCGGGTGATATTAGACGATTGACCTAAATACCAAAATAGCGATAGTAAGTTATTTGTTTTGCAAGTGCATAAATAAAAAGTAATTACCAAGCATCTTACATATGCGCTCAACCAAGAAGAAAAATGGCATCTCATATCTTGTTCTACTTCTTCGTCTGTTATGTAGGGTCTAACCGACCTCAACTCATCATTATATGTGCTGAAAAACAATGAAGCAACTGCTGATTAGTACCATAATAGTATCTTATACTATTACATTGAGATGATGTAAACATGGACGTATTAATTACTTACCCCTCTAGCTTCTCCACTTCATCCCCGTCGCAATTGAGTAATATATACAATTGAGCAGCCCTTAGCTCATCGTCATTCAAATATCTCTTCTTCATTTTTCCCGAAGGCTTTCCGGACGCATTGAATACTTTGAGTATTGCATCATTAGATTCCTGATATGCGTCGTCGTTTCTCGGAGCTTTCGTCCTATTAGTAGCAACATGCGGTTTGAAATACGTCGAGCAAAAGTTTATAATCTCCTCGAGAACATAAGCTTCACAAATAGAGCCCTCAACCCGTGCCTTGTTTTTCACCTTTCTCTTTAGGTGATTCAGATGCCGCTCGAAGGGGTACATCCACCGATAACCGACAGGACCACCAACACGTGCCTCATAGGAAAGATGAATTGGCAAATGCTCCATAGAGTCGAAGAATCCAAGAGGAAACACCTTCTCGAGCTTACATAGTGTTACCGCAATGTCCCTCTCTTGCTTTTCTAGACGATTGACGAGCAACTTAGGACAATAAAAATCTCTGAAGAATATGCTCAGCTTTGTCAATGGGTCCCAAACGACCTGCGGTAAGAATTTCCAAAATACAATCGGAATTAACCTCTCCATGAATACGTGACAATCGTGGCTCTTCATACCCACCAGTTTGTTCTCCTTGAGGTCGACGCATCTTCTCAAGTTTGACACGTACCCGTCTGAAAACTTTAGACCCTGAATCCACCTACAAAGTCTACCTTTATCCTCTTTATCCAGTGAGAAAACTGACTTAGGTTGCTTTAACTTTCCATTCCCCTCCTCTATCAAATGCAATGCAGGACGTCTACATATTTCTTCTAAGTCTAACCTGGCCTTCGGATTATCTTTCGTCTTCCCCTTTACCTCCATTACAGTATTAATTATGTTATCAAACACATTCTTCTCGATATACATGACATCAAGGTTATGTCTGATCAGATTGGTGCTCTAATATGGCAGATCCCAGAATATACTGCTCTTCGTCCAGTTATGGGTGCGACCAAATCCGTCACACTTGTACCCCTTAGCAGGCTCTTCGATAGCACTTGGTAAATCTTTTACCTCTTCCCATATCGTGGATCCGGGTCACCTTGGCGGTGGATTGGCCTTCTCCACAAGTCCTGCACGAAAAGCATTCCGGTTCCTCCGGTACGGATGATCCTTCGGCAAAAATTGTCGATGACAATCGAAGAAGCACGGTTTGCCTCCGTGTTTCAAACGGAAATCCTGAGTATGGTCCATGCAATACGGACATGAGAGACGACCATGGGTGCTCCATCCCGATAATATTCTATAGGCCGGAAAGTCGTTGATGGTCCACATAAGTGCTGCCCTCATCTAAAAATTCTGCTTTCTAGAAACATCGTACGTGTTAGCACCTACTTCCCACAGCTGATTCAACTCATCTATCAAAGGCTATAAATACACATCGATGTTCCTCTTCGGATTGTTCGGACCCGGGATAATAATGGTTAGGAACATATACGGAGTCTTCATGCACATCCAAGGCGATAGATTGTACGGAGTGACGATCACAGGCCAACACGAATACTGGGAGCCCGAAAGTCCAAATAGGGTAAAACCGTCAAAGGAGAGCCCCAATCTGACATTACGCGCTTTCTCGGCAAAATGTGGATACTCTCGATCAAAGTGCTTCCATGCTTCTCCATCGGATGGATGATCCAATACTCCTTCGATCTGTTTTCACCTGTGCCAACTCATGTTTTCTGCAGTCTCCTTAACCATAAATAACCGCTGCAATCGCGGCGTCAAAGACAAGTAGTGCATCGAATCGGTAGGCTTCCTTACACCGACAGACTTTCCTCTAACAGTGGTCTTGTAGCGATCAGCACCACAGAATCTGCACGCATCTTCATCCTTGTCGTCTTTGTAGTACAACATGCACCCGTTGCGACATGCATCGATTTTCTCGTATCCCATCCAAAGCGATCTCACCATTCTCTTAGATCGATAGAAGTCTTTAGGCAACTTTGCACCCTCGGGCAAGATCTCTATAATCAAATCGAGCAGTCGATTATAGCATTCTTGCGACATGTTAAAATCGAACTTGATGCTCAATAATCTTGTAACCACCTCCAACGATGAATGATCCTAACAACCAGGATATAGTGGAGTCCTTATATTCTCTAGCAACTCCATAAACTTTGCAGCATCGACATTCGGTGCCTCCTTAGCTGCATCATAATTGTCCGGATTGAAACTAGGTCCCGTCGCATCATAATTGTTCGGATTGAAACTAGGCCCCGTCGTATCATAAACCATGTTCACCAACCCGTCGTCGTAAGCATCGTGGTCGTAGACATCCATATACGGCTCCACATAGGGCTCCGACTCCGATGCTAGAGATACAAGTTCTCCGTGCGCAGTCCACTGATAGTAATTCGGCGTGAAGCCCTTCGAGTATAAATAATATGTAACTTCCACTTCTGGATGATATTTCCTGTTGCGACATCTCACACACGGACACTTAATTTTGGTACTGTCCATGTACTGAGGGAAAGCCTTGGCGAACTGTAGGAACTGTTGTACACCCTCAATAAATTTATCCCGCACACCGCACATGTCATCAGGATAACGGTTGTACATCCACGAACGATGACGCAGATAGTAATTCATATCCATTTCTAGATACTTCTGCAAAAATGACAGTATGTATCATATAAATCATTACATACAGTGGTTTATCACCTAACTTTATAACTTAACCGTACTATAAAAATCATAACTGATATAATACATACTTTCATTTATCAAAGTCTAAAATAAGCAATATTCAAAACAACTGACCATTTATCAAAGTCTAAAATAAGGAATACTTTCATTTCATAACTGATATAATACATACTTTCATTTATCAAAGTCCAAGAGCCCTTGAAATGATAAACATGGTTAACTAGTTCATGGTGATGTTTCAAAGCCACTTCTAGATCCATACTAGTTTATACTAGTCAATACTAGGTTAATACCTTGCTACACTATGTCTTCTAGGTCGTACTAGGATATTCTGCTTTGAAATTAAGTACTCTACTATCCACAATGAGAGCCTATAGCCGCCTTGGCCTGGCACCTTGCACTTCATCCTTATACTTGCTCACTGGACTACAACCCAGTTAAGGGTTGTATTGGCATGCAACAAGTGCTTGTTGCTGCCTTGCCATTGCTCAAGCATGCATGTGTTTGATGCTGCTCAAGTGTGCACCAACACTCTCCCACTGCAGAAGATGACAGGAACCAATCCCCTCCTCACAGTGCCAACCCGACACCACTGCAACACATTGCCAGCTTGCCTAATGCACTAGGCCAAACTGAATTGAGTTCTGTTCCTGAAGCCTCATAGTTCAGTAGTGACACCCACACACAACTGGAATCTTCTATCCTCTCCTACATTAAGCACAACTAGAAGACACTATGAACACCAACACAGATTAGAGTAGCTATATACCTATATATATATATATATATATATATATATATATATATATATATATATATATATATCGAGATACACCTATATATGCATACACTCTCTCATATGCAAATAGATAATACACCAATTTACATATACATATAATATGATACTCTAAGGCATAAATAGACACACACACACAACCACTAGTCCAATTCAGAAATATTTGGTGTGCAACACCAAGATACTCTAGGATACATCCTCCATACACCACACCACCATGATACCAACCCTCAATTCACATGGACACATCCAATAGATCAAATATGTGCGTGTGTGTGTGTCTGCGTCTGTGTGTGTGTGTCGTGTGTGTCTGCGTCTGTGTGTGTGTATCGTGTGTGTGTGTGTCTGCGTCTGTGTGTGTGTGTCGTGTGTGTCGTGTATGTCTGCGTCTGTGTGTGTGTATCGTGTGTGTGTGTGTCTGCGTCTGTGTGTGTGTGTCGTGTGTGTCGTATGTCTGTCTGTGTCTGTATGCGTGTATTGTGTCGTGTCTGTCTAGTGTGTCTTGTGTTAGTGTCACATGAGAGAGGGAGAGAGAGAAAGAGAGAGAGAGAGAGAGAGAGAGAGAGAGATTACCTAGAGCTCGAGGAGGAGGAGGGGAATGCCGGAGTAGCCGCAACCGTGGAGAGCCGGTCGGTCGCCGGAGAGGGGGGGCGGGGGAAATTGAAAAGTTTTGAAATTTTCGACAGATGGGGGAAAAGAAAACTGAGCCCTAATTAACCAAAATTTAGCGACGTTTAGCAACGTCAAATAAAAATGTCGCTAAAATAAAATTTAGCAACGTCAAAGAAGTCGCTAAATACGTTGCTAAATATTTTCGATATATACGTCGCTAATTATGACGCTAAACGTCGCTAAATCAGATATTTTAGCGACGTTTAGCGACCTTAATTGAACTTATAGCGACTAATCTTATAAAATCTTAATAAAAGTCGCTAAACGTCGCTAAATGTCGCCATTTAGTGACGTCTAGCGACGATTTTTACGGAGTCGCTAATTTAGCGACGTTTTTGACTGGAGTCGCTAAAATACGTCGCTAATCCCGCTTTTTCTAGTAGTGAAGGGTGTAGAATTTGTTGGAAGGCAAAAGCTAGGGTAGCGCTCCAAATATCGAAGCAACGGTAAGGCGCGACAATTAAATAAAATTACGGTAATTAATTATAACCCTAAATAAATAAATTATGAAATAATACAAGTCTACCCTCCTTAAAAGAATTTCGTCCTCGAAATTTAAGATCCTCAATAGTTTGTATTTATCTATATATTTATTTTACTATCAAAATTTAAATTCATCAAACCATATAATCATAAAGTAAATCCATGTTGTTATTTCACCAAAAGTTTCAAAATTCTAAAACATCATATTCCTGAAAATCTTCAAATAATTATCAAATTCCATTCTTATCACAATCTCCTCCAAAATTTTAATAACTAAATACAAAAATTTAATATTCAATCCTCTAATTGAAATCCATTCAATGCATATTATAAAATTTTAAAAAATCTCATCCAAAAGGTTTGAATCTTAAACACTAATCCATTAATCATCTTACTCCTCTAATTTAAGTCCAATCGATGCATATTTATAATATTTAAATCCACATCTATCTAAGTATACCTATATATTCACAGTCTCTAACACACAAGATACACACAAATACACCAATTGTCTATAACCCTCAATTGTGTACTGAAATTTGTACTGCCCGGATTACTTGTACTATTACTTCCAATAATTTCTATCCATTTTAACTGATACACCAATCTAATATCATTACACAAGGTACTTATTGTTAGTAGTACCTTACTAAACTAATCCTTGATATAGAAATATCAGCACTATTGGTATGGTAACACTAGCTTTATCATTAGATCACCTCATCACATTCACTAGAACTCATGATCACTTTCACCTTTTATAATACACATGTTTCACTTCACTCTCAAAGGTATGCATATGATTACATATCTCGATTAATGTATACGTATCTTCTCTTAAAATTTTTACAGGCTGATACACTAATCTGTGATACACTTCATTCCTTCTATGACCAGTCTTGATATTTCTCAACCTATGGCATCTCATTAATACCCTTTATGCATATACATTTCTTTACTCTTGACACACCCAAGTAATCAACAGTCAAATTGAATATCATGCTCTATTAGTTTCTAATATAATTTTCTTGATACTTAATTGCTTACATGGATCACCCAACTACATAAATTTATGACTATCCAGGACTGGCATGCTGACTTTGATACTAACTCCTGGAACCATCACTGATACCCTTTACTCCTACCTATAATACCAATACTACTATAATAATGACACATTATCATAGAACCATTGCTACAAGGTACTACGCTATGTGTTATCTCTAGATTAATACCTACTGCTCATATGTCCAACTAAGAAACACTTACAGACTCACAAGCCATACTCAGTCAACACTGATACAAGACACAGACCTAATTGCAAGTCACCAATTATCACACTAACAGGGATCCTTAAAGAAATCAAGCTCAAAAAGGAACTGGACTAAGGACTGAAGGTATCTCTACGACTATCAAAAGAAAATGATGGAACAAAGTCCTAGAATAACAGAAGTGGATAAGTATTGAGATGATACTTTAAATACAAATTTAAGATACAACCTGATAATCATACACATATGTCCAAAATTATGACACTCAGAATTCTCGCCACTCCAGTAAGCATAACTATGATGAACGATAGATTCCATAACTTAGGTATGCAACTTTATAATCATGCCGTTTAGAATCCTCGATGTGCCGACTAGTATAGCTACGAGAAATTCTAAATTTCATAACTAAGATATATACATCTGAAGTCAGGTACCTACGTTTTTGATACGCCAGCTAATATGGCTGCGATAAATTCTAGGCTCCATAACCAAAGCATATGTTTTACCTTTCTCACTGTCCTCATCAACATATGTCAACAGATGATACCAAAATTTTTAGTCCGTAAAGTTTATCTTGATATGAAATCAAACTCAACAATGACACCAAGAATTAAATTTAACAACTGGTCAACAAGAATCAAACTCAATAACAACAAGTAAGAATAGACGGGAACAAGGAAAAAAGATTAAAATTGAAGATTATAATAAGATTCTCAAGGGTCATCCCAGGAATCTCTCAAAATTTTGTGATTGAGTATCCTCTCTCATCCTAGTATCCTATGTCCTATATCCTATCGCAGGCACGCAGTAGTACAACTAAGACGTCACACTACCATGATATCGCACAACTTACGAAGTCTGACCTGCATGGACCGCCACTAAAAATGTGTCATGACCCGCACCAAAAATTTGGGACACGAGTACGTGGGTATGTCCAGCCTATGCCGCAGCATCGGTGGTAGAACGTTGTCTAGGTCAATACTCTATATAATCAATCTCTCACGAATATCCAACTCCATAAGGAGACACAAATATCATAATATAATATAGAATACTCAATCACATAACTAAAGCACGATGAGATATCGAATAAATAAATAAAATACAAGATAAGTTTAAAATAATAAAATAATCTAACCTACAATCCATAACATCTAAATCTTCAAGTATGCCGGAAACAAGTCCTTTATGTCACAGTCTGGAAAAAATATTCAGTCAGGATTGGAAGAAAGTACACCTCCAATAGCAGTTCTAGATCAATGATATAAACTATATAGTAGTAAATAAATATAAATATACAAGATGCATATACATGTACAAGAGATACGCAATAAAGGAAATACTGGAAATAAATACGAGAATAAACAATATGTCAATGAACAAGAATACTAATGACTAAGTGTGTGAGTACTAGCTTTAACATATGATCGGCTTGGAAACTTGTACATGAGTACTAGCCTGGCTAGTCATACGTGCGGTGTATGACCAATACTAATATGAGAACAGGACTTGTACATGAAGGGTATGATCACATATCTACACTAAAATACTCTCCACTCCGACTGGTATAGTAGATCCAACCATGGTATGCTATGGCACGGGATTCTCTAGGAAGGTAACAAGTCTCCCCAAGAATCAGTGTCTGTACATGCACAAGATAACCAATAAAACAAGACTTGTACAAGATACACCATATACAAGGAATAATATCTCATAACGAGATCCAGATATACCAATCCGTGTAACCATCGTGTCAAGGAATATAGATATTTACACTAGATACATGAACATAGAGGATATCATAAATAAGAAACTATCAGAGAATATACTCGCTTGGGGCCCTTTGCTGGCAATACCAATGTCCTGCTTCCGAAGTCTTGTCTGAACAATCCAACAGTCCTATAGACATATCATATAATACAATATTGCATCAGTCAATACACTAACATACACACAATCACAATACACTAGACTCAGGGCCTACGCTAGGAGTGCTAATCATCTAACAGGGTCAAGTGTGCGTTTAGCTGCACTGGTGTCACGTCTGCAAATGTTGTGCAAGATCAGACAGTCAACTACACATGTCTTGCCAGTACGTCAGTGTACACAAGGCAGACAGATCACAAGTCTCAGGGTCACATGGTTAATACGGGATATCCGTAATTAACACTAGGATCATATAGTATATATATATACAGTCAAATGTTGACACGGGATACCTATTACTAAAATTTATGGCCACACTGCATAAATACATATATATAGTCATAACTAGCATAGCATTTAATTACCACATAGTATATATACACCTACTTAATATATATACATATATATATATACCAAGTTGAAGAATATCTACATACTAAACACACACACACACACACACACACACACACACACACACACACACACACACACACACACACACACACACACACACATATATATATATATGTGTGTGTGTGTGTGTGTGTGTGTGTGCCAAATTGAGAAATGTATACACACTATATATATATATATATAATATATATACCAAACTGAATGATATACGCACTCGCATACGTATACGAGATAGGTTTATTTGCAGGGTCTCATGAAATCGACATCTAATAAATTCGTCAAGACATGACCCGCTAAACCCTAACATCATTCACACATGCACATATATACAATATAAAAAGGTAGGCAAGTCAAACATGTACATATGTACGAGATCGACGATGACGACGATATTGATGAGGGTGACGATGACGACGACGATGATGGTGATGACGATGATAACGATGATGACGACGATGATGATGATGACGATGATGATGACGATGTCGATGGTGATGACGACGATGGCGATGGTGATGATGATGGTGATGAAGATGAAGGCTGCCGGAGTGGAGGGGCTCGGCGAGGTTGTGGCAACGAGGACGGAAAGGACTGTCATGGTGGGGTTAATGGTGCTGGTGGTACGATGATGATAAGGGATGGACATGAGGAGGTCGAGGTCGGGATACAAGCGGCTCTGGCGTGGTGCAGCGTCTTCAGGCGTGCTCAGGCGGTTGGTCAGGTCGAGGAGGGCATGACGGGGTAGAGACAGCCGGGAAGAGTGATGGTGGTGGTGGTGGTGGAGGTGATAATGGTGGTGGTAGTGTAAAGTGGTGGTGGTCGAGGGGATCGGGATAAGGAGATGGACGGAGCTCTGGTGAGCGGGACTGGAGGAGAACGGGACAACGGGTCGAGGGGGGTCGATAGGCGTTCAGCAGGGGTTGAGGTGGTTCAAGCAAAGGATTCAGCGTTGGCAGCGGCTTGCCGGCTCTGGGGATGGACTTTCGGTCGAGGGAAAGGTGCAGGCGGGGAGAAGAAGAAGAGAGGGATAGGTGGTGCTGCTGTGATGGTCGAGGGGAGGTCCGACTGTCGTCGGCTTCAGGCCGCGGGAGGAGGCCGGGTTCCGGCAGGGTCGGGTTCACCGGAGGGAGGAGGTGATGATGATGATGAATAGGGTTGGGTTAGGGTTTAGGTGAGGGGTGTTGAAATAATGTAAATTAATGGAGGATGATGGTTTTGCATGTAGGAGAAAATAATGTTGACAACCTAGGGATTAGGGCCGGCCAAGTACATCTTGGGATGGGGTTTGCATTGGAAGAGGGGTTATATATATATATATATATATATATATATATATATATATATATATATATATATATATATATATATATATAGGTGATTGTGTTGTATGGTGATGATGGCTCCATTTTAAATGGATAGCCATGACTTAACATGGAGAAAAATACAAACAAAAGAAGGAGAGAGGGAAAGAATTGAACGGTCAAAGGGAGGGGGTTGGTTCTTCATTGACTTTTTGACCAATAGGATGGTGACACATCATTGCACTTTTGTAAATAAGCCCCCAACAATTGGAAAATTGCACAAAAATGGGTTTTGGGATTTAATGAGGGAAAATACCATGTTTGGTGTGATGTATTGGATGAAAAGGGTGTATGGTGTTTAGTATGAGTCTTAAGGGTATAAATGGAGATTTGGTTTGTTGTTGGGTCTAATTTTGGATCAAGTTGGGTCCTTACATCAATTTAATTAAAATTAATGTAAGTGGTGTTCTAAAATTAATTAGAAGTACATGGGATTAAAATTAGGTGGGACACAAGTGTCATGGACGTAGAGAACTCAGAGTAGAATATTGTCATAATTTGGGTAAATGGGTCAAGATTGTGTCTCCAATTTTGATTGGAACGCACAAAGTTGAATTTATATAGAATTAAAATAAACGTCTGCGATGAATATTGTGCGACTAAAATAAAGTACAAGAGAGCATATTTATGAGTTACACAAGGGTCCGAATGGAAGGCGGGCACGTCTAGGACAAGGGTGTGGAATTTGTTGGAAGACAAAAGCTAGGGTAGCGCTCCAAATATCGAAGCAACGGTAAGGCGCAACAATTAAATAAAATTACGGTAATTAATTATAACCCTAAATAAATAAATTCTGAAATAATATAATTTAAATCCATAATCCTATATTTCGGTCAAGGGTTCATCTAGTGGGCTTCTAGATCTAGTTTACTAACTCATGCATTACGAACACTATACTATATAATATATATAGATAACATGCAATATAATATACACAACACTTAAAATAATAAAAAGACAAAAATATCCCTATTTTGGAATGTGGTATAAGTTAACTTGTAAGTGGCTCAAATTTTGAAAGTAACATTTTGCCACTTATAAAATGAATATTTACTTAAAAAATTATTTTAAACAGGAGTATTGGTGCAAGAAATTTTAAATTACAGGCAACCAACAACAGCCTCTAAATATTTTATTATTGCTCAAAAATTCCTTAAATGTACAAATGTTACCTAAATTAATCATGCTCATGAGGCCATCAAATTGTACAGATCTTACTTAAAATTAACAAAATTCTTAAATTAATATTATATAAATTTAATCTCTCCCTAATCACTTGGAAGAAATTTCTTATCTGAGAATCAAAAATGACCATATGAAGATGAAAAAAAATAGTAACATGGGGCAAGTTACAAATTTCCTTCATTTAGTTGTAGTATTTATCTTATAATGAACTTAACTACAATAACTTGCTTAAAGTTTGACATTTGTCATCACATAATTAAATAAAAGGGACATATTTTTTTCTTCTATCCTTTGTATAATCCAAATTAACAAGTAATAGAGCATTATTTTAACTTTCATTTATCATGGTTGTTATTAACCTGAAAAACAGCCAAGGGACGAAAAATTGTACACATTAGGAGTGTAATGACTATGTAATTTACTAATGGAATAGCTAGTTGTTGGTGGGTGTAAACACCCTATTTTTCAGAATAATTCTAACACAATTTTTTCCCAATTTTTCAGTATTCTTCTGGATGAAGAACCAAGGTAAATAGTGATCAAAGGATTTTTAAATACAGTTTATTAATGTTAAAATATTATGGAAATAATATTTTATGGTGTAAAATGGAAAACCGGACATAGGATATTTTTCTGTGAATTTATTGGACTCCAGAAACACATTTAAAGCCCTAAAAACTATTGGAAATTTAAACCGAACCAAACCTGACTGAACCAAACCAAACCAAACCAAACCAGCATAATGGGTTGGGTCGGGTCGGATCCGAGTCAAACCCGACCTAGACCCAAAACCCAAATTGAAACCCTAGCCCCCGCCAGATTTACTGTAGCCGCCTATAAATTCTCCTCGACATCCGTGCCTAGCCACCGCCGCTTTACTCCAGATCGATCTCCGCCGCACCCCAGCGAACTTCGCCGCCGTTCTCCTGATCACCGCCGACCCCGACAACATCCTCCGCCCTAGACCCAACTTCGTCATCCGCCCGACCTCGCCGCTGACCCGAACTCCACGACCACCACCGGCTCCCCCATCTCCGCCAGGCCGCCCTCGACCAGACCCCCGTCGATATCCTTCCGCAGCCGCCGAGTCTTCCCAGCCCGACTTCCCTACTCCGCCATCCGCCACGAGCACAGCAGCTCAACGAACCCGACCATCGCCTCATCTGAAATCCACAACCGAGCCTCCGCCCCGTGACTGAACCCGCTCCGGCCAACTGTGCAGAGCCGCCCGCCGCCCTAGCCCGACCTCGCCAACCCCGAGCCCGAATCCCTCCGTCAAAGCCCCCACCTCTGTCTCGATCAGAACCCTAAAGCAGCAGACACACGGACACAAGAGCTCGAGCAGGACACGAGAATTCAGACTTCTCGGAGCCCAGTTCAGGTAACGTTTCCTCTCACCTCGTAACTCCGTTTTCGATTTTGTTTGTTGCAACGCATAGACTGTGTAACCCTCTCGGTGCCCGTACAACCCGCTCGGTGCATCGCGTCCTGTGGTGATCGCAAACCGCGATCCAAAAACAGGAAAAATAATGCCCTGTTTTACCCCGGAACTGAGTGCGCCCCGCCAAACGGGATGACTTGGTCGCACGCGGTCTTTACCGAAATGTGCGCATCGTTGATACGGACGTATTGGATTTCGCAGAAGCTGATTTGGATGTGCGTGCACACCAGAATCAACGCGTATCCGCCGACAACGTCCCGTATCCGTCCATTCTGGAATATGATGTAACTTTGTGTACACACGTCGGATCGAGACAAAACTTCCACCATCGAACTCGTAGCAATACGCTGGTCCTGTGACCCAAGTTTGGTTCAATTCTGAGAATGTTGACAAAATCGTGTATCGTGGGCCCCACCGGCTCCACTTGACGGATAATTTTGTGATCGGCTCATCGGAATCCAATTTTGGAAGTTCCGTTGGGTTCGTATCATCATTCCTGACTTGTTGACACTAAGTTTGACGAATTTAGAGACCTTTGACTCTGACACGCTTTTCGGTGCAAAGTGGCCCACATGTGGACCCCGCTTTGACCCAGAAATATCATTTATGCCCTTGTGTCCAAATTGGACTTAAGGACAGACGTTTCTAGATATTTGATATCTTCTGAGACTGTTGGTGATATTTATTATAGCTTTTGGAGGAGTACCTACAGGATCCACTGATACAGGGATAGCTTTTGGTATTCAAACACCAGGCAAGTGTACCTTGCCAAACTCTGCAGTATTGTTACATATATTCCTTGCTTCATTTATATTGCTGTGCATGCTTAACCTAGGACCGTGTAACTTACTTAGCGTCCGATAATAGTCGGATGCCAACACCGTACGCGGTGTTGTGTGTTGTCATCTAGAGATGGACATTCGTGACACTTTATATTCTCGTACTTGTCTTATCAAGTACACTATAACCCATGACACTTGACACCATTCATGAGACCGGATATTTTCGAGATATTCGTGGTGATTCTGTATAGGATACAGGACTTGACAGAGATACTATATTCATCGATACTTATGACTTGTTGCATTAGCTATGATCCCGCTTGACATGGACATGAGACGTTATGGTCATAATATACGTGGTTACATTGGGTGGGGAGAGACACACAGGCTACAGGCTGTTTTCTATATATAACTACTACTATTGTGAGGCCGTAGACTCTCGTAGTAGAGCTAGGCACATTACGTGTTATTACCGCTACCGGCTCCCCAACACAGAGCTTGTAGTGGCTCAGCCTGAGTACTCGTGTTGCTCTCATCTTGCATTTCACATAGATGGTTATATAGCTTACCCTATTATTCTCATTATTTGCTGCACTGCTTATATTTTGGCTTGTATATTTTCTGTACCTTGCTATGTCCCCTGAGGACCTGGATCCAGATTATGTCCCCAGGATTTGAGGACGAGATCTATCCCGAGGTATACGGGACCGCAGCAGGAGCTGATCCAGGAGCTGTACCGACATTCGAGGATGAGGTATTAGCTGAAGACTTTTTCTGAGCATCCATGTTTCATGCTCAGTATTTATTTATTTCAGTCATTTATATTCTGGTCTGTTGAACCTTTGTATTAGATTTTATCGGGTTGTTCCCCGAAGCACTTTGTTGAGACTAGCTGATGATTTATATTCCTTATTTATTCTGTGGATCATATTTTATATCTTGTGTGGATGATATTAGTTGTGCCATGTTGTTGTAGACTTGTTTTTACAGCTTAAGTGCGCCTGATGGATCCATTAAATTGGGTTTGTCCATCAGTGTGTGCTGCTGGCCATTGCCACGTGTCTGGTCCCTCGGTATTTTGGCACTGGGGCGTGACATAGTTTTTATGGTGGCCCATGCAGGTCTACGACAAAATTGTTCGGTTTTAACTTAGGGACCGAACCAGCCTGCCCTAAGGATAGGATAAGTTATAGGATCTCATCCATTGTTTGAACCATTTTGAACTCTATATCGAACTCAAATTTGTTACTTGATTTGCATCATGTGTTGATTCCTCTGTGCGTTCTTATAGTTTATCTTTTGGTTGCAGAGTAATGGATCCCAGGAACGGAGATGAGATTCCATTGGATACGCCATACGACGCTGTGGTTACTTCTATAGACGGAGTGACACCAGGGAACGGAGGACAAACATCGCAGAGCAATCAAACCGGCCAGCCTAATCCAAGGTTCTGGAGAGATGACATCCCACCTCCACCACAGTTCACTCCACAGATGCCAGTTTTTCCGCCAGGACAAGCCATGAACGGGCAACAGATGTTCCAGATGATGTATGCCATGATGCAAGCCCAGCAGCAGATTCAGCAAGAGGTACATCGTCAGGAGGCAAAGTATCTGAGAACCAGCCTGGTATCCGCATTGGAGCAGGCAAATCCACTAGCGAGGCGATCAACGACGGGATCTATTACCGATTTTCGTCAGCTCAAGCCTCGTACATTCTCTGGTAAAGAGGGGCCAACAAAAGTTCATGAATGGCTCACGAACATACAGTACCAGTTGGAAGCAGCTGAACTTCCAAGAAAGAAATGGATGACTGCAGTGAGGATGCAGTTGACTAAAAATGTACATCATTGGTGGTTAGCAGAAGAGAGGAGGCTCAGACAGGACCGAGTCACTTGGGAAGAGTTCTCCAGACTCTTCCAAGAGATGTATATTCCAGCAGTAGCACGGTCGGAGCTCAGAGACAAGTTCAACCACCTTATCCAAGGCAATATGACAGTGGAAGAATACAACGCAGAATTTATTCGCCTAAGTCGCTTCGCCCCAACCTTGATTTCGACGGAGGAAGAGAAAGCTGAGAAGTTCTTTGACGGACTAAAATTCGAGCTCCAGAGATTGATTGGATCGGTCGTACCTACATCATATACCGACGTCCTCGCAGCAGCACGACGCATGGAGCGCGTCGCTAGAAGAAAGTCAAATCTGAAGAGGCCAATCACATCGACACCATCCAGGACAGCATATGGGGATTCTGTAAAACAATCCCAGAGGAGTATGCCAGATAAAGCAACACACAGGGCCATATCTCTTCCTACTTGTCACTACTGCAGCAAGGTAGGACACATTGAGAGAGAATGCAGGCGCAAGTTGGGACTATGCCTGCTTTGCGGATCCGACCAGCATCTATCCAGAGGCTGCACTAAACATAGAGAGGGAGCACCAAGACTAGCTTTACCTGCACCACGACAAGCTTATCCAGCAGTGGGAGCACCGCAGACAGGAACTGGAGGAGTCAGGCCACCAGCTACAGGAGGATACCAACAGAGACCACCACTGGCACCACAAGCAGCCCTATTTCAGCAGGCTCAGCAGCAGAGAGGTCCAGCTCAGGGACGAGGACAGGCATTCACAATAGCTGTTGAGGAGGAAGCTACTGCAGGCGAAGTTATCGCAGGTACTATTTTAGTAGCTTCATTACCAGCTGTAGCTTTATTTGATTCTGGAGCATCGTATTCATTTATAGCAGCTAGCTTTGTAGCCACCCATAGAGTAGCTACCGCACCCCTTCCGAAGATAAAGAGAATTCTTACGGGAGGTGGAATTATCTCAGTTAGTGACATCTGTAGATCATGTTCTGTAGTAGTCTGTAGAAGAGAGATGCGAGCTCAATTTCTAATCTTTTCCATGCCGGATTATGATGTTGTACTTGGTATGGACTGGTTAAGTCAGTACCATGCGACTCTTGATTGCCGACTTGGAAAAGTTATATTTAGACTGCCTGGACATCCAGAATTTGAGTTTCTTCGAGGAGCAGTAGAGCAAGGAGCTCAGCCTACTTTTAGGGTACTATCTGTAGAAGGGGAGACAGGTTACCCAAGAGTCATATTAGAATTCGTGGATGTATTTCCTGATGATCTTCCAGGTTTACCGCCTGATCGGGAAATAGAATTTACAATAGACTTAACTCCAGGAGCATAGCCTATCACTTCATCAGTATATCGGCTAGCACCTAAGGAGTTAGTGGAGTTGAAGGAACAGGTTGATGATCTTCTGGAGAAGGGTTTTATCCGGCCTAGTATTTTACCTTGGGGGGCACCCATATTATTTATGCCAAAGAAGGATGGAACAGTACGGTAACTACAGGGCACTAAATGCTGTGACCATCAAGAACAGGTATCCCTTACCACGCATTGATGATCTATTCGATCAATTGAGTGGTGCTAGGGTATTCTCGAAGATTGACCTTAGATCCGGCTATCATCAGATCAAAGTAAGGAAGGAAGACATACCGAAGACAGCTTTCAGGACCAAGTATGGACATTATGAGTTCTTCGTAATGCCGTTTGGTTTTACCAACACGCCAGCAGTGTTTATGAGTTTGATGAACAGAGTCTTTCATCAGTTCTTGGATAAATTTGTGGTTGTGTTCATTGATGACATTCTAATATATTCCAAGAGCCACGAAGAGCATGAGGAGCATTCTCAGAATCGTGTTAGAGACCCTGAGACAGGAGAAGTTATATGCCAAACTCAGTAAGTGTGAGTTTTGTATGGATAAAGTGCCTTTCTTGGGATATATCATCTCAGGAGAAGGATTTTCAGTTGATCCAGAGAAAGTTGCGGCAATAGAGACTTGGCCTACACCCACATCAGTTGCAGAGGTGAGAAGTTTTCTCGGACTTGCGGGATATTACTGAATGTTTGTGGAAATTTTCTCAAGGATTTCAGAACCGATGACGAAGTTGACACGTAAAGACCAGAAGTTTATATGGACAGAAGACTGCCAGAAGGCCTTCGAAGAATTGAAGAGAAGATTAATAACATCACCTGTCTTGACTCTTTCTTCGGGGTTAGGAGGTTTTGTTGTTTACAGTGATGCATCAGGTAGTGGACTAGGATGTGTTTTGATGCAACATGGCAAAGTCATTGCTTATGCATCGAGACAGTTGAAGGTCCACGAGAAGAACTACCACACACACGATCTGGAGTTAGCAGCAGTTATATTTGTATTGAAGATTTGGAGGCACTACCTTTATGGGGAGAAGGTAGACATCTTTACAGATCACAAGAGTTTGAAGTATGTATATACTCAAAAGGAGCTTAACATGAGGCAGAGACGTTGGCTTGAATTGAAGGTAGATTTTGACATAGATCTGCAGTATCATCCGGGAAAGGCGAATGTCGTAGCAGACGCACTCAGCAGGAAGCCTACGACTTATTTCTTGATGATGCAGCCCGAGTTATTGAGAGATCTATAGGAGCTTCAGATAGAGGTTGTTTTACCAGGACAGAGTGGATTGCTGGCTAATCTTGAAATTAAGTCGTCACTTATGGAAAGAATTAAAGAGGCATTGTCCACCGATGCTAGATTCCGAAGACTCAAAGATAGGACAGAAGCAGGCATGCAGATAGGACTTCGCATACATGAAGACGGGACATTAAGGTTTGGGAATCGCCTGTATGTTCCAAATGGAGAATTGAGACATGAGTTAATGACTGAAGTACATAGCTCTATGTACTCTGTTCACCCAGGAGGAACCAAGATGTATCGAGACTTGAGACAATATTATTGGTGGCATGGAATAAAAAGGGAGATTGCAAGATTTATGGCTAAATGTTTAGTCTGTCAGCAAGTAAAGGCCGAGCATCAGAGGACTGCAGGTATGTTACAGCCGCTTCCTATACCAGAATGGAAGTGGGAACATATCACGATGGATTTTATCACAGGATTTCCAAGGAGCCCCAGCGAAAGAGATGCAGTATGGTTATCGTGGATCGACTCACTAAATCGGCACACTTCTTGCCATTTAGAGTTGGACAGTCCACAGAGGTACTAGCCGACATGTATATGCGACAAATCATAAGATTACATGGAGTGCCGGTTAGTATTGTATCGGATCGAGATTCGAGATTTATATCTCATTTCTAGTAAAGCATGCAAGAGAGTCATGGCACCAGACTCAAATTCAGCACAGCTTACCACCCACAGACAGATGGTCAATCGGAGCGCACGATTCAGATCTTGGAGGATATATTATGATCGTGTATGCTAGACTTTGGAGGATCTTGGGAAGATCATTTGCACTTAGTGGAGTTCTCCTACAATAACAGTTATCAGGCCAGCATTCAGATGGCACCATTCGAGGCATTATACGGAAGGAAGTGCAGATCGCCAATATGCTGGAGTGACGTTGGTGAACGTCAAATACTGGGTCCAGAATTGGTAACGCAGACAGTGGAGAAGGTAAAACAAATCCAGAATTATCTTCGAGCAGCTCAGGACAGACAGAAGCATTGGGTTGATACGCACAGGCGTCCCCTAGAATTCAAAGAAGGAGAGCACTTATTCTTGAGAATTTTGCCCACTCGTGGTACTATCAGATTTGGGAGCAGAGGCAAGTTGAGCCCAAGGTACATCGGGCCATTTGATATTCTAGAGCGCATTGGTGAGGTGGCTTATCGTCTTGTATTACCTCCATCCTTAGAGGGAGTACATGACGTATTCCACGTCTCACAGCTGAGAAGGTACGTGACTGACCCAAGTCATGTAGTCGATCATTCAGAGATCGCAGTGGGCCCTAGCTTGAGATATGAAGAACAACCAGTTGGCATCCTCGACATCAGTGAGAAGACATTGCGAGGACAGACAATCAGACTGGCTCGTGTAGCTTGGAAACATCATTCCCTTGGTGAATCGACTTGGGAACGAGAGGATAGTATGCGCCAGCGTTATCCCCATTTATTCACGGAGGCAGTTATTACCTAAGCAATCTTGTAATTTCCATAATTCTTTCTGTAGTAACTTATTCTTTGATTGCGAGGACGCAATCCTCTTAAGGGGGGTAGATTGTAAACACCCTATTTTTTAGAATAATTCTAATACAATTTTTCCCCAATTTTTTAGTATTCTTCTGGATGAAGAACCAAGGTAAATGGTGATCAAAGGATTTTAAATGCAGTTTATTGATGTTAAAATATTATGGAAATAATATTTTATGGTGTAAAATGAAAAACCGGACATAGGGTATTTTTCTGTGAATTTATTGGACTACGGAAACACATTTAAAGCCCTAAAAACTATTAGAAATTTAAACCGAACCAAACCTGACTGAACCAAACCAAACCAAACCAAACCAGCATAATGGGTTGGGTCGGGTCGGATCCGAGTCAAACCTGACCCGGACCCAAAATCCAAATTGAAACCCTAGCCCCCGCCGGATTTACTGTAGCCGCCTATAAATTCTCCTCGACATCCGTGCCTAGCCACCACCGCTTTACTCCAGATCGATCTCCGCCGCACCCCAGCGAACCTCGCCGCCGTTCTCCTGATCACCGCCGACCCCGACAACATCCTCGGCCCTAGACCCAACTCCGTCATCCGCCCGACCTCGCCGTTGACCCGAACTCCACGACCACCACCGGCTCCCCCATCTCCGCCAGGCCGCCCTCGACCAGACCCCCGTCGATATCCTTCCGCCGCCGCCGAGTCTGCCCAGCCCGACTTCCCTTCTCCGCCATCCGCCACGAGCACAGCAGCTCAACGAACCCGACCACCGCCTCATCTAAAATCCACAGCCGAGCCTCCGCCCCCTGGCTGAACCCGCTCCGTCCAACTGTGCAGAGCCGCCCGCCGCCCTAGCCCGACCTCGCCAACCCCAAGCTCGACTCCCTCCGGCGAAGCCCCCGCCGCTGTCTCGATCAGAACGCTAGAGCAGCAGACACACGGACACAAGAGCTCGACCAGGACACGAGCAGGACACGAGAATTCAGATTTCTCGGAGCCCAGTTCAGGTAACGTTTTCCCTCACCTCGTAACTCTGTTTTAGAATCCGTCTGTTGCAATGCGTAGACTGTGTAACCCTCTCGGTGTCCGTACAACCCGCTCGGTGCATCGCGTCCTGTGGTGATCGCAAACCGCGATCCAAAAACAGGAAAAATAATGCCCTATTTTATCCCAGAACTGAGTGCGCCCCGCCAAACGGGACGACTTGGTCGCACGCGATCTTTACCGAAATGTGCGCGTCGTTGATACGGACGTGTGGGATTTTACAGAAGCTGATTTGGATGTGCGTGCACACCGGAATCAACGCGTATCCGCCGACAACGCCCCATATCCGTCCATTCTGGAATACGATGTAACTTTGTGTACACACGTCGGATCGAGATAAAACTTACGCCATCGGACTCGTAGCAATACGCTGGTCCTGTGACCCAAGTTTGGTTCGATTCTGAGAACGTTGACAAAATTGTGTATCGTGGGCCCCACCGGCTCCACTTGACGGGCGATTTTGTGATCGGCTCATCGGAATCCAATTCTGGAAGTTCCATTGGGTTTGTATCATTGTTCCTGACTTTTTGACACTAAGTTTGACAAATTTGGAGACCTTTGACTCTGACACGCTTTTCGGTGCAAAGTGGCCCACATGTGGACCCCGCTTTGACCCAGAAATGTTATTTCTGCCCTTGTGTCCAAATTGAACTTAAGGACAGGCGTTTCTAGCTATTTGATATCTTCTGAGACTGTTGGTGATATTTATTACAGCTTTTGGAGGAGTACCTACAGGATCCACTGATACAGGGACAGCTTTTGGTATTCAAACACCAGGCAAGTGTACCTTGCCAAACTCTGCAGTATTGATACATATATTCCTTGCTTCATTTATATTGCTATGCATGCTTAACCTAGGACCGTGTGACTTATTTAGCATCCGATAATAGTCGGGTGCCAACACCGTACGCGGTATTGTGTGTTGTCATCTAGATATGGACATTCGTGACACTTTATATTCTCGTACTTGTCTTATCAAGTACACTATAATCCATGACACTTGACACCATTCATAAGACCAGATATTTCCGAGATATTCGTGGTGATTCTGTATAGGATACAGGACTTGACAGAGATACTATATTCATCGATACTTATGACTTGTTGCATTAGTTATGATCCCGCTTGACATGGACATGAGACGTTATGGTCATGATATGCGTGGTTACATTGGGTGGGGAGAGACACACAGGCTACAGGCTGTTTTCTATATATATCTACTACTATTGTGAGGCCGTAGACTCTCGTAGTAGAGCTAGGCACATTACGTGTTATTACCGCTACCGGCTTCCCGACACAGAGCTTGTAGTGGCTCAGCCTGTGTACTCGTGATGCTCTCATCCTGTATTTCACATAGATGGTTATATAGCTTACCCTATTATTCTCATTATTTGTTGTACTGCTTATATTTTGGCTTGTATATTTTCTGTACCTTGCTATGTCCCCTGAGGACCTGTATCCGGATTATGTCCCCAGGATTTGAGGACGAGATCTATCTCGAGGTATACGGGACCGCAGCAGGAGCTGATCCAGGAGCTGTATCGACATCCGAGGACGAGGTGTTAGCTGAAGACTTTTTCTGAGCATCCATGTTTCATGCTTAGTATTTATTTATTTCAGTCATTTATATTCTGGTCTGTTGAACCTTTGTATTAGATTTTATAGGGTTGTTCCCCAAAGCACTTTGTTGAGACTAGCTGATAATTTACATTCCTTATTTATTCTGTGGATCATATTTTATATCTTGTGTGGATGAGATTAGTTGTGCCCTGTTATCGTAGACTTGTTTTTACAGCTTAAGTGCGCCTGATGGATCCATTAAATTGGGTTTGTCCATCAGTGTGTGCTGCTGGCCATTGCCACGTGTCTGGTCCCTCGGTATTTTGGGACTGGGGCGTGACAGTGGGACACATGATGACATTAAAGTGATCCTTAGTATTTGAGATAATTTATTGTCACGACCAGCACCCGGATATTCGGGCACGAGTACGTGGGTACGTCCAGCCTACGCCGCAGTGTCGGCGGTAGTACGATGTCTAGGTCATAATCACAGGTAATTTAAATCTATCTCATCCACAGTAAAGTAAATAGACAAGAAAAATGACAGGGAAATAGAAATGATAATATTTCATAAGACAAATTGTGATATACAATTCCATGGTTTAATATAGAATTCAGAAGATAAATCGGGGACAAACCCGATTGCTGTGCTGAAAGAAAATATACTAGATAGCTGGCTACTACTCCTCAAAGTATCTCCTGAGTAGGAACCGGCTTCTCAAATGTATCACCTGCTATCTCATAGGGGCCATAATAGGTGGGGGCAAGGTTCTCATCATCGCCTAAAACAACGGATCCAGTCAGGAAAGGAGCAAAGTACATAATGCACAACAAGATTTAAACTAAATATTTGTGACAGGTAAAAAATAACTGACTGAGCATCATGTTGGGAATATGCATAAATAAGTAGTGAAATTAACTGAGAAATAAAACTATAAATCAGGACTATAAATAAAATATGATTAATTGCTATAAACCAGAAATATGAGTAAAACAGGAATAAAGTGTGACAGGAAATGTAACTGTAACAAGACAACAAGAACTGCAACACGACAAGAACTATGTGCGTGAACTTGTGTATTTAGAATATATAGTTGGCATGTAGGGGGTTATAAGGCTAATCAGGCCGTCATAGACGACTATCAGACATGAACAATCGAGTATCAGGCTGATGGTACAGTCGCGTACCAACAGCTATCAGACATGACAGGGGGAAGGGTAAACCACATGCTTCCTAGTATTCTCCCACCCGACAAGAAAAGCAAGACATGAAATCCAATATTCTAATACTACGTGAAATCATCAATGTTACTAGTAGAGTAAGGAATTAATTATCACAATATAAAGATTAAACTTGAAGTGCAGGTACTTGCCTGTTGTTTGGATCCAATTATAGTTTATATCTCGGGGAAATTTCCAGAAATGTATCCAGATGCTGAAATAAACATTACCATCATGCTCAGAAGATATCAAATAGCTAGAAACGCCTGTCCTTGGGTCCAATTTGGAGACAATGGCAAAAATGACAGTGTCGGGTCAAAACGGGGTCCGCATGTGGGCCCACTTTGCACCGAAAAATGTGTCAGGGTCAAAGGTCTCCAAATTCACCAAACTTAGTGTCAACAGGTCAAGAATGCTGATACGAACCCAACGGAACTTTCAGAATTGAATTCCGATGAGCCGATCACAAAATCGCCCGTCGAGCGGGGCCTGTGGGGCCCACGACACGCGATTTCGTCAACGTTCTCAGAATCGAACCAAACTTGGGTCACAGGACCAGCGTATTGCTACGAGTCCGATGGCGCAAGTTTCGTTTCGATCCGACGTGTGTACAAGAAGTTAGGGCATAAAACAGAAAAGGCGGATACGGGGCGGTGTCCGCGGATACGCGTTGATCCCGGTGTGCACGCACACCCGAATCGACTTCCGCGAAATCCCACACGTCCGTATCAATGCTGCGCACGTATCTGTGAAGGCCGCGCGTGACCAAGTCGTCCCGTTTGGCGGGGCGTACTCAGTTCCGGGGTAAAACAAGGTCTGGTTTTTTCCTATTTTTGGATCGCGGTGTGCGATCACCACAGGACGCGATGCCCCGAGCGATTTGTCCGGGCACCGAGAGGGTCATACAGGCTTCACAACGCAATTTACGGAATTGAAAATGGAGCTACGAGGTGAAAGTTACAAGTACCTGAACATGACCGAAAAACCGAGGATTCGTCGTGTCCGACTCGACACGGACACTGTATCCCGTGTCCGACGGTGAATTAGGGTTAGGGTTAGGGCTTGGGTCGACGGAGACGGCAGCGCTGAGGCGGGGAGGGGCCGACCGAGGGCAGTGGGGGCCGGGGCAGCACGGCGAGGCGGCAGCGCTGGAGGCCGGCCGAGGCGGCGCTGGGAGCTGCTGCTGTCGGCTGCTGTCGGCTGCGGCTGTGTCGACGAGGGGAGGAGGAAGGAGGGGCTGGCCGGCGGAGGAGGGCCAGATGGTGGCGGCGTTGGACGGGCGGTGGACGAGGCGGGGAGGCCCGGCGGAGGGTCTGGCCGGAGGGCTGCAGTGAGGCGGAGCTGGGGGGAGTTAGGGTTTTTATAGGCTGGGGAAGCCGGGGAGTGGCCGGGAGAGGCGGAGCTCGTGGGTGGCGTGGCGAGGCTCGCGGGGCATGGCCGGGCGGAGCGGGCGGCGCTGGAATCGGGCGCCGCCGGAGAACGCGGGGAAGAGGGAGAGAGGGGTAGCGGGTTGCGGGCGGGTCTCGGGTCGGGTCTGGCGGATCCGACCCGACCCGCTAGGGGCTGGGCTCGGGCCCAATGGGCCGGGCCGGGCTGAGGGAATGGGCCGGGTCCAGGGTAATAATAAAAAAAAAAATAATAAAAAATAAATAAATAAATAATTAATTAATTAATTAAATACTTTTTAGGTGTTTTAAAATAGGTCCGGAGTCCGATAAATTCCAGAAAAATTGTCCTAAGTCAAGTTTTTAATTTTACACTCAAAAATATTATTTCCATAATATTTTAATATTGTTTATTATCAATTAAAAATCATATAATAATTCAAAACCCTGAATTTAATTACAGAAAATTTCAGAAAATTACAAAAAATCCAAATTTTAATATTCTTGCAAAATCTGGGGGTTTACAATCTACCCAACTTATAAAAATTTCATCCTCAAAATTTAAAATTAAGCCATACTCTGTTAACCCTTCATGTACATAAAGCAAGTCAATCGCAATCTCCTAGCGACAATTAAAATCATAATCTTGTTCACTGCAATTACTTCAAGGTTAAGATGACTACTTGTTCCAAAATTCAACCTATGGTTATCATTTCTTACTTTCTCAACTTACCCACAGGCAAAAATTAAGCCCATATAACATCTTCAAGATTTGCATACGCTTATAAATTTGTCTCACGATTCTAACTATCAAAATTTCCTCTAGAAGTGAGTCGAGTCCACTAGTATTCACATTGTATGCTTTCAACTTTTTAAATTCCATTCACATCCTCAATATTCCAACTAGGTAGTCCAACCATCAAATTTTAATTCTTAATTCCAATCATCAAATTAAAAAAATAATTTAAATGTAGTCCACCAATGTTCAAGTCTGAAATTCTATAATTCTATCCTCTAAATTCAAATTGATGATTTTACTTGCATTATCATGTACCTAAGATACAACTATTGGGTCCTCGATATCAATTCATTAATCATCTTAGTCACCCCTCTAAATTTTCAAAATTAGAATGGCTTGCTTCTTCCAATCTAACCTTACTCTGTCACAATCCAAAAGATATTCCTCTCGAGTTGACAAATGCATTGCTACCCAACTTAGAGTTTACCCATTCATCACAAAAGACTATATACTTTAAAAAAATATTCCTTAATATGGTTACTCATGTCATTCAATCCTCGAAACTTTAACGCCGATCATGATATGTCCTTAATTTTGAAAGAAAAAATTCTCAAGTATGTGATCGGCCTATGGGACATATCTAGTATTCTCTGTGTATCAGACTTATACCAATCACGAGATTTCGTCTTTCCGAAATAAGGGGAGACGAGGTTCAATAATACAGAGTTCGAGGGTGAGGTGATAGAACAGAAGTATCGGGATCAAGGAGTTTAAAGAATTCAGGTGGAAAATTGTCAAGCGATTTGTGGATTGAATCCTATCTTGGTAATGCTCATTTTAATACAGTTGTGTAACCTATATGATATGCTCGGACATGTCTAGAGGGCAAGTATACTAGTCAACTATATATCTCAATCCATGTAAAGTAGTGCGAAGGGCGAATCAAAATGCACTAAGGTTGATCAGACCGTAATACACTGATTCTGAATAGGCAATTGTATTAGTGTGTCGACCCACTAATACATATGTCATGAACAAGCTTGATAAAAGGATAAGCTTGCAAAACTAGGCTATACTAGCAGCATAAGTCAAGGTGCAACGAATATAAGTACGCTAGATGATGATGAAAGGAGGTACAAATTATTTAAGTTCACAAAACCACATAATAAGCATAATAGCAAAAGGTTCTACAATCTCTATAGTTATCAAATATAAAAGCATACCAGGTTATTAGCAAGTTCAAAATTTCTAGGTTGGGGCTGAGGTCACGAACCAATAGGCACGAGCTAAACAATACTAGAAATGGCAGCAAAAACAACTTACGCGCATTAGCTACTCCAAGAGTCTGCGCGTTCTCCACGGTCATGTTGGTAGAGCATCTCGTGGTGATCATGTAGGAACCTCGTCGCTTGCTGGTAGATCTTTTACTCTGCATCCAAAATAAACGATAAGGGGCGCACAGGAATCAAGGCAGGATGCAAGTCAATAAAATGATTCGAAACCGATATGAATATCAAGAACGATTCAATCAAATGGATAAACTTTTCCTAAAATCCTCAATCTTATTGCAGGCCTGTTCGGTCCCTAAGTTGAAACCGAACAATTTAGTCGTTGACCTGCATGGGCCACCACAAAATGTGTCACGACCCGTACCCGGATATTCGGGCACGAGTACGTGGGTACGTCCAGCCTACACCGCAGTGTCGGCGGTAGTACGCTGTCTAGGTCATAATCACAGGTAATTTAAATCTATCTCATCCACAATAAAGTAAATAGACAAGGAAAATGACAGGGAAATAGAAATGATAAGATTTCATAAGACAAATTGTGATATACAATTCCATGGTTTAATACAGAATCCAGAAGATAAATCGGGGACAAACCCGATTGCTGTGCTGAAAGAAAATATACTAGATAATTGGCTACTACTCCTCAAAGTATCTTCTGAGTAGGAACCGGCTTCTCAACTGTATCACCTGCTATCTCATAGGGGCCATAATAGGTGGGGGCAAGGTTCTCACCATCGCCTAAAACAACGGATCCAGTCAGGAAAGGAGCAAAGTACACAATGCACAACAAGATTTAAACTAAATATTTGTGATAGGTAGAAAATAACTGACTGAGCATCATGTTGGGAATATGCATAAATAAGTAGTAAAATTAACTGAGAAATAAAGCTATAAATCAGGACTATAAATAAAATATGATTAATTGCTATAAACCAGAAATATGAGTAAAACAGGAATAAAGTGTGACAGGAAATATAACTGTAACAAGACAACAAGAACTGCAACACGATAAGAACTATGTGCGTGAACTTGTGTATTTAGAATACATAGTTGGCATGTAGGGGGTTATAAGGCTAATCAGGCCGTCATAGACGACTATCAGACATGAACAATCGAGTATCAGGCTGATGGTACAGTCGCGTACCAACAGCTATCAGACAAGACAGGGGGAAGGGTAAACCACATGCCTCCTAGTATTCTTCCACCCGACACGAAAAGCAAGACATGAAATCCAATATTCTAAAACTACGTGAAATCATCAATGTTACTAGTAGAGTAAGGAATTAATTATCACAATATAAAGATTAAACTTGAAGTGCAGGTACTTGCCTGTTGTTTGGATCCAATTATAGTTTGTATCTCGGGGAAATTTCCAGAAATGTATCCAGATGCTGAAATAAATATTACCATCATGCTCAGAAGATATCAAGTAGCTAGAAACGCCTATCCTTGGGTCCAATTTGGAGACAAGGGCAAAAACGACAGTGTCGGATCAAAACGGGGTCCGCATGTGGGCCCGCTTTGCACCGAAAAATGTGTCAGGGTCAAAGGTCTCCAAATTCACCAAACTTAGTGTCAACAGGACAGGAATGCTGATACGAACCCAACGGAACTTTCAGAATTGAATTCCGATGAGCCGATCACAAAATCGCCCGTCGAACGGGGCCTGTGGGGCCCACGACACGCGATTTCGTCAACGTTCTCAGAATCGAACCAAACTTGGGTCACAGGACCAGCGTATCGCTACGAGTCCGATGGCGCAAGTTTTGTTTCGATTCGACGTATGTACAGGAAGTTAGGGCATGAAACAGAAAAGGCGGATACGGGGCGGTGTCCGCGGATACGCGTTGATCCCGGTGTGCACGCACACCCGAATCGACTTCCGCAAAATCCCATACGTCCGTATCAATGCTGCACACATATCTGTGAAGACCGCGCGGGACCAAGTCGTCCCGTTTGGCGGGACGTACTCAGTTTCGGGGTGAAACATGGTCTGGTTTTTTTCTGTTTTTGGATCGCGGTGTGCGATCACCACAGGACGCGATGCCCCGAGCGGTTTATCCGGGCACCGAGAGGGTCATACAGGCTTTACAACGCAATTTACGGAATTGAAAACTGTCACGACCCGCACCCGATTTAGGAGCACGAGTGCGTGAGTACGTCCAGCCTACGCCGCAGCATCGGCGGTAGAATGCTGTCAAGGTCTTGATACTATCTAACTAATGTCACGCAAGCATCCAATCTCTATAAGGAGGCACGGATGACACAATAAGATGAACAAATACTCAATCACAGGATTTTAGCACGATAAGATTTGAACCAAAATTTAATTTAAACACAACACAAGTCCACAAGTAATATTCTAACTCAACAATATCCAAGAATCAGTAAAATGCCGGAGACAAATCCGGTACCAAATAGTCTACTTAAAGAACTAACCATAAATAAATAATAATTTCCGGCTAGACCTCCTGGAATCACAACTACTATCAAGTCTGCAGCTACTCCATAAGTGTCAGACAGCGGTCCTCTAAGGCATAGTCTGGAAAAATATTTCCAGTCAGGAAGGAGCAAAGCACAATCTCAAATAACAGTTCCATTAATTGATAATGTCTATAATACAATAAAACATGTCATGCTAGCTACTGAGAAGACAGTGAAATAAATGCAATGGCAATTTAAGAGAGACAGGCAATGTAAAGAGACAGGCAATAGACAATATGATACAGTCAGTGCATGTATGAAAATGAAAGAACAAGGAACAGTATCATATACGGGTGATGTAGTATATGATTTAAAATAGAGAACTGTAATCTATTCTAAGTGTTTGAAATTGTAGTTTTGAAATGTGATCGGCTTGGGACTTGTACGATTGCTACATGGCCTGGCTAATCATGCGTGAGGCGAATGATTAACACCAATAATATAAACTTGTACGATAGGTATTTGATCACATTTCTCACTAACAATTTCTCCGCCCCCAACTAGTACTGTGGATCCAACCATGACACGTCACGATACACGAGCAAGTCAAGTCTATCATGTACGATGTCTAATATACATGTCGTGTACAATGTCAATACGATAATCAAGGTAACATCTCATGATTGCAGATCCAAGCTATACTAGTCCGTGTAGCACAGTGTCAAAGATTCAGATGTAACATTTCATGATTGTTGAATTTATAGAAATTATCAAAAAATTAGAAATTATCAGAGAATGTACTTGCCTTGGTCCTTAGCTGGTATTTATGGATGTCCTGTTCCAGAGTATTCCCTGGTGAACCAACAGTCCTAAAACATATCAGAATTATAACACTTGTATCAGATGCTACCTTAACACACAGAAGAAATATACTGGCCTCAGGGCTATGCCAGGCATGGCACTAGTCAACTAGGGTCACCTAGTAGGAATAAAACATATTACCTATTTTAATCATTAATACCTACCATATATATATATATTTGTAATACAAATATGTATATACCAAATTTGAATTTATACCATATATATATGCACCGATTAAACATACTGAAAATATGCTAAGTATATATATATATAAAATACATGTATACACATATGCCAATACAAAAAATATATATATATATACATATATGTATATTTATACCGAAATACATTTATATATTTATATACCCATACATACTTATGCCAAAATACATATTTATATATGTTTGTACACATACCCCAAAAATACATTTAATACATATATACTATATGAAATTATACCAAATAAATATATGCATATTTGCACCCAAAATAACATTCATTTATATATATAGGTATATACATATTACCAAAATTATACGTTTTAATTAATACTAATATAATGAATACAAGTATATACCAAAATAGAGAATATACGATATATGTACATATCATCATTAATTATACACATATACTATGCTTATACAAATTATATATACATATATACCAAATTTGAAATGCAATACTATATACTAGTATATATAAGTACATATATACATTTATGTATATACCAATTAAATTAAAACATGCACATATACACACTCATTAATTAAATATATTCATTAACTATACATATACTAAATATATATACATATATACATGCATACCCAAACAATTAATTAAATACAACCCTATACAATTATCACACATTATAAAATTAATTATACCTGTACACATATTATACTAAGGTATATATATATACACTATACTAATACATGTATTAAACATTTAATAAATAATTATTATACATATACACATATTATATATATACTCACGTATATACGTATGTATATATATATATATATATATATATATATATATATATATATATATGTATAAGAAGAAGGAAGGGGAGAGTGGAGACTCACAGGGGGCTTGCTGGCCGGACTTGGGATCGAACGGTGGCCGGAGTATCGAGGTGCAGCCGGAGGGAGTTGTAGGGGGTGGTGGTGATTAGGTGATGGAGGTGGTGGAGATGTATGGTGAAGATGGAGGTGGTGGTGGTAGTGTAGATGATGGTGGAGGAGTTTGGGAGCAGCGGGGGTGAGCAGTGGCCGCCGGAGGAGGTCGGCGGATGGAGTGCAGGGGTGAGGGGGTTGTCGAGCAGCAGGGAGGAATGGGGGCAGTCCGGCGGAGGGCTGCTTGCAGAGGGAGTCGGGGCTCGGGCTGGGCTGCACCGCCGGGGTCGACTGGAGCGGGGTGCAGCAGTCGGAGCAGTTGCAGCGGGAGGAGGGAGCAAGGTGGCCGGGGAGTTGGGAGTTCGCCGGAGGGACAGCTGGCCGGCGGTGGGAGCAGAGGTGGTGATGGATTGATGGGAGATCGGGAAGGAGCAAGGAGAAGAGGTGGAGCAGTCGGCGGCTGGAGTAGGCCGGCTGTAGGGGGTTCGGCCGAGAGCACAGGGCCGCCGGGAACAGTATATGGGGGGAATGAACAGTGTCCCCCCCCCTTTTTGAGTTCAAAATTCAAATGAAAAAAAGTAAGAAAGAAGAAGGAGAAAGGAAGAAGAGAAGAAGAAAATGAAAAGGGAAGAAGAAAAGAGAAAGTTTTCCAACGTATTAGAGAGGGAGGAGGCTTGTGAAGGTGGGGAATCCTAGGTTTCTTGGGATTAGGGTTTGATGTAGACAAGGCATTAAATAGGGATGAGGGGATTTTGATGGAGGGTTGTGATGGGCCAATTTCAAATGAATGGCTAGGATTGTTCATGAAGGAATTTAATTCATGTAGGAGAATGCAATTTGGTCCACAATAAATTAGCCTTTTCATTTGGTCTTGGACCATGGGGTGATGACACCTACAATTGAATAATTGCAACTTAGCCCCTTAAATTCGAGAAATTGTACAAACACATAAAATGACAAAAATTTGGCGGCAATTTGGTGTCCGGTATTTTGTAGGGTCAGGGGGCACTGTAAGATGGGTATGGGCTGAATTTGCAGGGCACTGGAATTAATTTAGAATTTCAGAATCAGATAAAATAGTATCCTCAAATTAAATAGAAATAAATGCAAGTTGTGTTCAACAATTAATTAGGAGTACATGGAGCCAAAATCAGGTCAAGTCATCAATACCAATATTGAAGAAGACTCAGAACAGAATATTACCCTAATTTGGGCCGCACGAAAAATAGGTCAAGATTGCCTCCAATTTTCGATTGGAACGCACAACGATACAAAAATAGGAATTTTTAAAATAACGTCCGCGACGATTTTTGTGCGGCTAGGAAAAATGCACAGAGAGCATAATCACGAGTTGCAAAAATAGCAGAAATGAAGGTGGGCACGTCTAGGGCAAGATTGTGAAATTTGTTGGAAGACAAAAGTCTGGATAGTGCTTCAAATATCGAAGCAAAGGCAATGCGCAAATGTATTAAATAAAATACGGAAATAAATTACAATCTCCAAATATTAAATTCTAGATAAAATAATAAAATCCGGAATTCTATAATTCGGACAGGTGGTCATCTACTGGGCTTCTAGGTCTAGTCTGCTAGCTAAAAATAAATAAACACTGCATATAATACTATATTTAATTACACATCACTCATAAATATTTAAAACCAAATATACTATCATGCAATTTAATTAATTATAACTACAATAATAATAAATATTGTAAAAAGTCAAAAATACCCCTGTTTTCAGAATGTGGTAGTGACAAAAACGGAGCTACGAGGTGAAAATTACAAGTACCTGAATATGACCGAAAAACCGAGGATTCGTCGTGTCCGACTCGACACGGACACTGTGTCCCGTGTCCGACGGTGAATTAGGGTTAGGGTTAGGGCTTGGGTCGACGGAGACGGCGGCGCTGAGGCGGGAAGGGGCCGGCCGGGGGCAGTGGGTACCGAGGCAGCATGGCGAGGCGGCGGCCGGGCTTGCGGCGGCGCTGGAGGCCGGCCGAGGCGGCGCTGGGAGCTGCTGCTGTCGGCTGCTGTCGGCTGCTGTCGGCTGTGTCGACGAGGGGAGGAGGAAGGAGGGGCTGGCCGGCGGAGGAGGGCCGGACGGTGGCGGCGTCGGACGGGCAGTGGATGAGGCGGGGAGGCCCGGCGGAGGGTCTGGCCGGAGGGCTGCAGTGAGGCGGAGCTGGGGGGAGTTAGGGTTTTTATAGGCTGGGGAAGGCGGGGAGTGGCCGGGAGAGGCGGAGCTCGTGGGTGGCGTGGCGAGGCTCGCGGGGCATGGCCGAGCGGAGCGGGCGGCGCTGGAATCGGGCGCCGCCGGAGAACGCTGGGAAGAGGGAGAGAGGGGTAGCGGGTTGCGGGCGGGTCTCGGGTCGGGTCTGGCGGATCCGACCCGACCCGCTAGGGGTTGGGCTCGGGCCCAATGGGCCGGGCCGGGCTGAGGGAATGGGCCGGGTCCAGGGTAATAATAATAATAATAAGTAAATAATTAATTAATTAATTAAATACTTTTTAGGTGTTTTATTGCTCAAAAGTTCCTTAAATATACAAATGTTACCTAAATTAATCATGCTCAGGAGGCCATCAAATTGAACAGATCTTACTTGAAATTAACATATTCTTAAATTAATATTATATAAATTTAATCTCTCCCCAACCACTTAGAAGAAATTTCTTATCTGAGAATCAAAAATGACCATAGGAAGATGAAAAAAAAAAATAGTAACATGGGGCAAGTTACAAATTTCCTTCATTTAGTTGTAGTATTTATCTTATATTGAACTTAAGTACAATAACTTGTTTAAAGTTTGACATTTGTCATCACATAATTAAATAAAGGGGATATATTTTTTTCTTCTATCCTTTGTGTAATCCAAATTAACAAGTAATAGAGCATTATTTTAACTTTCATTTATCATGGTTGTTACTAACCTGAAAAACAGCCAAGGGACGAAAAATTGTACACATTAGGAGTGCAATGACTATGTAATTTACTAAAGAAATAGCTAGTTGTTGGTGGGACACATGACGACATTAAAGTGATCCTTAGTATTTGAGATAATTTATTTAGAAATTAGGCCAAGTTTCGGATTGTTGTGATCCTTCGTATTTGAGATAATTTATTCAGAAATTAGGCCAAGTTTCTGATTGTTGTCATTGCCTTTGTTTAAAAAGTGGCGGCAAAAATAGCTTTTAATAAGAGATTCTCACGTACATTCATAAGCTAGACAAAATTGAATTGGATTTCTAGAAATCTTTATGACTAATTGCTATTACTAAATAGCTTTTGGAACAGCTTTTCGAAAACATGGACAAAAGAAGCCACAATATGTAATCCCAAACCTACCCTATATCAGTAATTAATACTTTTTATGGTTAATAAATTATATAAGCTTAAACCTCCATAAATAAGCCACTAATAAATATTACGTTTGTATTTTGGTTGGACCGTTTTCTTTTCTTGTTCTCCTATAAAATTACTTTACTTCCTTTATTCCTTCATCCAGGAAAAAAAATTAACATAGATTTATCTCCATCTATTTTATGAATTATTAGCATCGTCAATCAATCAATCAAGGATCATGGAGAAAGGAGTTAGAACTATCACAGCCATCACCGTTCTTTTCCTCTTGCTCGCGGGGCAATGCTCGGCTAAGCCGAGATACTATAGAATTGGCAATACTTTATACAAAATGTCGAAGGCAGATGAGGAAGCGTACAATATTTTACACCCAAAGCCGAGGAAGTATAAAGAAGGCAATTCTTTATACGAAAGGTGTGAGAGGTCATGCACGACTGTATTTTGGAAAGAACTTTGTTTTTTTCCCTGCCTTAGTGGGGCTTTGACGTACGGTGTCGCTGGTGCCTCAAAAAATATTTTCGATCATTACGTACTAGGAAAACCGATCCCGAAGTTGGACAAATAGTACTGAAATTAAAGTAATGTCTACTCTTTGTATTAATAAATGTAATAAGAAAATTACTTTATTTTAATTTTGAATAAAGCATTATTAGAACAAATATTTTTGCAAGAGATTTTGGACAAAAATAAATTTAAATGCTAGATGTTATAGCCAATTTGGTTTGTATTGAACCGGTAAGGATCTGCATATGTATACTGTTAGAACTTGGAAATATGTACATGTTTAGAACTATGACCGAGAAAATTTGTACATTAATTTTGAGAGAGAAAATGACCAAAGCCAGGGACGGGTCTTTGATATTTTTGTCACGGGAGAAACATAAAACCGTATACTTGTCTCAAGTAATTAAGATTTTAAGTTTAGTAAAACGCTAGTTCAAAGTGTGTTTAAAACGAGGATGGGCCGCAAAAATTATTTCTCTCTCAAAATATTATATAACAAGAAGAAACATAATATAGTACTATTAATAAATAAATGGTATAAAAATATTATCATTTATGAAATTAAAAAAAATGAAATATATCATCGTTTGAGAAAATAATCAGAAAGAATAATTATGGTGTATGAGAATTACCTAAGGTGCATAGAATAATCATATTTTCTTTTATTTTTTGCTTGGAGATGTAGATGTGTATTTTTTTTCTTGGGAGAATCGAACTCTAAAATTTTTTTTTTAGGTGGGGGAGTTGGAAATAGTGAATGAATGAAATTTTTGATGAGATTATTTGGATTTAATTGTTAAGACATAAATTTATATATGGTATAAGATTAATTGATAAAATAAATAGGAAGTTACTCTGCGGATATTAATAGTTATCTTACTTTGAGTTATTTTAAGATTATGAGTAATTATTGTCAAACACCTCCCACTCATGTGGTTAAAGTGGGAGGAATTCTCCCTGGCTAGGTGGGTTCAAATCCACAGGGAGCTATATTTTTTCCTAATTTATTCTCCAAGTAAGGCATGCCCATGTGGATTCTTGCAGGGTCGGGTAGGTGGTTTGAGTGTTTTATTCAAAAAAGAAGAAGTTATTGTTAAAATATTAAATTATTAGTATATTTGAAAATTTAAGAAATAAAGAGGTTAAATATTTCTTAAGGGTGTTTGTTTTTGCCACTTTAAGTGGCATATTTTAGAAGTTACAACAAATAAGCATGTTTGTTTATGATATTTATAAGTGACAAGTTAACTTGTAAGTGGCTCAAATTTTGAAAGTTACATTTTGCCACTTATAAAATGAATATTTACTTAAAAAGTATTAAAAAATTATTTTAAACAGGAGTATTGGTGGAAGAAATTTCGAATTACAGGCAACCAACAACAGCCTCTAAATAGTTTATTATTGCTCAAAAGTTCCTTAAATATACAAATGTTACCTAAATTAATCATGCTCAGGAGGCCATCAAATTGAACAGATCTTACTTGAAATTAACATATTCTTAAATTAGTATTATATAAATTTAATCTCTCCCCAACCACTTAGAAGAAATTTCTTATCTGAGAATCAAAAATGACCATAGGAAGATGAAAAAAAAAAATAGTAACATGGGGCAAGTTACAAATTTCCTTCATTTAGTTGTAGTATTTATCTTATATTGAACTTAAGTACAATAACTTGTTTAAAGTTTGACATTTGTCATCACATAATTAAATAAAGGGGATATATTTTTTTCTTCTATCCTTTGTGTAATCCAAATTAACAAGTAATAGAGCATTATTTTAACTTTCATTTATCATGGTTGTTACTAACCTGAAAAACAGCCAAGGGACGAAAAATTGTACACATTAGGAGTGCAATGACTATGTAATTTACTAATGAAATAGCTAGTTGTTGGTGGGACACATGACGACATTAAAGTGATCCTTAGTATTTGAGATAATTTATTTAGAAATTAGGCCAAGTTTCGGATTGTTGTGATCCTTCGTATTTGAGATAATTTATTCAGAAATTAGGCCAAGTTTCTGATTGTTGTCATTGCCTTTGTTTAAAAAGTGGCGGCAAAAATAGCTTTTAATAAGAGATTCTCACGTACATTCATAAGCTAGACAAAATTGAATTGGATTTCTAGAAATCTTTATGACTAATTGCTATTACTAAATAGCTTTTGGAACAGCTTTTCGAAAACATGGACAAAAGAAGCCACAATATGTAATCCCAAACCTACCCTATATCAGTAATTAATACTTTTTATGGTTAATAAATTATATAAGCTTAAACCTCCATAAATAAGCCACTAATAAATATTACGTTTGTATTTTGGTTGGACCGTTTTCTTTTCTTGTTCTCCTATAAAATTACTTTACTTCCTTTATTCCTTCATCCAGGAAAAAAAATTAACATAGATTTATCTCCATCTATTTTATGAATTATTAGCATCGTCAATCAATCAATCAAGGATCATGGAGAAAGGAGTTAGAACTATCACAGCCATCACCGTTCTTTTCCTCTTGCTCGCGGGGCAATGCTCGGCTAAGCCGAGATACTATAGAATTGGCAATACTTTATACAAAATGTCGAAGGCAGATGAGGAAGCGTACAATATTTTACACCCAAAGCCGAGGAAGTATAAAGAAGGCAATTCTTTATACGAAAGGTGTGAGAGGTCATGCACGACTGTATTTTGGAAAGAACTTTGTTTTTTTCCCTGCCTTAGTGGGGCTTTGACGTACGGTGTCGCTGGTGCCTCAAAAAATATTTTCGATCATTACGTACTAGGAAAACCGATCCCGAAGTTGGACAAATAGTACTGAAATTAAAGTAATGTCTACTCTTTGTATTAATAAATGTAATAAGAAAATTACTTCATTTTAATTTTGAATAAAGCATTATTAGAACAAATATTTTTGCAAGAGATTTTGGACAAAAATAAATTTAAATGCTAGATGTTATAGCCAATTTGGTTTGTATTGAACCGGTAAGGATCTGCATATGTATACTGTTAGAACTTGGAAATATGTACATGTTTAGAACTATGACCGAGAAAATTTGTACATTAATTTTGAGAGAGAAAATGACCAAAGCCAGGGACGGGTCTTTGATATTTTTGTCACGGGAGAAACATAAAACCGTATACTTGTCTCAAGTAATTAAGATTTTAAGTTTAGTAAAACGCTAGTTCAAAGTGTGTTTAAAACGAGGATGGGCCGCAAAAATTATTTCTCTCTCAAAATATTATATAACAAGAAGAAACATAATATAGTACTATTAATAAATAAATGGTATAAAAATATTATCATTTATGAAATTAAAAAAAATGAAATATATCATCGTTTGAGAAAATAATCAGAAAGAATAATTATGGTGTATGAGAATTACCTAAGGTGCATAGAATAATCATATTTTCTTTTATTTTTTGCTTGGAGATGTAGATGTGTATTTTTTTTCTTGGGAGAATCGAACTCTAAAATTTTTTTTTTAGGTGGGGGAGTTGGAAATAGTGAATGAATGAAATTTTTGATGAGATTATTTGGATTTAATTGTTAAGACATAAATTTATATATGGTATAAGATTAATTGATAAAATAAATAGGAAGTTACTCTGCGGATATTAATAGTTATCTTACTTTGAGTTATTTTAAGATTATGAGTAATTATTGTCAAACACCTCCCACTCATGTGGTTAAAGTGGGAGGAATTCTCCCTGGCTAGGTGGGTTCAAATCCACAGGGAGCTATATTTTTTCCTAATTTATTCTCCAAGTAAGGCATGCCCATGTGGATTCTTGCAGGGTCGGGTAGGTGGTTTGAGTGTTTTATTCAAAAAAGAAGAAGTTATTGTTAAAATATTAAATTATTAGTATATTTGAAAATTTAAGAAATAAAGAGGTTAAATATTTCTTAAGGGTGTTTGTTTTTGCCACTTTAAGTGGCATATTTTAGAAGTTACAACAAATAAGCATGTTTGTTTATGATATTTATAAGTGACAAGTTAACTTGTAAGTGGCTCAAATTTTGAAAGTTACATTTTGCCACTTATAAAATGAATATTTACTTAAAAAGTATTAAAAAATTATTTTAAACAGGAGTATTGGTGGAAGAAATTTCGAATTACAGGCAACCAACAACAGCCTCTAAATAGTTTATTATTGCTCAAAAGTTCCTTAAATATACAAATGTTACCTAAATTAATCATGCTCAGGAGGCCATCAAATTGAACAGATCTTACTTGAAATTAACATATTCTTAAATTAGTATTATATAAATTTAATCTCTCCCCAACCACTTAGAAGAAATTTCTTATCTGAGAATCAAAAATGACCATAGGAAGATGAAAAAAAAAAATAGTAACATGGGGCAAGTTACAAATTTCCTTCATTTAGTTGTAGTATTTATCTTATATTGAACTTAAGTACAATAACTTGTTTAAAGTTTGACATTTGTCATCACATAATTAAATAAAGGGGATATATTTTTTTCTTCTATCCTTTGTGTAATCCAAATTAACAAGTAATAGAGCATTATTTTAACTTTCATTTATCATGGTTGTTACTAACCTGAAAAACAGCCAAGGGACGAAAAATTGTACACATTAGGAGTGCAATGACTATGTAATTTACTAATGAAATAGCTAGTTGTTGGTGGGACACATGACGACATTAAAGTGATCCTTAGTATTTGAGATAATTTATTTAGAAATTAGGCCAAGTTTCGGATTGTTGTGATCCTTCGTATTTGAGATAATTTATTCAGAAATTAGGCCAAGTTTCTGATTGTTGTCATTGCCTTTGTTTAAAAAGTGGCGGCAAAAATAGCTTTTAATAAGAGATTCTCACGTACATTCATAAGCTAGACAAAATTGAATTGGATTTCTAGAAATCTTTATGACTAATTGCTATTACTAAATAGCTTTTGGAACAGCTTTTCGAAAACATGGACAAAAGAAGCCACAATATGTAATCCCAAACCTACCCTATATCAGTAATTAATACTTTTTATGGTTAATAAATTATATAAGCTTAAACCTCCATAAATAAGCCACTAATAAATATTACGTTTGTATTTTGGTTGGACCGTTTTCTTTTCTTGTTCTCCTATAAAATTACTTTACTTCCTTTATTCCTTCATCCAGGAAAAAAAATTAACATAGATTTATCTCCATCTATTTTATGAATTATTAGCATCGTCAATCAATCAATCAAGGATCATGGAGAAAGGAGTTAGAACTATCACAGCCATCACCGTTCTTTTCCTCTTGCTCGCGGGGCAATGCTCGGCTAAGCCGAGATACTATAGAATTGGCAATACTTTATACAAAATGTCGAAGGCAGATGAGGAAGCGTACAATATTTTACACCCAAAGCCGAGGAAGTATAAAGAAGGCAATTCTTTATACGAAAGGTGTGAGAGGTCATGCACGACTGTATTTTGGAAAGAACTTTGTTTTTTTCCCTGCCTTAGTGGGGCTTTGACGTACGGTGTCGCTGGTGCCTCAAAAAATATTTTCGATCATTACGTACTAGGAAAACCGATCCCGAAGTTGGACAAATAGTACTGAAATTAAAGTAATGTCTACTCTTTGTATTAATAAATGTAATAAGAAAATTACTTCATTTTAATTTTGAATAAAGCATTATTAGAACAAATATTTTTGCAAGAGATTTTGGACAAAAATAAATTTAAATGCTAGATGTTATAGCCAATTTGGTTTGTATTGAACCGGTAAGGATCTGCATATGTATACTCTTAGAACTTGGAAATATGTACATGTTTAGAACTATGACCGAGAAAATTTGTACATTAATTTTGAGAGAGAAAATGACCAAAGCCAGGGACGGGTCTTTGATATTTTTGTCACGGGAGAAACATAAAACCGTATACTTGTCTCAAGTAATTAAGATTTTAAGTTTAGTAAAACGCTAGTTCAAAGTGTGTTTAAAACGAGGATGGGCCGCAAAAATTATTTCTCTCTCAAAATATTATATAACAAGAAGAAACATAATATAGTACTATTAATAAATAAATGGTATAAAAATATTATCATTTATGAAATTAAAAAAAATGAAATATATCATCGTTTGAGAAAATAATCAGAAAGAATAATTATGGTGTATGAGAATTACCTAAGGTGCATAGAATAATCATATTTTCTTTTATTTTTTGCTTGGAGATGTAGATGTGTATTTTTTTTCTTGGGAGAATCGAACTCTAAATTTTTTTTTTTAGGTGGGGGAGTTGGAAATAGTGAATGAATGAAATTTTTGATGAGATTATTTGGATTTAATTGTTAAGACATAAATTTATATATGGTATAAGATTAATTGATAAAATAAATAGGAAGTTACTCTGCGGATATTAATAGTTATCTTACTTTGAGTTATTTTAAGATTATGAGTAATTATTGTCAAACACCTCCCACTCATGTGGTTAAAGTGGGAGGAATTCTCCCTGGCTAGGTGGGTTCAAATCCACAGGGAGCTATATTTTTTCCTAATTTATTCTCCAAGTAAGGCATGCCCATGTGGATTCTTGCAGGGTCGGGTAGGTGGTTTGAGTGTTTTATTCAAAAAAGAAGAAGTTATTGTTAAAATATTAAATTATTAGTATATTTGAAAATTTAAGAAATAAAGAGGTTAAATATTTCTTAAGGGTGTTTGTTTTTGCCACTTTAAGTGGCATATTTTAGAAGTTACAACAAATAAGCATGTTTGTTTATGATATTTATAAGTGACAAGTTAACTTGTAAGTGGCTCAAATTTTGAAAGTTACATTTTGCCACTTATAAAATGAATATTTACTTAAAAAGTATTAAAAAATTATTTTAAACAGGAGTATTGGTGGAAGAAATTTCGAATTACAGGCAACCAACAACAGCCTCTAAATAGTTTATTATTGCTCAAAAGTTCCTTAAATATACAAATGTTACCTAAATTAATCATGCTCAGGAGGCCATCAAATTGAACAGATCTTACTTGAAATTAACATATTCTTAAATTAGTATTATATAAATTTAATCTCTCCCCAACCACTTAGAAGAAATTTCTTATCTGAGAATCAAAAATGACCATAGGAAGATGAAAAAAAAAAATAGTAACATGGGGCAAGTTACAAATTTCCTTCATTTAGTTGTAGTATTTATCTTATATTGAACTTAAGTACAATAACTTGTTTAAAGTTTGACATTTGTCATCACATAATTAAATAAAGGGGATATATTTTTTTCTTCTATCCTTTGTGTAATCCAAATTAACAAGTAATAGAGCATTATTTTAACTTTCATTTATCATGGTTGTTACTAACCTGAAAAACAGCCAAGGGACGAAAAATTGTACACATTAGGAGTGCAATGACTATGTAATTTACTAATGAAATAGCTAGTTGTTGGTGGGACACATGACGACATTAAAGTGATCCTTAGTATTTGAGATAATTTATTTAGAAATTAGGCCAAGTTTCGGATTGTTGTGATCCTTCGTATTTGAGATAATTTATTCAGAAATTAGGCCAAGTTTCTGATTGTTGTCATTGCCTTTGTTTAAAAAGTGGCGGCAAAAATAGCTTTTAATAAGAGATTCTCACGTACATTCATAAGCTAGACAAAATTGAATTGGATTTCTAGAAATCTTTATGACTAATTGCTATTACTAAATAGCTTTTGGAACAGCTTTTCGAAAACATGGACAAAAGAAGCCACAATATGTAATCCCAAACCTACCCTATATCAGTAATTAATACTTTTTATGGTTAATAAATTATATAAGCTTAAACCTCCATAAATAAGCCACTAATAAATATTACGTTTGTATTTTGGTTGGACCGTTTTCTTTTCTTGTTCTCCTATAAAATTACTTTACTTCCTTTATTCCTTCATCCAGGAAAAAAAATTAACATAGATTTATCTCCATCTATTTTATGAATTATTAGCATCGTCAATCAATCAATCAAGGATCATGGAGAAAGGAGTTAGAACTATCACAGCCATCACCGTTCTTTTCCTCTTGCTCGCGGGGCAATGCTCGGCTAAGCCGAGATACTATAGAATTGGCAATACTTTATACAAAATGTCGAAGGCAGATGAGGAAGCGTACAATATTTTACACCCAAAGCCGAGGAAGTATAAAGAAGGCAATTCTTTATACGAAAGGTGTGAGAGGTCATGCACGACTGTATTTTGGAAAGAACTTTGTTTTTTTCCCTGCCTTAGTGGGGCTTTGACGTACGGTGTCGCTGGTGCCTCAAAAAATATTTTCGATCATTACGTACTAGGAAAACCGATCCCGAAGTTGGACAAATAGTACTGAAATTAAAGTAATGTCTACTCTTTGTATTAATAAATGTAATAAGAAAATTACTTCATTTTAATTTTGAATAAAGCATTATTAGAACAAATATTTTTGCAAGAGATTTTGGACAAAAATAAATTTAAATGCTAGATGTTATAGCCAATTTGGTTTGTATTGAACCGGTAAGGATCTGCATATGTATACTCTTAGAACTTGGAAATATGTACATGTTTAGAACTATGACCGAGAAAATTTGTACATTAATTTTGAGAGAGAAAATGACCAAAGCCAGGGACGGGTCTTTGATATTTTTGTCACGGGAGAAACATAAAACCGTATACTTGTCTCAAGTAATTAAGATTTTAAGTTTAGTAAAACGCTAGTTCAAAGTGTGTTTAAAACGAGGATGGGCCGCAAAAATTATTTCTCTCTCAAAATATTATATAACAAGAAGAAACATAATATAGTACTATTAATAAATAAATGGTATAAAAATATTATCATTTATGAAATTAAAAAAAATGAAATATATCATCGTTTGAGAAAATAATCAGAAAGAATAATTATGGTGTATGAGAATTACCTAAGGTGCATAGAATAATCATATTTTCTTTTATTTTTTGCTTGGAGATGTAGATGTGTATTTTTTTTCTTGGGAGAATCGAACTCTAAATTTTTTTTTTTAGGTGGGGGAGTTGGAAATAGTGAATGAATGAAATTTTTGATGAGATTATTTGGATTTAATTGTTAAGACATAAATTTATATATGGTATAAGATTAATTGATAAAATAAATAGGAAGTTACTCTGCGGATATTAATAGTTATCTTACTTTGAGTTATTTTAAGATTATGAGTAATTATTGTCAAACACCTCCCACTCATCTGGTTAAAGTGGGAGGAATTCTCCCTGGCTAGGTGGGTTCAAATCCACAGGGAGCTATATTTTTTCCTAATTTATTCTCCAAGTAAGGCATGCCCATGTGGATTCTTGCAGGGTCGGGTAGGTGGTTTGAGTGTTTTATTCAAAAAAGAAGAAGTTATTGTTAAAATATTAAATTATTAGTATATTTGAAAATTTAAGAAATAAAGAGGTTAAATATTTCTTAAGGGTGTTTGTTTTTGCCACTTTAAGTGGCATATTTTAGAAGTTACAACAAATAAGCATGTTTGTTTATGATATTTATAAGTGACAAGTTAACTTGTAAGTGGCTCAAATTTTGAAAGTTACATTTTGCCACTTATAAAATGAATATTTACTTAAAAAGTATTAAAAAATTATTTTAAACAGGAGTATTGGTGGAAGAAATTTCGAATTACAGGCAACCAACAACAGCCTCTAAATAGTTTATTATTGCTCAAAAGTTCCTTAAATATACAAATGTTACCTAAATTAATCATGCTCAGGAGGCCATGAAATTGAACAGATCTTACTTGAAATTAACATATTCTTAAATTAATATTATATAAATTTAATCTCTCCCCAACCACTTAGAAGAAATTTCTTATCTGAGAATCAAAAATGACCATAGGAAGGTGAAAAAAAAAAATAGTAACATGGGGCAAGTTACAAATTTCCTTCATTTAGTTGTAGTATTTATCTTATATTGAACTTAAGTACAATAACTTGTTTAAAGTTTGACATTTGTCATCACATAATTAAATAAAGGGGATATATTTTTTTCTTCTATCCTTTGTGTAATCCAAATTAACAAGTAATAGAGCATTATTTTAACTTTCATTTATCATGGTTGTTACTAACCTGAAAAACAGCCAAGGGACGAAAAATTGTACACATTAGGAGTGCAATGACTATGTAATTTACTAATGAAATAGCTAGTTGTTGGTGGGACACATGACGACATTAAAGTGATCCTTAGTATTTGAGATAATTTATTTAGAAATTAGGCCAAGTTTCGGATTGTTGTGATCCTTCGTATTTGAGATAATTTATTCAGAAATTAGGCCAAGTTTCTGATTGTTGTCATTGCCTTTGTTTAAAAAGTGGCGGCAAAAATAGCTTTTAATAAGAGATTCTCACGTACATTCATAAGCTAGACAAAATTGAATTGGATTTCTAGAAATCTTTATGACTAATTGCTATTACTAAATAGCTTTTGGAACAGCTTTTCGAAAACATGGACAAAAGAAGCCACAATATGTAATCCCAAACCTACCCTATATCAGTAATTAATACTTTTTATGGTTAATAAATTATATAAGCTTAAACCTCCATAAATAAGCCACTAATAAATATTACGTTTGTATTTTGGTTGGACCGTTTTCTTTTCTTGTTCTCCTATAAAATTACTTTACTTCCTTTATTCCTTCATCCAGGAAAAAAAATTAACATAGATTTATCTCCATCTATTTTATGAATTATTAGCATCGTCAATCAATCAATCAAGGATCATGGAGAAAGGAGTTAGAACTATCACAGCCATCACCGTTCTTTTCCTCTTGCTCGCGGGGCAATGCTCGGCTAAGCCGAGATACTATAGAATTGGCAATACTTTATACAAAATGTCGAAGGCAGATGAGGAAGCGTACAATATTTTACACCCAAAGCCGAGGAAGTATAAAGAAGGCAATTCTTTATACGAAAGGTGTGAGAGGTCATGCACGACTGTATTTTGGAAAGAACTTTGTTTTTTTCCCTGCCTTAGTGGGGCTTTGACGTACGGTGTCGCTGGTGCCTCAAAAAATATTTTCGATCATTACGTACTAGGAAAACCGATCCCGAAGTTGGACAAATAGTACTGAAATTAAAGTAATGTCTACTCTTTGTATTAATAAATGTAATAAGAAAATTACTTCATTTTAATTTTGAATAAAGCATTATTAGAACAAATATTTTTGCAAGAGATTTTGGACAAAAATAAATTTAAATGCTAGATGTTATAGCCAATTTGGTTTGTATTGAACCGGTAAGGATCTGCATATGTATACTCTTAGAACTTGGAAATATGTACATGTTTAGAACTATGACCGAGAAAATTTGTACATTAATTTTGAGAGAGAAAATGACCAAAGCCAGGGACGGGTCTTTGATATTTTTGTCACGGGAGAAACATAAAACCGTATACTTGTCTCAAGTAATTAAGATTTTAAGTTTAGTAAAACGCTAGTTCAAAGTGTGTTTAAAACGAGGATGGGCCGCAAAAATTATTTCTCTCTCAAAATATTATATAACAAGAAGAAACATAATATAGTACTATTAATAAATAAATGGTATAAAAATATTATCATTTATGAAATTAAAAAAAATGAAATATATCATCGTTTGAGAAAATAATCAGAAAGAATAATTATGGTGTATGAGAATTACCTAAGGTGCATAGAATAATCATATTTTCTTTTATTTTTTGCTTGGAGATGTAGATGTGTATTTTTTTTCTTGGGAGAATCGAACTCTAAAATTTTTTTTTTAGGTGGGGGAGTTGGAAATAGTGAATGAATGAAATTTTTGATGAGATTATTTGGATTTAATTGTTAAGACATAAATTTATATATGGTATAAGATTAATTGATAAAATAAATAGGAAGTTACTCTGCGGATATTAATAGTTATCTTACTTTGAGTTATTTTAAGATTATGAGTAATTATTGTCAAACACCTCCCACTCATGTGGTTAAAGTGGGAGGAATTCTCCCTGGCTAGGTGGGTTCAAATCCACAGGGAGCTATATTTTTTCCTAATTTATTCTCCAAGTAAGGCATGCCCATGTGGATTCTTGCAGGGTCGGGTAGGTGGTTTGAGTGTTTTATTCAAAAAAGAAGAAGTTATTGTTAAAATATTAAATTATTAGTATATTTGAAAATTTAAGAAATAAAGAGGTTAAATATTTCTTAAGGGTGTTTGTTTTTGCCACTTTAAGTGGCATATTTTAGAAGTTACAACAAATAAGCATGTTTGTTTATGATATTTATAAGTGACAAGTTAACTTGTAAGTGGCTCAAATTTTGAAAGTTACATTTTGCCACTTATAAAATGAATATTTACTTAAAAAGTATTAAAAAATTATTTTAAACAGGAGTATTGGTGGAAGAAATTTCGAATTACAGGCAACCAACAACAGCCTCTAAATAGTTTATTATTGCTCAAAAGTTCCTTAAATATACAAATGTTACCTAAATTAATCATGCTCAGGAGGCCATCAAATTGAACAGATCTTACTTGAAATTAACATATTCTTAAATTAATATTATATAAATTTAATCTCTCCCCAACCACTTAGAAGAAATTTCTTATCTGAGAATCAAAAATGACCATAGGAAGATGAAAAAAAAAAATAGTAACATGGGGCAAGTTACAAATTTCCTTCATTTAGTTGTAGTATTTATCTTATATTGAACTTAAGTACAATAACTTGTTTAAAGTTTGACATTTGTCATCACATAATTAAATAAAGGGGATATATTTTTTTCTTCTATCCTTTGTGTAATCCAAATTAACAAGTAATAGAGCATTATTTTAACTTTCATTTATCATGGTTGTTACTAACCTGAAAAACAGCCAAGGGACGAAAAATTGTACACATTAGGAGTGCAATGACTATGTAATTTACTAATGAAATAGCTAGTTGTTGGTGGGACACATGACGACATTAAAGTGATCCTTAGTATTTGAGATAATTTATTTAGAAATTAGGCCAAGTTTCGGATTGTTGTGATCCTTCGTATTTGAGATAATTTATTCAGAAATTAGGCCAAGTTTCTGATTGTTGTCATTGCCTTTGTTTAAAAAGTGGCGGCAAAAATAGCTTTTAATAAGAGATTCTCACGTACATTCATAAGCTAGACAAAATTGAATTGGATTTCTAGAAATCTTTATGACTAATTGCTATTACTAAATAGCTTTTGGAACAGCTTTTCGAAAACATGGACAAAAGAAGCCACAATATGTAATCCCAAACCTACCCTATATCAGTAATTAATACTTTTTATGGTTAATAAATTATATAAGCTTAAACCTCCATAAATAAGCCACTAATAAATATTACGTTTGTATTTTGGTTGGACCGTTTTCTTTTCTTGTTCTCCTATAAAATTACTTTACTTCCTTTATTCCTTCATCCAGGAAAAAAAATTAACATAGATTTATCTCCATCTATTTTATGAATTATTAGCATCGTCAATCAATCAATCAAGGATCATGGAGAAAGGAGTTAGAACTATCACAGCCATCACCGTTCTTTTCCTCTTGCTCGCGGGGCAATGCTCGGCTAAGCCGAGATACTATAGAATTGGCAATACTTTATACAAAATGTCGAAGGCAGATGAGGAAGCGTACAATATTTTACACCCAAAGCCGAGGAAGTATAAAGAAGGCAATTCTTTATACGAAAGGTGTGAGAGGTCATGCACGACTGTATTTTGGAAAGAACTTTGTTTTTTTCCCTGCCTTAGTGGGGCTTTGACGTACGGTGTCGCTGGTGCCTCAAAAAATATTTTCGATCATTACGTACTAGGAAAACCGATCCCGAAGTTGGACAAATAGTACTGAAATTAAAGTAATGTCTACTCTTTGTATTAATAAATGTAATAAGAAAATTACTTCATTTTAATTTTGAATAAAGCATTATTAGAACAAATATTTTTGCAAGAGATTTTGGACAAAAATAAATTTAAATGCTAGATGTTATAGCCAATTTGGTTTGTATTGAACCGGTAAGGATCTGCATATGTATACTCTTAGAACTTGGAAATATGTACATGTTTAGAACTATGACCGAGAAAATTTGTACATTAATTTTGAGAGAGAAAATGACCAAAGCCAGGGACGGGTCTTTGATATTTTTGTCACGGGAGAAACATAAAACCGTATACTTGTCTCAAGTAATTAAGATTTTAAGTTTAGTAAAACGCTAGTTCAAAGTGTGTTTAAAACGAGGATGGGCCGCAAAAATTATTTCTCTCTCAAAATATTATATAACAAGAAGAAACATAATATAGTACTATTAATAAATAAATGGTATAAAAATATTATCATTTATGAAATTAAAAAAAATGAAATATATCATCGTTTGAGAAAATAATCAGAAAGAATAATTATGGTGTATGAGAATTACCTAAGGTGCATAGAATAATCATATTTTCTTTTATTTTTTGCTTGGAGATGTAGATGTCTATTTTTTTTCTTGGGAGAATCGAACTCTAAATTTTTTTTTTTTAGGTGGGGGAGTTGGAAATAGTGAATGAATGAAATTTTTGATGAGATTATTTGGATTTAATTGTTAAGACATAAATTTATATATGGTATAAGATTAATTGATAAAATAAATAGGAAGTTACTCTGCGGATATTAATAGTTATCTTACTTTGAGTTATTTTAAGATTATGAGTAATTATTGTCAAACACCTCCCACTCATGTGGTTAAAGTGGGAGGAATTCTCCCTGGCTAGGTGGGTTCAAATCCACAGGGAGCTATATTTTTTCCTAATTTATTCTCCAAGTAAGGCATGCCCATGTGGATTCTTGCAGGGTCGGGTAGGTGGTTTGAGTGTTTTATTCAAAAAAGAAGAAGTTATTGTTAAAATATTAAATTATTAGTATATTTGAAAATTTAAGAAATAAAGAGGTTAAATATTTCTTAAGGGTGTTTGTTTTTGCCACTTTAAGTGGCATATTTTAGAAGTTACAACAAATAAGCATGTTTGTTTATGATATTTATAAGTGACAAGTTAACTTGTAAGTGGCTCAAATTTTGAAAGTTACATTTTGCCACTTATAAAATGAATATTTACTTAAAAAGTATTAAAAAATTATTTTAAACAGGAGTATTGGTGGAAGAAATTTCGAATTACAGGCAACCAACAACAGCCTCTAAATAGTTTATTATTGCTCAAAAGTTCCTTAAATATACAAATGTTACCTAAATTAATCATGCTCAGGAGGCCATCAAATTGAACAGATCTTACTTGAAATTAACATATTCTTAAATTAATATTATATAAATTTAATCTCTCCCCAACCACTTAGAAGAAATTTCTTATCTGAGAATCAAAAATGACCATAGGAAGATGAAAAAAAAAAATAGTAACATGGGGCAAGTTACAAATTTCCTTCATTTAGTTGTAGTATTTATCTTATATTGAACTTAAGTACAATAACTTGTTTAAAGTTTGACATTTGTCATCACATAATTAAATAAAGGGGATATATTTTTTTCTTCTATCCTTTGTGTAATCCAAATTAACAAGTAATAGAGCATTATTTTAACTTTCATTTATCATGGTTGTTACTAACCTGAAAAACAGCCAAGGGACGAAAAATTGTACACATTAGGAGTGCAATGACTATGTAATTTACTAATGAAATAGCTAGTTGTTGGTGGGACACATGACGACATTAAAGTGATCCTTAGTATTTGAGATAATTTATTTAGAAATTAGGCCAAGTTTCGGATTGTTGTGATCCTTCGTATTTGAGATAATTTATTCAGAAATTAGGCCAAGTTTCTGATTGTTGTCATTGCCTTTGTTTAAAAAGTGGCGGCAAAAATAGCTTTTAATAAGAGATTCTCACGTACATTCATAAGCTAGACAAAATTGAATTGGATTTCTAGAAATCTTTATGACTAATTGCTATTACTAAATAGCTTTTGGAACAGCTTTTCGAAAACATGGACAAAAGAAGCCACAATATGTAATCCCAAACCTACCCTATATCAGTAATTAATACTTTTTATGGTTAATAAATTATATAAGCTTAAACCTCCATAAATAAGCCACTAATAAATATTACGTTTGTATTTTGGTTGGACCGTTTTCTTTTCTTGTTCTCCTATAAAATTACTTTACTTCCTTTATTCCTTCATCCAGGAAAAAAAATTAACATAGATTTATCTCCATCTATTTTATGAATTATTAGCATCGTCAATCAATCAATCAAGGATCATGGAGAAAGGAGTTAGAACTATCACAGCCATCACCGTTCTTTTCCTCTTGCTCGCGGGGCAATGCTCGGCTAAGCCGAGATACTATAGAATTGGCAATACTTTATACAAAATGTCGAAGGCAGATGAGGAAGCGTACAATATTTTACACCCAAAGCCGAGGAAGTATAAAGAAGGCAATTCTTTATACGAAAGGTGTGAGAGGTCATGCACGACTGTATTTTGGAAAGAACTTTGTTTTTTTCCCTGCCTTAGTGGGGCTTTGACGTACGGTGTCGCTGGTGCCTCAAAAAATATTTTCGATCATTACGTACTAGGAAAACCGATCCCGAAGTTGGACAAATAGTACTGAAATTAAAGTAATGTCTACTCTTTGTATTAATAAATGTAATAAGAAAATTACTTCATTTTAATTTTGAATAAAGCATTATTAGAACAAATATTTTTGCAAGAGATTTTGGACAAAAATAAATTTAAATGCTAGATGTTATAGCCAATTTGGTTTGTATTGAACCGGTAAGGATCTGCATATGTATACTCTTAGAACTTGGAAATATGTACATGTTTAGAACTATGACCGAGAAAATTTGTACATTAATTTTGAGAGAGAAAATGACCAAAGCCAGGGACGGGTCTTTGATATTTTTGTCACGGGAGAAACATAAAACCGTATACTTGTCTCAAGTAATTAAGATTTTAAGTTTAGTAAAACGCTAGTTCAAAGTGTGTTTAAAACGAGGATGGGCCGCAAAAATTATTTCTCTCTCAAAATATTATATAACAAGAAGAAACATAATATAGTACTATTAATAAATAAATGGTATAAAAATATTATCATTTATGAAATTAAAAAAAATGAAATATATCATCGTTTGAGAAAATAATCAGAAAGAATAATTATGGTGTATGAGAATTACCTAAGGTGCATAGAATAATCATATTTTCTTTTATTTTTTGCTTGGAGATGTAGATGTCTATTTTTTTTCTTGGGAGAATCGAACTCTAATTTTTTTTTTTTTAGGTGGGGGAGTTGGAAATAGTGAATGAATGAAATTTTTGATGAGATTATTTGGATTTAATTGTTAAGACATAAATTTATATATGGTATAAGATTAATTGATAAAATAAATAGGAAGTTACTCTGCGGATATTAATAGTTATCTTTACTTTGAGTTATTTTAAGATTATGAGTAATTATTGTCAAACACCTCCCACTCATCTGGTTAAAGTGGGAGGAATTCTCCCTGGCTAGGTGGGTTCAAATCCACAGGGAGCTATATTTTTTCCTAATTTATTCTCCAAGTAAGGCATGCCCATGTGGATTCTTGCAGGGTCGGGTAGGTGGTTTGAGTGTTTTATTCAAAAAAGAAGAAGTTATTGTTAAAATATTAAATTATTAGTATATTTGAAAATTTAAGAAATAAAGAGGTTAAATATTTCTTAAGGGTGTTTGTTTTTGCCACTTTAAGTGGCATATTTTAGAAGTTACAACAAATAAGCATGTTTGTTTATGATATTTATAAGTGACAAGTTAACTTATAAGTGGCTCAAATTTTGAAAGTTACATTTTGCCACTTATAAAATGAATATTTACTTAAAAAGTATTAAAAAATTATTTTAAACAGGAGTATTGGTGGAAGAAATTTCGAATTACAGGCAACCAACAACAGCCTCTAAATAGTTCATTATTGCTCAAAAGTTCCTTAAATATACAAATGTTACCTAAATTAATCATGCTCAGGAGGCCATCAAATTGAACAGATCTTACTTGAAATTAACATATTCTTAAATTAGTATTATATAAATTTAATCTCTCCCCAACCACTTAGAAGAAATTTCTTATCTGAGAATCAAAAATGACCATAGGAAGATGAAAAAAAAAATTAGTAACATGGGGCAAGTTACAAATTTCCTTCATTTAGTTGTAGTATTTATCTTATATTGAACTTAAGTACAATAACTTGTTTAAAGTTTGACATTTGTCATCACATAATTAAATAAAGGGGATATATTTTTTTCTTCTATCCTTTGTGTAATCCAAATTAACAAGTAATAGAGCATTATTTTAACTTTCATTTATCATGGTTGTTACTAACCTGAAAAACAGCCAAGGGACGAAAAATTGTACACATTAGGAGTGCAATGACTATGTAATTTACTAATGAAATAGCTAGTTGTTGGTGGGACACATGACGACATTAAAGTGATCCTTAGTATTTGAGATAATTTATTTAGAAATTAGGCCAAGTTTCGGATTGTTGTGATCCTTCGTATTTGAGATAATTTATTCAGAAATTAGGCCAAGTTTCTGATTGTTGTCATTGCCTTTGTTTAAAAAGTGGCGGCAAAAATAGCTTTTAATAAGAGATTCTCACGTACATTCATAAGCTAACAAAATTGAATTGGATTTCTAGAAATCTTTATGACTAATTGCTATTACTAAATAGCTTTTGGAACAGCTTTTCGAAAACATGGACAAAAGAAGCCACAATATGTAATCCCAAACCTACCCTATATCAGTAATTAATACTTTTTATGGTTAATAAATTATATAAGCTTAAACCTCCATAAATAAGCCACTAATAAATATTACGTTTGTATTTTGGTTGGACCGTTTTCTTTTCTTGTTCTCCTATAAAATTACTTTACTTCCTTTATTCCTTCATCCAGGAAAAAAAATTAACATAGATTTATCTCCATCTATTTTATGAATTATTAGCATCGTCAATCAATCAATCAAGGATCATGGAGAAAGGAGTTAGAACTATCACAGCCATCACCGTTCTTTTCCTCTTGCTCGCGGGGCAATGCTCGGCTAAGCCGAGATACTATAGAATTGGCAATACTTTATACAAAATGTCGAAGGCAGATGAGGAAGCGTACAATATTTTACACCCAAAGCCGAGGAAGTATAAAGAAGGCAATTCTTTATACGAAAGGTGTGAGAGGTCATGCACGACTGTATTTTGGAAAGAACTTTGTTTTTTTCCCTGCCTTAGTGGGGCTTTGACGTACGGTGTCGCTGGTGCCTCAAAAAATATTTTCGATCATTACGTACTAGGAAAACCGATCCCGAAGTTGGACAAATAGTACTGAAATTAAAGTAATGTCTACTCTTTGTATTAATAAATGTAATAAGAAAATTACTTCATTTTAATTTTGAATAAAGCATTATTAGAACAAATATTTTTGCAAGAGATTTTGGACAAAAATAAATTTAAATGCTAGATGTTATAGCCAATTTGGTTTGTATTGAACCGGTAAGGATCTGCATATGTATACTCTTAGAACTTGGAAATATGTACATGTTTAGAACTATGACCGAGAAAATTTGTACATTAATTTTGAGAGAGAAAATGACCAAAGCCAGGGACGGGTCTTTGATATTTTTGTCACGGGAGAAACATAAAACCGTATACTTGTCTCAAGTAATTAAGATTTTAAGTTTAGTAAAACGCTAGTTCAAAGTGTGTTTAAAACGAGGATGGGCCGCAAAAATTATTTCTCTCTCAAAATATTATATAACAAGAAGAAACATAATATAGTACTATTAATAAATAAATGGTATAAAAATATTATCATTTATGAAATTAAAAAAAATGAAATATATCATCGTTTGAGAAAATAATCAGAAAGAATAATTATGGTGTATGAGAATTACCTAAGGTGCATAGAATAATCATATTTTCTTTTATTTTTTGCTTGGAGATGTAGATGTCTATTTTTTTTCTTGGGAGAATCGAACTCTAAATTTTTTTTTTTAGGTGGGGGAGTTGGAAATAGTGAATGAATGAAATTTTTGATGAGATTATTTGGATTTAATTGTTAAGACATAAATTTATATATGGTATAAGATTAATTGATAAAATAAATAGGAAGTTACTCTGCGGATATTAATAGTTATCTTTACTTTGAGTTATTTTAAGATTATGAGTAATTATTGTCAAACACCTCCCACTCATCTGGTTAAAGTGGGAGGAATTCTCCCTGGCTAGGTGGGTTCAAATCCACAGGGAGCTATATTTTTTCCTAATTTATTCTCCAAGTAAGGCATGCCCATGTGGATTCTTGCAGGGTCGGGTAGGTGGTTTGAGTGTTTTATTCAAAAAAGAAGAAGTTATTGTTAAAATATTAAATTATTAGTATATTTGAAAATTTAAGAAATAAAGAGGTTAAATATTTCTTAAGGGTGTTTGTTTTTGCCACTTTAAGTGGCATATTTTAGAAGTTACAACAAATAAGCATGTTTGTTTATGATATTTATAAGTGACAAGTTAACTTGTAAGTGGCTCAAATTTTGAAAGTTACATTTTGCCACTTATAAAATGAATATTTACTTAAAAAGTATTAAAAAATTATTTTAAACAGGAGTATTGGTGGAAGAAATTTCGAATTACAGGCAACCAACAACAGCCTCTAAATAGTTCATTATTGCTCAAAAGTTCCTTAAATATACAAATGTTACCTAAATTAATCATGCTCAGGAGGCCATCAAATTGAACAGATCTTACTTGAAATTAACATATTCTTAAATTAGTATTATATAAATTTAATCTCTCCCCAACCACTTAGAAGAAATTTCTTATCTGAGAATCAAAAATGACCATAGGAAGATGAAAAAAAAAAATAGTAACATGGGGCAAGTTACAAATTTCCTTCATTTAGTTGTAGTATTTATCTTATAATGAACTTAAGTACAATAACTTGCTTAAAGTTTGACATTTGTCATCACATAATTAAATAAAGGGGATATTTTTTTTTTTCTATCCTTTTTATAATCCAAATTAACAAGTAATAGAGCATTATTTTAACTTTCATTTATCATGGTTGTTACTAACCTGAAAAACAGCCAAGGGACGAAAAATTGTACACATTAGGAGTGCAATGACTATGTAATTTACTAATGAAATAGCTAGTTGTTGGTGGGACACATGACGACATTAAAGTGATCCTTAGTATTTGAGATAATTTATTTAGAAATTAGGCCAAGTTTCGGATTGTTGTGATCCTTCGTATTTGAGATAATTTATTCAGAAATTAGGCCAAGTTTCTGATTGTTGTCATTGCCTTTGTTTAAAAAGTGGCGGCAAAAATATCTTTTAATAAGAGATTCTCACGTACATTCATAAGCTAGACAAAATTGAATTGGATTTCTAGAAATCTTTATGACTAATTGCTATTACTAAATAGCTTTTGGAACAGCTTTTCGAAAACATGGACAAAAGAAGCCACAATATGTAATCCCAAACCTACCCTATATCAGTAATTAATACTTTTTATGGTTAATAAATTATATAAGCTTAAACCTCCATAAATAAGCCACTAATAAATATTACGTTTGTATTTCGGTTGGACCGTTTTCTTTTCTTGTTCTCCTATAAAATTACTTTACTTCCTTTATTCCTTCATCCAGGAAAAAAAATTAACATAGATTTATCTCCATCTATTTTATGAATTATTAGCATCGTCAATCAATCAATCAAGGATCATGGAGAAAGGAGTTAGAACTATCACAGCCATCACCGTTCTTTTCCTCTTGCTCGCGGGGCAATGCTCGGCTAAGCCGAGATACTATAGAATTGGCAATACTTTATACAAAATGTCGAAGGCAGATGAGGAAGCGTACAATATTTTACACCCAAAGCCGAGGAAGTATAAAGAAGGCAATTCTTTATACGAAAGGTGTGAGAGGTCATGCACGACTGTATTTTGGAAAGAACTTTGTTTTTTTCCCTGCCTTAGTGGGGCTTTGACGTACGGTGTCGCTGGTGCCTCAAAAAATATTTTCGATCATTACGTACTAGGAAAACCGATCCCGAAGTTGGACAAATAGTACTGAAATTAAAGTAATGTCTACTCTTTGTATTAATAAATGTAATAAGAAAATTACTTCATTTTAATTTTGAATAAAGCATTATTAGAACAAATATTTTTGCAAGAGATTTTGGACAAAAATAAATTTAAATGCTAGATGTTATAGCCAATTTGGTTTGTATTGAACCGGTAAGGATCTGCATATGTATACTCTTAGAACTTGGAAATATGTACATGTTTAGAACTATGACCGAGAAAATTTGTACATTAATTTTGAGAGAGAAAATGACCAAAGCCAGGGACGGGTCTTTGATATTTTTGTCACGGGAGAAACATAAAACCGTATACTTGTCTCAAGTAATTAAGATTTTAAGTTTAGTAAAACGCTAGTTCAAAGTGTGTTTAAAACGAGGATGGGCCGCAAAAATTATTTCTCTCTCAAAATATTATATAACAAGAAGAAACATAATATAGTACTATTAATAAATAAATGGTATAAAAATATTATCATTTATGAAATTAAAAAAAATGAAATATATCATCGTTTGAGAAAATAATCAGAAAGAATAATTATGGTGTATGAGAATTACCTAAGGTGCATAGAATAATCATATTTTCTTTTATTTTTTGCTTGGAGATGTAGATGTCTATTTTTTTTCTTGGGAGAATCGAACTCTAAATTTTTTTTTTTAGGTGGGGGAGTTGGAAATAGTGAATGAATGAAATTTTTGATGAGATTATTTGGATTTAATTGTTAAGACATAAATTTATATATGGTATAAGATTAATTGATAAAATAAATAGGAAGTTACTCTGCGGATATTAATAGTTATCTTACTTTGAGTTATTTTAAGATTATGAGTAATTATTGTCAAACACCTCCCACTCATGTGGTTAAAGTGGGAGGAATTCTCCCTGGCTAGGTGGGTTCAAATCCACAGGCTCCCTGTGGATATGAACCACCTAGCCAGGGAGAATTTCCTTCCCAATTTAACACCATGAGTCGGGCAGCGTGTTTTGAGTGTTTTATTCAAAAAAGAAGAAGTTATTGTTAAAATATTAAATTATTAGTATATTTGAAAATTTAAGAAATAAAGAGGTTAAATATTTCTTAAGGGTGTTTGTTTTTGCCACTTTAAGTGGCATATTTTAGAAGTTACAACAAATAAGCATGTTTGTTTATGATATTTATAAGTGACAAGTTAACTTGTAAGTGGCTCAAATTTTGAAAGTTACATTTTGCCACTTATAAAATGAATATTTACTTAAAAAGTATTAAAAAATTATTTTAAACAGGAGTATTGGTGGAAGAAATTTTGAATTACAGGCAACCAACAACAGCCTCTAAATAGTTTATTATTGCTCAAAAGTTCCTTAAATATACAAATGTTACCTAAATTAATCATGCTCAGGAGGCCATCAAATTGAAAAGATCTTACTTGAAATAAATATATTCTTAAATTAATATTATATAAATTTAATCTCTCCCCAACCACTTAGAAGAAATTTCTTATCTGAGAATCAAAAATGACCATAGGAAGATGAAAAAAAAAATAGTAACATGGGGCAAGTTACAAATTTCCTTCATTTAGTTGTAGTATTTATCTTATAATGAACTTAAGTACAATAACTTGCTTAAAGTTTGACATTTGTCATCACATAATTAAATAAAGGGGATATTTTTTTTTTTCTATCCTTTTTATAATCCAAATTAACAAGTAATAGAGCATTATTTTAACTTTCATTTATCATGGTTGTTACTAACCTGAAAAACAGCCAAGGGACGAAAAATTGTACACATTAGGAGTGCAATGACTATGTAATTTACTAATGAAATAGCTAGTTGTTGGTGGGACACATGACGACATTAAAGTGATCCTTAGTATTTGAGATAATTTATTTAGAAATTAGGCCAAGTTTCGGATTGTTGTGATCCTTCGTATTTGAGATAATTTATTCAGAAATTAGGCCAAGTTTCTGATTGTTGTCATTGCCTTTGTTTAAAAAGTGGCGGCAAAAATATCTTTTAATAAGAGATTCTCACGTACATTCATAAGCTAGACAAAATTGAATTGGATTTCTAGAAATCTTTATGACTAATTGCTATTACTAAATAGCTTTTGGAACAGCTTTTCGAAAACATGGACAAAAGAAGCCACAATATGTAATCCCAAACCTACCCTATATCAGTAATTAATACTTTTTATGGTTAATAAATTATATAAGCTTAAACCTCCATAAATAAGCCACTAATAAATATTACGTTTGTATTTCGGTTGGACCGTTTTCTTTTCTTGTTCTCCTATAAAATTACTTTACTTCCTTTATTCCTTCATCCAGGAAAAAAAATTAACATAGATTTATCTCCATCTATTTTATGAATTATTAGCATCGTCAATCAATCAATCAAGGATCATGGAGAAAGGAGTTAGAACTATCACAGCCATCACCGTTCTTTTCCTCTTGCTCGCGGGGCAATGCTCGGCTAAGCCGAGATACTATAGAATTGGCAATACTTTATACAAAATGTCGAAGGCAGATGAGGAAGCGTACAATATTTTACACCCAAAGCCGAGGAAGTATAAAGAAGGCAATTCTTTATACGAAAGGTGTGAGAGGTCATGCACGACTGTATTTTGGAAAGAACTTTGTTTTTTTCCCTGCCTTAGTGGGGCTTTGACGTACGGTGTCGCTGGTGCCTCAAAAAATATTTTCGATCATTACGTACTAGGAAAACCGATCCCGAAGTTGGACAAATAGTACTGAAATTAAAGTAATGTCTACTCTTTGTATTAATAAATGTAATAAGAAAATTACTTCATTTTAATTTTGAATAAAGCATTATTAGAACAAATATTTTTGCAAGAGATTTTGGACAAAAATAAATTTAAATGCTAGATGTTATAGCCAATTTGGTTTGTATTGAACCGGTAAGGATCTGCATATGTATACTCTTAGAACTTGGAAATATGTACATGTTTAGAACTATGACCGAGAAAATTTGTACATTAATTTTGAGAGAGAAAATGACCAAAGCCAGGGACGGGTCTTTGATATTTTTGTCACGGGAGAAACATAAAACCGTATACTTGTCTCAAGTAATTAAGATTTTAAGTTTAGTAAAACGCTAGTTCAAAGTGTGTTTAAAACGAGGATGGGCCGCAAAAATTATTTCTCTCTCAAAATATTATATAACAAGAAGAAACATAATATAGTACTATTAATAAATAAATGGTATAAAAATATTATCATTTATGAAATTAAAAAAAATGAAATATATCATCGTTTGAGAAAATAATCAGAAAGAATAATTATGGTGTATGAGAATTACCTAAGGTGCATAGAATAATCATATTTTCTTTTATTTTTTGCTTGGAGATGTAGATGTCTATTTTTTTTCTTGGGAGAATCGAACTCTAAATTTTTTTTTTTAGGTGGGGGAGTTGGAAATAGTGAATGAATGAAATTTTTGATGAGATTATTTGGATTTAATTGTTAAGACATAAATTTATATATGGTATAAGATTAATTGATAAAATAAATAGGAAGTTACTCTGCGGATATTAATAGTTATCTTACTTTGAGTTATTTTAAGATTATGAGTAATTATTGTCAAACACCTCCCACTCATGTGGTTAAAGTGGGAGGAATTCTCCCTGGCTAGGTGGGTTCAAATCCACAGGGAGCTATATTTTTTCCTAATTTATTCTCCAAGTAAGGCATGCCCATGTGGATTCTTGCAGGGTCGGGTAGGTGGTTTGAGTGTTTTATTCAAAAAAGAAGAAGTTATTGTTAAAATATTAAATTATTAGTATATTTGAAAATTTAAGAAATAAAGAGGTTAAATATTTCTTAAGGGTGTTTGTTTTTGCCACTTTAAGTGGCATATTTTAGAAGTTACAACAAATAAGCATGTTTGTTTATGATATTTATAAGTGACAAGTTAACTTGTAAGTGGCTCAAATTTTGAAAGTTACATTTTGCCACTTATAAAATGAATATTTACTTAAAAAGTATTAAAAAATTATTTTAAACAGGAGTATTGGTGGAAGAAATTTCGAATTACAGGCAACCAACAACAGCCTCTAAATAGTTTATTATTGCTCAAAAGTTCCTTAAATATACAAATGTTACCTAAATTAATCATGCTCAGGAGGCCATCAAATTGAACAGATCTTACTTGAAATTAACATATTCTTAAATTAATATTATATAAATTTAATCTCTCCCCAACCACTTAGAAGAAATTTCTTATCTGAGAATCAAAAATGACCATAGGAAGATGAAAAAAAAAATAGTAACATGGGGCAAGTTACAAATTTCCTTCATTTAGTTGTAGTATTTATCTTATATTGAACTTAAGTACAATAACTTGTTTAAAGTTTGACATTTGTCATCACATAATTAAATAAAGGGGATATATTTTTTTCTTCTATCCTTTGTGTAATCCAAATTAACAAGTAATAGAGCATTATTTTAACTTTCATTTATCATGGTTGTTACTAACCTGAAAAACAGCCAAGGGACGAAAAATTGTACACATTAGGAGTGCAATGACTATGTAATTTACTAATGAAATAGCTAGTTGTTGGTGGGACACATGACGACATTAAAGTGATCCTTAGTATTTGAGATAATTTATTTAGAAATTAGGCCAAGTTTCGGATTGTTGTGATCCTTCGTATTTGAGATAATTTATTCAGAAATTAGGCCAAGTTTCTGATTGTTGTCATTGCCTTTGTTTAAAAAGTGGCGGCAAAAATAGCTTTTAATAAGAGATTCTCACGTACATTCATAAGCTAGACAAAATTGAATTGGATTTCTAGAAATCTTTATGACTAATTGCTATTACTAAATAGCTTTTGGAACAGCTTTTCGAAAACATGGACAAAAGAAGCCACAATATGTAATCCCAAACCTACCCTATATCAGTAATTAATACTTTTTATGGTTAATAAATTATATAAGCTTAAACCTCCATAAATAAGCCACTAATAAATATTACGTTTGTATTTTGGTTGGACCGTTTTCTTTTCTTGTTCTCCTATAAAATTACTTTACTTCCTTTATTCCTTCATCCAGGAAAAAAAATTAACATAGATTTATCTCCATCTATTTTATGAATTATTAGCATCGTCAATCAATCAATCAAGGATCATGGAGAAAGGAGTTAGAACTATCACAGCCATCACCGTTCTTTTCCTCTTGCTCGCGGGGCAATGCTCGGCTAAGCCGAGATACTATAGAATTGGCAATACTTTATACAAAATGTCGAAGGCAGATGAGGAAGCGTACAATATTTTACACCCAAAGCCGAGGAAGTATAAAGAAGGCAATTCTTTATACGAAAGGTGTGAGAGGTCATGCACGACTGTATTTTGGAAAGAACTTTATTTTTTTCCCTGCCTTAGTGGGGCTTTTGTCACGCCCCAGTCCCAAAAATGTCAGGAACTAGGCCACGTGTCACTGGCCAGCTGACACGTCACTAAGGGCTTAATCCACTTTGATGGACCCAAAGGGACGTGCTACGCTGTCCTAAAATACTACAAGTATAGAACAGGTAAAACTATCTCATCCACAACAAAATGTCAGAAAAGCAAGTGCTGAAATATATATATAACTGAGTATGATACAGTACACAACTAGTGAGGATACAAGCCTACTACAAAAACTGATAATAGCGCAGAAAAATCAGATAGACTAAGCAGTGTCTATCTGATCAAAACATCTCCATCTCCAGGTAGCAGCATCTAGGGTCAAGCCTACTCTGAGGGTGTCTCCTCGAGCTCCTCCTCGGTAGCACATCTGGCCTCCTGATCAGGCCCGTACACTGTGGGGTAGAAAGCCTCATCTAGATCTGGCAAGGAACCAGGTCCTCAGTGGGACGTAACAAGATACAGAAAAATGACATGCCATGTAATGTAAATACTGAATAAAGAAATAAAATAAATACAGGGTGCTAACCATACTAAGTGAAAATGCAAGTAAAGATCCAGTAGTACGCATGGGAATGTGTGGCTAGACATACGCTGACGTAATTCACCAATCGTGGCGACTGGCTAGTATAGGTGTCGTATGCCCCCGACTCAGGGAACTCTGCAATCGACCATCTCCAAGGAGCATGGTGCGAAGGTATAGAACATTTGTGGAGGGGGTGTCCCATACGTCAACTAGTTATCTTTCCCATCCCAATAAAACTAAATGTCAAATCGTACATTTCCTGAGTTATTCTAATCCGTGATGCGGGTCACACGTACTGGTAGCTAACCAAATACGCAGCTCACATCCATATATGTAAATGCAACCATGTTGCGTGTTCTCGTGATAGGGTCTAGGAGAATATATTAGGATATTCTCTCAGCTGTTAGAGAGTCTGTAATATCATGTCAACATAACAGTTGACTGTACCCAAGGCAGTCTCAGGTGATCATGGTATATGAATTTTCAGAACAAAGTAGATATCAACAATTTAATTTAAACAATACTTGGCAAGGTATACTTGCCTACTCCCTGATAGTGTTGAAACCCTGATTTTACAGTCAGTTGTGAAGGTGCTGGTGACAGGGGGTCACTAGCTGTGCTGAAGTTGATTTCTGTTAAAACAGATAGGTTTCGTGAATATCCAGGCTGTAATATAAAACATATATATATATATAATATACATATATATAGTATAGATATATATATATATATAGTAGGCATAGATATAATATACATAATAGTATATATATATATATAACAGATAAATGCAGGCAATAATATATAGTAGCAGGGTATATCCACTGCGATAAATATAGTATTTATCAGGGTGTATCCTCTGATATATATATATATATATAATATAAATAAATTGAATTGACAGGACAGTAATTAAATACATATATATAATATATGTATTATAGCATATAGTATAGTGCAAGAATTTAATATGTATATAAATGCTGTATTTATTCAGCAATATAATATAAGTAGTAGCATGGTCTATATGTGACCACTGTATAATTGAAATGACATTTGCAGGAATTAAAATATATTATATATAATTAAGCTGTATTATCCAGCTGATATTTAATATATATACATAATATATATATATATATATAGATATATATATAGGTGCAGGAATTTAAATGCAGAAAAATAAATAAATGCATAGTATAATATATATGTTATATACAAATTATATAAATATATGTATACACATATATTTATATATTTAACAGAATTAAATATTTACATAATAGTAATTATGATACATAATACATATACATATATATATATAATTATATATGTATAGTATAATATATATACATAAGTATATAAAGTATAATATATAATATAATATATACTGTATAATAATAGTATATATAACATAATATATATATAGATATATATATAAATATACATAGTATTTATACATATATATATACATATATATATACATATATATACATATATTATATACATATACTCATGTATTATAGCTTATATACGTATTTCTGTATAGTATAGTATATTTATACCTTACAGGTGGCAGGGGGGGTCCCACGCGGTGTCGCCGGCGGGAGGACGGCGGCGGAGCTGGCCGGAGGCGGCCGTAGGAGCAGCAGCAGTGGCAGTGGCCACTGGCAGCAGCGGCTTGCGGGGGCGCTGGCCGGCGGAGGAGCGGCGGAGGTGGCCGGGCAGGCGGCGGGTTCGGGAGAGGGGAGGACGGCGGTGAGTTTGGTGGTGGTGGTGGAGGTGCACGGCGGTGGTGGTGGCGGCTAGAGGCGTCGGGGAGAGGAGTAGCAGCAGCTACGGTTAGGAGAGGGTGGCTGCTGCGGGGGCTAGGGCGGCCGGAGGCGGCGTCGTGGAGAGGAGAGGTGGTGGTGGCAGGTAGGGGAGGTCGAGGCGAAGCGGTTGGGTAGGGTGGCGGTGGTCGGCGACGGCCGGAGGCGGCGGGGGAAGTGAATAGGAGTGGTGGTGGTGCTGTGAGTGTGAAGTCGGGAAGGGTCTGCAGAAGCTGGCCACGGCGGAGCAGCCGGCCGGCGGTGGGTGGCAGTGGTCGGAGGTGAGGGGAGGGGAGTGGCGACGGGTTCGGTGGTGGTCCGGTGGGCGGAGGGTGGCCGTGGCGGTGGTGGGATGGGTTTGAATGAAGGAATGGCTAGGGTTTATATAGGTTATAGGCAATGGCATTTTTGTAAATACCTAGAAGTTCAGGGGTATTTAGGTAAATTTGTATTTTTGAGATATTTTCCAGCAGAAATTTCTGGATTTTATGGTGGGTCCCACCCACCTATGGTCTAGCCAATAGGATTTGGCCACCTAGCATGCAATTTGCATATAAACCCCTAACTTTTCAATAATTGCATAATTGCATAAAATTTGTATTTTGCGTAATTTCGCAATTTACCAAATTTCAAATACTGATTTCCCGTAATTCTGAATTGTACAAAAATGAGGGAAATAGCTGGGGAAAAATGGTTTGGACAGTGGGGTGAGTCTGGGCAGAGGCAGGGTCTGATATTGCAGGTGATACAGTCATCGTATTTATTATTTAATAAATACTGCGCACGGTGTTCACTAATTATTTAGAAGCTATTAGAGTCATAATTTCTCTACGGTGTCAAAACGATAATTAAAGTATAATTAGGGTAGAATATTATTGTATTTTTGGTTGGGCAATCAGGTGCCTACTGGTCCTCAAATCTCTAGGGGTACAGAGATGGGTAAAGAGCAAAAAATTAAATAGGAAATAAATACATACGTTTGTAACGACATTTGTGCGACTAAAACGAAGCACCAGATGAGGTTTCTGGAAGTTGCTAAAAATACAGAAAAAGTAGTCTAGCAAGTCTAGGGCAGGGATGTGAAATTTATTTAGGGTTAACAGCTAGTGTGATACCCTAATTAATTATGTAATGAACAGGTGCACAATCAATATAATATATAATAAATAAAATTTTAAAAAGTTGCACTAATTCTAATTAGTCAAAATTAATCCTAAATTACTGAAATCTGGTCGAGGGAGTTTACAATCTACCCTCCTTAGAATATTTTGTCCTCGAAATAAAAACAACCATATAATAAGAATGAAAAAGGACATATGATGATTAAGAAAGATTGAATTTGAAATATTGGACATACCCTGGTTTGGAAATAGGTGGGGATAACGCTGACGAATATCCTCTTCTCGTTCCCAAGTGGATTCACCTGGTGCATGATGTCTCCATGCAACACGAACGAGAGGAATAGTCTGGCCTCACAACACTTTCTCGCTACGGTCCAGAATCTCTACAGGCTCCTCCTGATAAGATAAGCTTGGCCCTATGGTGATCTCTGAGTAGTCTAGCACATGACTCGGGTCTGGAATGTACCTCCTCAGCTGAGATACGTGGAAGACGTCATGTACTCCCTCCAAGGTCTGTGGTAGAGCTAGCCTGTAAGCAACTTCTCCGACGCGATCTAGCACATCGAAGGGTCCAATGTACCTTGGACTTAGCTTCCCTCTTCCTCCAAATCTGATAGTTCCTCGAGTAGGTGAGATCTTCAAGAACACGTGTTCCCCTACTTGGAACTCTAGAGGTCGGCGATGAATGTTGGCCCAGTGCTTCTGCCTGTCTTGTGCAGCTCGTAGGTGTCCCTGGATCTTCTTTACTTTCTCCACCGTACGAATAATCAGTTCTGGTCCCAAGATCTGTCTCTCGCCAACATCGCTCCAGCATACTGGGAAACGACATTTCCTTCCATACAAAGCTTCAAAGGGAGCCATTTGAATGCTCGCTTGATAGCTGTTGTTGTAGGAAAATTCCACCAGGTGTAGATGATCTTCCCATGATCCGCTGAAATCAAGCATGCAGGCTCTCAGCATATCTTCAAGTGTCTGGATGGTGCATTCTGATTGGCCATCTGTTTGTGGGTGATACGAGGTGCTGAACTTGAGGCGGGTACCAAGACTTTCTTGCATACTTCGCCAAAAGTAAGATGTAAATCTCGTATCTCTGTCAGATACTATGCTGACTGGCACTCCATGCAGACGCACTATCTCCTTCATGTACATGTCCGCCAAGACTTCTGTAGATTGTCCAACTCTAAAAGGTAGGAAGTGAGCAGCCTTTGTGAGTCTATCTACGATTACCCATACAACATTACGACCACTAGGACTTCTTGGGAAGCCCGTAACAAAGTCCATCGTAATGTGTTCCCATTTTCACTCGGGTATTGGGAGGGGTTGAAGTAGACCGGCAGATCTCTGATGCTCAGCCTTGACTTGCTGACACACCAGGCATTTGGCCACAAAGCGTGCTATCTCCCGCTTCATTCCATGCCACCAGTAATATTGCCGCAGATCTCTGTACATCTTTGTGCCTCCTGGATGTATAGAGTATGTTGAGCTATGAGCTTCTGACATCAGCTCATTACGAAGTTCTCCATTTGGAACATAAAGACGATCACCACATCTTAGAGTCCCATCTTCGTGTATGCGACATCCTGTCTGAATTCCAGCTTCTGTTCTTTGTCGAAGCCTCTGAAATCTTGCATCTGTTGGTAGAGTAGTTTTGATTCTTTCTACCAAAGTTGATTGCAGCTGATAGTTTGATAATTGGCCGTCAAGTCCTGGCATAATGACCTCTATTCCTAAATTTTCTAGATCTCTCAGAAGATCTGGTTGGGTGATCATAAAGAATGCCGAGGGTCTTCTGCTTAGAGCATCTGCCACCATATTAGCTTTCCCTGGATGGTACTGTAGATCAATTTCGAAATCCGCCATCACTTCGAGCCATCGTCTTTGTCTCAGATTTAGGTCCTTCTGGGTGTAGACATACTTCAAACTTTTATGATCGGTGAATATCTCCACTCTTTCGCCATATAGATAGTGTCTCCATAGCTTCAGGGCGAAGATGACTGCGGCAAGCTCCAGGTCGTGAGTGGGGTAATTCTTCTCATGAGTCCTCAACTGTCTTGAGGCATAAGCTATAACTTTCCCATGTTGCATTAAGACACAACCAAATTCTTTTCCGGATGCATCGCTATATATGACGAAACCTCCGGATCCAGATGGTATAGTCAAAATGGGAGCTGTAGTCAGACACTTCTTCAAGTCATCAAAAGCTGTCTGGCAATCTTCAGTCCATATGAACTCCTGCTCCTTGCGAGTAAGACGGGTAATCGGCTCCGCGATTCTTGCAAAGTTTTCTACGAACCTCCGGTAATATCCGGCAAGTCCTAGAAAGCTTCTCACCTCTGAGACGTTGGTCGGGGTTGGCCACGTCTCAACAGATGAGATCTTTGCTGGGTCTACCGAGATGCCTTCTCCTGTGATAACGTGTCCAAGAAATGCGACACGGTCTAGGAAGAATTCACACTTGCTCATCTTAGCATAAAGGCTCTCCCGTCTCAGCGTCTCTAATACCAACCTTAAGTGCTCTTCATGCTCCTCGTGGCTTTTTGAATACACCAGAATGTCGTCGATGAAGACTACCACGAACTGGTCCAGATATTGGTGGAAGACTCTGTTCATCAGGTTCATGAATATGGCAGGTGCATTAGTTAGTCCAAAAGGCATCACCAGGAACTCGTAATGACCATAACGAGTCCTGAATGCTGTCTTTGGAATATCTTCCCTTCGTACCTTGACCTGATGATATCCTGATCTCAAGTCTATCTTCGAGAATACCACGGCTCCTGTTAGTTGATCGAACAGGTCATCAATTCTCGGCAAGGGGTACTTGTTTTTGATTGTCAGAGCGTTGAGGGCTCTGTAATCAATGCACATACGATATGTTCCGTCCTTCTTTGGTACAAACAACACTGGTGCTCCCCAGGGTGATGCACTAGGACGAACAAATCCCTTGATCTGTAGTTCCTCCAGTTGAAGCTTCAGTTCGTCAAGCTCCTTCTTTGCCAGTCGGTATACATTGGAGGATACTGGTGCAGCTCCGGGTATCAGCTCAATAATAAACTCCACTTCTCTGTCAGGCGGTAGGCCTGGCAATTCTTCTGGAAATACGTCCTCGAACTCTGCTACAATTGAGGGAAGTGCTGTCTCCATCGCCATGTAAGCTCTAGGAGTCTGGCCTACTCCTTGCTCGATGGTTCCACGGACATATTCGAACTCTGGGTGATCTGGGGGTCTAAAGATAACACTACCCTTTCGGCAGTCTAGGACAGCATTATTCTGGCTTAGCCAGTCCATGCCTAAGACAACATCGAAATTTGGCATTGGAAGTACCAAAAATTGCGCTCTTAGTCCTCTACTACAAACAACTATCGGACAGGTTTCGATAATGTTGGTAACTAGAACAATACCTCCTTCAGTAAGTATTTTCCAACACTTGGGTAACGGAGAAGTGGATAGCTTGTGCATGGCTACGAAACTACTGGATATGAAAGACAAAGTAGCCCCAGAATTGAATAATACAGTTGCAGGTAATGATGCAACTAAAATGGTACCTGTTATAGTTTTCCCTTCAGGTTCTTCTGCAATAGCAGCTAATGCAAAGGCTTGTCCCTGCCTTTGTCCTCCGGTTTGTTGTCTGGCCTTGAACTGAGTCTCCTGAGTAGGCAGAGGTACTCCTCTCTGATATCCTCCTGATGTGGAGGGAAGCATCTTCTGAGCTTGTGCTCCTGGCTTCTGCCCTTGCTGTGGTGCTGCATCTCTGCGTTGTGGGCAGTCTTTGGCCATATGATTTTTAGCTCCACATAGCAGGCATAATCCCAGCTTCTTTCGACAGTCATTGGCAAAATGCCCCTTCTTGCCACAAAAGTGACAAATCGGGAGCTCCCTCTTCTGGTAAGGCCCCGTCGTCTGCTGAGTCTGATATTGGGGACGACGTATAGGTCCTCCTGCTCCGTGCTGATTCTTGGCCGGGAAGGTTGGATTTGAGCGTCTGGCTCCTCGGCCAATGGCTTCTTGCTCCCTGGCTTCTGTAAGAACCTCGTTGTAGGAGATTCTCGACTGCGTTGTTGTGTACCTTTGGAGCTCGTGGTTAAGGCCATGGTGGAATCTTTTAGCCTTCTTCAGCTCGTTCGGGATCAGATCAGCACCGAAACGACTTAGTCTGCTAAACTCCGCGTCGTAGGCATCTACCGTCATGTTTCCTTGCTCCAGGTGCAGGAACTGGGAGTATAGGGCATTCTGGACTGTCGCTGGAAAGTACTTGGCGTTGAAGTGCTCCAAGAATTGTTGCCAAGTTTGGTCTTTGCCGACGCTGCGCTCTATGGATTCCCACCAGTGATGGGCGTTGCCAAGAAGTTGGCCCCTCACAGCGGTCATCCATAGGTCGGGAGTGAGTTGCGATCCTTCTAGCAGCATTTCGGTGTTGGAGATCCAATCGGAGATCTCTTTAGGAGTCTCGTTGCCTTTGAAATCCCTCGGGCTCATTTGACGGAAGCCTCGAACTGTGCCCGCTGGTAGGACAGGTACTGGTGTCGGAGTAGTAGTTCTCTCCAAAGCCGTCATCAACGTCTGTCGCAGAGCTTCAGTTTGCTGCCACTGAGACTGTCTCAGGGCCTCAGTTTGTTGCCACTGGTTCTGCAACATAGTCTGGAGAAACTGCAACATTTGAGGTTGACCCTCAAGTTGTGGCATCTGGATAGGTAAGGCTGGAGGTGGAGACAAAGGTGTCTCTGCATGTGGAGTTGGTGTCGTCTCCTGGCTAGAATTCTGGTGATTGGACGGAGTTCCTTAGGCACTTGGCGAAGGGTCTGTTGCTTGATCAGCCCCATTATTCGCAAGTTTCCCGGGTATGTCCATATTTCTGAGGAAAATAGGATAATTAGAAAACACAAAGGAGATAAATAATGATAATCAAGCAAGATGCAATAATAAAATTTGTAAGGATGGTGTCAGTGTGGATGAGACCTAATATTTCTATCCTATTGCAGGCTTGCTGGGCATGTCATCATACCACTAGCAATAAAAGATAGACCTGCATGGGCCACCACTAAAACCATGTCAACATAACAGTTGACTGTACCCAAGGCAGTCTCAGGTGATCATGGTATATGAATTTTCAGAACAAAGTAGATATCAACAATTTAATTTAAACAATACTTGGCAAGGTATACTTGCCTACTCCCTGATAGTGTTGAAACCCTGATTTTACAGTCAGTTGTGAAGGTGCTGGTGACAGGGGGTCACTAGCTGTGCTGAAGTTGATTTCTGTTAAAACAGATAGGTTTCGTGAATATCCAGGCTGTAATATAAAACATATATATATAATATACATATATATAGTATAGATATATATATATAGTAGGCATAGATATAATATACATAATAGTATATACATATATAACAGATAAATGCAGGCAATAATATATAGTAGCAGGGTATATCCACTGCGATAAATATAGTATTTATCAGGGTGTATCCTCTGATATATATATATAATATAAATAAATTGAATTGACAGGACAGTAATTAAATACATATATATAATATATGTATTATAGCATATAGTATAGTGCAAGAATTTAATATGTATATAAATGCTGTATTTATTCAGCAATATAATATAAGTAGTAGCAGGGTCTATATGTGACCACTGTATAATTGAAATGACATTTGCAGGAATTAAAATATATTATATATAATTAAGCTGTATTATCCAGCTGATATTTAATATATATACATAATATATATATATATATATATATATATATATATATATATATATAGGTGCAGGAATTTAAATGCAGAAAAATAAATAAATGCATAGTATAATATATATGTTATATACAAATTATATAAATATATGTATACACATATATTTATATATTTAACAGAATTAAATATTTACATAATAGTAATTATGATACATAATACATATACATATATATATATAATTATATATGTATAGTATAATATATATATACATAAGTATATAAAGTATAATATATAATATAATATATACTGTATAATAATAGTATATATAACATAATATATATATAGATATATATATAAATATACATAGTATTTATACATATATATATACATATATATATACATATATATACATATATTATATACATATACTCATGTATTATAGCTTATATACGTATTTCTGTATAGTGTAGTATATTTATACCTTACAGGTGGCAGGGGGGTCCCACGCGGTGTCGCCGGCGGGAGGACGGCGGCGGAGCTGGCCGGAGGCGGCCGGAGGAGCAGCAGCAGTGGCAGTGGCCACTGGCAGCAGCAGCAGTAGCAGCGGCTTGCGGGGGCGCTGGCCGGCGGAGGAGCGGCGGAGGTGGCCGGGCAGGCGGCGGGTTCGGGAGAGGGGAGGACGGCGGTGAGTTTGGTGGTGGTGGTGGAGGTGCACGGCGGTGGTGGTGGCGGCTAGAGGCGTCGGGGAGAGGAGTAGCAGCCGCTACGGTTAGGAGAGGGTGGCTGCTGCGGGGGCTAGGGCGGCCGGAGGCGGCGTCGTAGAGAGGAGAGGTGGTGGTAGCAGGTAGGGGAGGTCGAGGCGAAGCGGTTGGGTAGGGTGGAGGTGGTCGGCGACGGCCGGAGGCGGCGGGGGAAGTGAATGGGAGTGGTGGTGGTGCTGTGAGTGTGAAGTCGGGAAGGGTCTGCAGAAGCTGGCCACGGCGGAGCAGCCGGCCGGCGGTGGGTGGCAGTGGTCGGAGGTGAGGGGAGGGGAGTGGCGATGGGTTCGGTGGTGGTCCGGTGGGCGGAGGGTGGCCGTGGCGGTGGTGGGATGGGTTTGAATGAAGGAATGGCTAGGGTTTATATAGGTTATAGGCAATGGCATTTCTGTAAATACCTAGAAGTTCAGGGGTATTTAGGTAAATTTGTATTTTTGAGATATTTTCCAGCAGAAATTTCTGGATTTTATGGTGGGTCCCACCCACCTATGGTCTAGCCAATAGGATTTGGCCACCTAGCATGCAATTTGCATATAAACCCCTAACTTTTCAATAATTGCATAATTGCATAAAATTTGTATTTTGCGTAATTTTGCAATTTACCAAATTTCAAATACTGATTTCCCGTAATTCTGAATTATACAAAAATGAGGGAAATAGCTGGGGAAAAATGGTTTGGACAGTGGGGTGAGTCTGGGCAGAGGCAGGGTCTGATATTGCAGGTGATACAGTCATCGTATTTATTATTTAATAAATACTGCACACGGTGTTCACTAATTATTTAGAGGCTATTAGAGTCATAATTTCTCTACGGTGTCAAAACGATAATTGAAGTATAATTAGGGTAGAATATTATTGTATTTTTGGTTGGGCAATCAGGTGCCTACTGGTCCTCAAATCTCTAGGGGTACAGAGATGGGTAAAGAGCAGAAAATTAAATAGGAAATAAATACATACGTTTGTAACGACATTTGTGCGACTAAAACGAAGCACCAGATGAGGTTTCTGGAAGTTGCTAAAAATACAGAAAAAGTAGTCTAGCAAGTCTAGGGCAGGGATGTGAAATTTATTTAGGGTTAACAGCTAGTGTGATACCCTAATTAATTATGTAATGAACAGGTGCACAATCAATATAATATATAATAAATAAAATTTTAAAAAGTTGCACTAATTCTAATTAGTCAAAATTAATGCTAAATTACTGAAATCTGGTCGAGGGAGTTTACAGCTTTGACGTACGGTGTCGCTGGTGCCTCAAAAATATTTTCGATCATTACGTACTAGGAAAACCGATCCAGAAGTTGGACAAATAGTACTGAAATTAAAGTAATGTCTACTCTTTGTATTAATAAATGTAATAAGAAAATTACTTCATTTTAATTTTGAATAAAGCATTATTAGAACAAATATTTTTGCAAGAGATTTTGGACAAAAATAAATTTAAATGCTAGATGTTATAGCCAATTTGGTTTGTATTGAACCGGTAAGGATCTGCATATGTATACTCTTAGAACTTGGAAATATGTACATGTTTAGAACTATGACCGAGAAAATTTGTACATTAATTTTGAGAGAGAAAATGACCAAAGCCAGGGACGGGTCTTTGATATTTTTGTCACGGGAGAAACATAAAACCGTATACTTGTCTCAAGTAATTAAGATTTTAAGTTTAGTAAAACGCTAGTTCAAAGTGTGTTTAAAACGAGGATGGGCCGCAAAAATTATTTCTCTCTCAAAATATTATATAACAAGAAGAAACATAATATAGTACTATTAATAAATAAATGGTATAAAAATATTATCATTTATGAAATTAAAAAAAATGAAATATATCATCGTTTGAGAAAATAATCAGAAAGAATAATTATGGTGTATGAGAATTACCTAAGGTGCATAGAATAATCATATTTTCTTTTATTTTTTGCTTGGAGATGTAGATGTCTATTTTTTTTCTTGGGAGAATCGAACTCTAAATTTTTTTTTTAGGTGGGGGAGTTGGAAATAGTGAATGAATGAAATTTTTGATGAGATTATTTGGATTTAATTGTTAAGACATAAATTTATATATGGTATAAGATTAATTGATAAAATAAATAGGAAGTTACTCTGCGGATATTAATAGCTATCTTACTTTGAGTTTTTTTAAGATTATGAGTAATTATTGTCAAACACCTCCCACTCATGTGGTTAAAGTGGGAGGAATTCTCCCTGGCTAGGTGGGTTCAAATCCACAGGGAGCTATATTTTTTCCTAATTTATTCTCCAAGTAAGGCATGCCCATGTGGATTCTTGCAGGGTCGGGTAGGTGGTTTGAGTATTTTATTCAAAAAAGAAGAAGTTATTGTTAAAATATTAAATTATTAGTATATTTGAAAATTTAAGAAATAAAGAGGTTAAATATTTCTTAAGGGTGTTTGTTTTTGCCACTTTAAGTGGCATATTTTAGAAGTTACAACAAATAAGCATGTTTGTTTATGATATTTATAAGTGACAAGTTAACTTGTAAGTGGCTCAAATTTTGAAAGTTACATTTTGCCACTTATAAAATGAATATTTACTTAAAAAGTATTAAAAAATTATTTTAAACAGGAGTATTGGTGGAAGAAATTTTGAATTACAGGCAACCAACAACAGCCTCTAAATAGTTTATTATTGCTCAAAAGTTCCTTAAATATACAAATGTTACCTAAATTAATCATGCTCAGGAGGCCATCAAATTGAACAGATCTTACTTGAAATTAACATATTCTTAAATTAATATTATATAAATTTAATCTCTCCCCAACCACTTAGAAGAAATTTCTTATCTGAGAATCAAAAATGACCATAGGAAGATGAAAAAAAAAATAGTAACATGGGGCAAGTTACAAATTTCCTTCATTTAGTTGTAGTATTTATCTTATAATGAACTTAAGTACAATAACTTGCTTAAAGTTTGACATTTGTCATCACATAATTAAATAAAGGGGATATATTTTTTTCTTCTATCCTTTGTATAATTCAAATTAACAAGTAATAGAGCATTATTTTAACTTTCATTTATCATGGTTGTTACTAACCTGAAAAACAGCCAAGGGACGAAAAATTGTACACATTAGGGGTGCAATGACTATGTAATTTACTAATGAAATAGCTAGTTGTTGGTGGGACACATGACGACATTAAAGTGATCCTTAGTATTTGAGATAATTTATTTAGAAATTAGGCCAAGTTTCTGATTGTTGTGATCCTTCGTATTTGAGATAATTTATTCAGAAATTAGGCCAAGTTTCTGATTGTTGTGATCCTTCGTATTTGAGATAATTTATTCAGAAATTAGGCCAAGTTTCTGATTGTTGTCATTGCCTTTGTTTAAAAAGTGGCGGCAAAAATAGCTTTTAATAAGAGATTCTCACGTACATTCATAAGCTAGACAAAATTGAATTGGATTTCTAGAAATCTTTATGACTAATTGCTATTACTAAATAGCTTTTGGAACAGCTTTTCGAAAACATGGACAAAAGAAGCCACAATATGTAATCCCAAACCTACCCTATATCAGTAATTAATACTTTTTATGGTTAATAAATTATATAAGCTTAAACCTCCATAAATAAGCCACTAATAAATATTACGTTTGTATTTTGGTTGGACCGTTTTCTTTTCTTGTTCTCCTATAAAATTACTTTACTTCCTTTATTCCTTCATCGAGGAAAAAAAATTAACATAGATTTATCTCCATCTATTTTATGAATTATTAGCATCGTCAATCAATCAATCAAGGATCATGGAGAAAGGAGTTAGAACTATCACAGCCATCACCGTTCTTTTCCTCTTGCTCGCGGGGCAATGCTCGGCTAAGCCGAGATACTATAAAATTGGCAATACTTTATACAAAATGCCGAAGGCAGATGAGGAAGCGTACAATATTTTACACCCAAAGCCGAGGAAGTATAAAGAAGGCAATTCTTTATACGAAAGGTGTGAGAGGTCATGCACGACTGTATTTTGGAAATAACTTTGTTTTTTTCCCTGCCTTAGTGGGGCTTTGACGTACGGTGTCGCTGGTGCCTCAAAAAATATTTTCGATCATTACGTACTAGGAAAACCGATCCAGAAGTTGGACAAATAGTACTAAAATTAAAGTAATGTCTACTCTTTGTATTAATAAATGTAATAAGAAAATTACTTCATTTTAATTTTGAATAAAGCATTATTAGAACAAATATTTTTGCAAGAGATTTTGGACAAAAATAAATTTAAATGCTAGATGTTATAGCCAATTTGGTTTGTATTGAACCGGTAAGGATCTGCATATGTATACTCTTAGAACTTGGAAATATGTACATGTTTAGAACTATGACCGAGAAAATTTGTACATTAATTTTGAGAAAGAAAATGACCAAAGCCAGGGACGGGTCTTTGATATTTTTGTCACTGGAGAAACATAAAACCGTATACTTGTCTCAAGTAATTAAGATTTTAAGTTTAGTAAAACGCTAGTTCAAAGTGTGTTTAAAACGAGGATGGGCCGCAAAAATTATTTCTCTCTCAAAATATTATGTAACAAGAAGAAACATAATATAGTACTATTAATAAATAAATGGTATAAAAATATTATCATTTATGAAATTAAAAAAGATGAAATATATCATCGTTTGAGAAAATAATCAGAAAGAATAATTATGGTGTATGAGAATTACCTAAGGTGCATAGAATAATTATATTTTCTTTTATTTTTTGCTTGGAGATGTAGATGTCTATTTTTTTTCTTGGGAGAATCGAACTCTAAATTTTTTTTTTAGGTGGGGGAGTTGGTAATAGTGAATGAATGAAATTTTTGATGAGATTATTTGGATTTAATTGTTAAGACATAAATTTATATATGGTATACGATTAATTGATAAAATAAATAGGAAGTTACTCTGCGGATATTAATAGTTATCTTACTTTGAGTTATTTTAAGATTATGAGTAATTATTGTCAAACACCTCCCACTCATGTGGTTAAAGTGGGAGGAATTCTCCCTGGCTAGGTGGGTTCAAATCCACAGGGAGCTATATTTTTTCCTAATTTATTCTCCAAGTAAGGCATGCCCATGTGGATTCTTGCAGGGTCGGGTAGGTGGTTTGAGTGTTTTATTCAAAAAAGAAGAAGTTATTGTTAAAATATTAAATTATTAGTATATTTGAAAATTTAAGAAATAAAGAGGTTAAATATTTCTTAAGGGTGTTTGTTTTTGCCACTTTAAGTGGCATATTTTAGAAGTTACAACAAATAAGCATGTTTGTTTATGATATTTATAAGTGACAAGTTAACTTGTAAGGGGCTCAAATTTTGAAAGTTACATTTTGCCACTTATAAAATGAATATTTACTTAAAAAGTATTAAAAAATTATTTTAAACAGGAGTATTGGTGGAAGAAATTTTGAATTACAGGCAACCAACAACAGCCTCTAAATAGTTTATTATTGCTCAAAAGTTCCTTAAATATACAAATGTTACCTAAATTAATCATGCTCAGGAGGCCATCAAATTGAACAGATCTTACTTGAAATTAACATATTCTTAAATTAATATTATATAAATTTAATCTCTCCCCAACCACTTAGAAGAAATTTCTTATCTGAGAATCAAAAATGACCATAGGAAGATGAAAAAAAATATAGTAACATGGGGCAAGTTACAAATTTCCTTCATTTAGTTGTAGTATTTATCTTATAATGAACTTAACTACAATAACTTGCTTAAAGTTTGACATTTGTCATCACATAATTAAATAAAGGGGATATATTTTTTCTTCTATCCTTTGTATAATCCAAATTAACAAGTAATAGAGCATTATTTTAACTTTCATTTATCATGGTTGTTACTAACCTGAAAAACAGCCAAGGGACGAAAAATTGTACACATTAGGAGTGCAATGATTATGTAATTTACTAATGAAATAGCTAGTTGTTGGTGGGACACATGACGACATTAAAGTGATCCTTAGTATTTGAGATAATTTATTTAGAAATTAGGCCAAGTTTCTGATTGTTGTCATTGCCTTTGTTTAAAAAGTGGCGGCAAAAATAGCTTTTAATAAGAGATTCTCACGTACATTCATAAGCTAGACAAAATTGAATTGGATTTCTAGAAATCTTTATGACTAATTGCTATTACTAAATAGCTTTTGGAACAGCTTTTCGAAAACATGGACAAAATAAGCCACAATATGTAATCCCAAACCTACCCTATATCAGTAATTAATACTTTTTATGGTTAATAAATTATATAAGCTTAAACCTCCATAAATAAGCCACTAATAAATATTACGTTTGTATTTTGGTTGGACCGTTTTCTTTTCTTGTTCTCCTATAAAATTACTTTACTTCCTTTATTCCTTCATCGAGGAAAAAAAATTAACATAGATTTATCTCCATCTATTTTATGAATTATTAGCATCGTCAATCAATCAATCAAGGATCATGGAGAAAGGAGTTAGAACTATCACAGCCATCACCGTTCTTTTCCTCTTGCTCGCGGGGCAATGCTCGGCTAAGCCGAGATACTATAAAATTGGCAATACTTTATACAAAATGTCGAAGGAAGATGAAGAAGTTTACAATATTTCACACCCAAAGTCGAGGAAGTATAAAGAAGGCAATTCTTTATACGAAAGGTGTGAGAGGTCATGCACGACTGTATTTTGGAAAGAACCTTGTTTTTTTCCCTGCCTTAGTGGGGCTTTGACGTACGGTGTCGCTGGAGCCTCAAAAAATATTTTCGATCATTACGTACTAGGAAAACCGATCTAGAAGTTGGACCAATAGTACTGAAATTAAAGTAATGTCTACTCTTTGTATTAATAAATGTAATAAGAAAATTACTTCATTTTAATTTTGAATAAAGCATTATTAGAACAAATATTTTTGCAAGAGATTTTGGACAAAAATAAATTTAAATGCTAGATGTTATAGCCAATTTGGTTTGTATTGAACCGGTAAGGATCTGCATATGTATACTCTTGGAACTTGGAAATATGTACATGTTTAGAACTATGACCGAGAAAATTTGTACATTAATTTTGAGAGAGAAAATGACCAAAGCTAGGGACGGGTCTTTGATATTTTTGTCACGGGAGAAACATAAAATCGTATACTTGTCTCAAGTAATTAAGATTTTAAGTTTAGTAAAACGCTAGTTCAAAGTGTGTTTAAAATGAGGATGGGCCGCAAAAATTATTTCTCTCTCAAAATATTATATAACAAGAAGAAACATAATATAATACTATTAATAAATAAATGTTATAAAAATATTATCATTTATGAAATTTAAAAAAATGAAATATATCATCGTTTGAGAAAATAATCAGAAAGAATAATTATGGTGTATGAGAATTACCTAAGGTGCATAGAATAATCATATTTTCTTTTATTTTTTGCTTGGAGATGTAGATGTTTATTTTTTTTTCTTGGGAGAATCGAACTCTAAATTTTTTTTTAGGTGGGGGAGTTGGAAATAGTGAATGAATGAAATTTTTGATGAGATTATTTGGATTTAATTGTTAAGACATAAATTTATATATGGTATAAGATTAATTGATAAAATAAATAGGAAGTTACTCTGCGGATATTAATAGTTATCTTACTTTGAGTTATTTTAAGATTATGAGTAATTATTGTCAAACACCTCCCACTCATGTGGTTAAAGTGGGAGGAATTCTCCCTGGCTAGGTGGGTTCAAATCCACAGGGAGCTATATTTTTTCCTAATTTATTCTCCAAGTAAAGCATGCCCATGTGGATTCTTGCAGGGTCGGGTAGGTGGTTTGAGTGTTTTATTCAAAAAAGAAGAAGTTATTGTTAAAATATTAAATTATTAGTATATTTGAAAATTTAAGAAATAAAGAGGTTAAATATTTCTTAAGGATGTTTGTTTTTGCCACTTTAAGTGGCATATTTTAGAAGTTACAACAAATAAGCATGTTTGTTTATGATATTTATAAGTGACAAGTTAACTTGTAAGTGGCTCAAATTTTGAAATTAACATTTTGCCACTTATAAAATGAATATTTACTTAAAAAGTATTAAAAAATTATTTTAAACAGGAGTATTGGTGGAAGAAATTTCAAATTACAGGCAACCAACAACAGCCTCTAAATAGTTTATTATTCCTCAAAAGTTCCTTAAATATACAAATGTTACCTAAATTAATCATGCTCAGGAGGCCTTCAAATTGAACAGATCTTACTTGAAATTAACATATTCTTAAATTAATATTATATAAATTTAATCTCTCCCCAACCCTTAGAAGAAATTTCTTATCTGAGAATCAAAAATGACCATAGGAAGATGGAAAAAAAAATAGTAACATGGGGCAAGTTACAAATTTCCTTCATTTAGTTGTAGTATTTATCTTATAATGAACTTAACTACAATAACTTGCTTAAAGTTTGACATTTGTCATCACATAATTAAATAAAGGGGATATATTTTTTTCTTCTATCCTTTGTATAATCCAAATTAACAAGTAATAGAGCATTATTTTAACTTTCATTTATCATGGTTGTTACTAACCTGAAAAACAGCCAAGGGACGAAAAATTGTACACATTAGGAGTGGGCTGGTTGATGAAGTCATCGTGGATTTGGCATGTCTGGCATTTTCTCGCTTAATCAATGGCCTCTGCTACCATCGTCGGCCAGTAATAACCCATTGTCCAAAGACGATCATGTAGCTTTAGACCGAGTTAGTGTGCACTACAGATGCTATCTTGAGCTTCGCGGAGGGTCTGCTCTGCTTCAGCATTCAATAGGCATCGTAGCAGAAGGCCATCGTAGGACCGACGATACAACATTTTGGTAGCTGTATCATAATAGAACCGGAGGGAACATCTTCTGATCGAAGTGGCTTCCTTTGGGTTCTTGGGGAAATTTTTATAGACCGCGTAGTCGATGAATGGAAGCCTCCAGTCCTTGATATTGGTGTCTACTTCCGTCGTGTAGCTCAGACACAGACAGGGGTTATTTTTAAGGCATACCAGCTCTTGACCGATCACCATGATTAGCTGATGGGTGCTTTCTGGAACTGCCAAGGAGGTAGCACAATCTCGTGAAGTGAGTCCAGCAAAAAATACATGTAATGAGTCAAGTTCAGAAAGTATAAGTGAGACCATTCAAGAAATGCAAGTGAGTCCAGACTAGAAAGAATGAACTCGTGTCTCTGAAATACCTGTTTCGACATGTAAACGGCTAGGGGTAAGTACGGCTCACCGCACATTGGGTGTGCGGCTGCTATCATTCTAGATTAGACACGAGGGGGTGATTCCAGTAATTCAGTTGGAAATATTTACATGTCTACTCGAGTATTTTTCCGCCCCGACTAGTACAAGTGAATCCAAGACCCGACATATAAATCAAGTACGAGTCCAGCTAGAAACATGAGTGATGCCTGTAGTGAGTCACGATATGATGCGAGTAGGTGATGCTAGTAGGTAATTCCAAAATAGAGGCCAGAAATATGAAATATATGTGTCACAAGTAAATAAATCCAGAAAAACTAGTCCGTGTCATGCCAGAAAAATCAGATAATAATATACTAGAAGCTGAATCATAATAATAATCAGATAATGAAAACTATCAGAGAATGTACTCGCCCGACGTCCTGAACAACTGGCGATCCGAACTGGCATCGCAAGGACCTATTATGAAAAGCAAGATTAAACGGGGTTCTAAAGAGTTAAACAGATATAAAATAACTAAAAACAACCTTCTAAGGTCGTTCTAGGTCAAACGGGTAAAACCGGTAAAATCTGGGTCAAAAAGTTAACTCTGGGTCAAAAAGTCAACTCTGGGTCAAAACTAGGTCAAAGGTTGACTTCGACGATTAACCGGGGCAACTACGGCCAACTCTAGGTCAAACTAGGGTGCCCTAAAATTCTAGGTCAAAACTAGGCCATTAAGCTAATAAACCCTCAAACTCGCCTCCTTGAGATACCGGGATACCCTCGGTATCCGATATCTCAACCTACGCGATATACCCCACATATACCCACTACTATATATATATATATATATATATATATATATATATATATATATATATATATATATATATATATAAAACCAACTCTAACCTCAATCATAGGCAAAAACTCAATACCTTGCCCTGATGCCCAATACCTTGAGTATCTCAAGGTATTGAGATACTCAAGCCTTACCCCTCACTAACACTAGCTAACTATCTATATATATATATTACCATATACTACTATATATATATATATATATATATATATATATATATATATATATATATATATATATATATATATATATATATAACCTAGTATAGGCAAATACCTCATCTCCGATACCCAACCTACCTCAATACCTTGGTATCTCAAGGTATTAAGATACCTTACCCTCTAACTCTAACTAACTAGCTGACTATATATATATATATATATATATATATATATATATATATATATATATATATATATATATATATATATAACCTAGTATTAGGCTATACCTCAATGTCATCTCTGATACCTCAACTTACCTTACCCTCAAGGTATTGAAACTCAATATCTCGCCCTACTCTCTATCTCACTATCTAATACCTAACTATACCTTTGTTTATATATATATATATATATATATATATATATAACTATCTATCTATATAAATATATAGATATCTATCTATACACACACACACACACACACACACACACACACACACACACACACATACATACATATATATATATATATATATATATATATATATATATATATATATATATATATACATATATATATATGTATCTAACTACATATATATATATATATATATATATATATATATATATATATATATATATATATATATATATATATAAACGGGGGGGGCTAACTAGCCGCTGCCGCGATACCGCGTTGCCGCTGCTGACTGCTACGGCCTTGCTGCAATTGCTGGATGCTGCTGCTGCCATTGCTGGCTGCTACTGCTGCAGCTGCTGACTACTGCTGCCACTGCTGCCTCTAATCTCCATTTAGCTGCTGCTGCGCTTTGCTGGCAGTTAGCTGTTGCTGCTGCAGCAATGCTTGCGCTGCTGTGCTTTGCTGCCGCGACTGCTATCTAATCTCTCCCTCTCACTCACTCTCTACCTCACTCTCTCTAACACTCACTCTACACACACCTCGACACACACTTAGATACATACATACATACACACACACACATACACACACACACACACACACACATATATATATATATATATATATATACACTCATATACATATATACATACACACACTTATACACAAACACACACACTAACACACTAACACACACAATCACACACAACCACACCAACACACACACAACCACCCAAACACATATATATACATATAAATATATAAAATATAACTCAAAAACTCTAGTACATACTCCCCGAAGCTAAACTAACCTGCGCGCAATCCCAAAACCTAAAAACCAAGTCGAAATGGCTATTTGGTCATTTCGACGAATACGTGGAGTGCAATTCGTGATACCTCATAAAACGCACACCAAACCTACTCAAAATTGACCTAAAATTTATCCACGAGTTCTAATCGATGTCTAGAACCTAAAAAAATGCTAACTCTCTGATTCTAGGTCTGTGGCAAAAACCCGTATGCATGTGGAACCCACGACGATAAAAAATCCCAAAATTTCCCGAAACGCTCAAATCTCTAAAATCTCTACGACATGACCTCACGTGTCCGAACGGGGATACGTACTCACCCTCAAGACACCCAAGCACGTCTATCTAGGTCCATCTAATCTCGGGCAACACCCAAAATTGGGCCAATCTCGGATTTTACCCAAAATTGACACAAAACCTAATGTCAAAGTCTCCAAACACATCCAAACAAGCTCTAACTTTCTTCCACAGGTAGCCCTAAGATCTAGGAAGGTTCTAAACTACTAATTATACTATATTAGAGTAATCACTAAGATAAAAGTTATGGTTTACCTCTTGGGAGTTAGAATTCCAAGGCCAAAGTCTCTAAAAATCCCAAATCCACCACACCAAGCTTCCAAGCCTCCAACCCAAGCTCCAACACCAATTCTAAGCTCTACACACTTAGGTTAGGAAAAATTAAAGGGTTAGAGTTTACATTAATGGAAGAAATAGATGAAGGAAGAGAAAAAGGGTGAAGCACTTACTTGAAATTGAAGAAATTGGAAGAAGGAAGAAGAAGAGAATAGAGAATAAAGAGTGAAGAAGAAGAATAGAATAAAATGAGGGGGGGGGTGCTGGTCATGTAGGAATAGGTTAGGGTTAGGGTTTATGTTTAGTACAAAGACCAAAACACCCCTCTCTTAAGTCATGCTAATAGGGTTTTAGGTTTGGTGTTCCAAATGCACTCTAATTAAACCCTAATCACTCCAACTAACTAACTAAAATATAAATAACTAATCTACACCAATAAATAAGTCTGACAAGGGTGTTGGTTGGGTTTGACATGGGTCCACTAGGGTCTGACATAGGTCCAGACTAGCCAAAACCCTAAAATAACTAATAAAAATAAATACAACCAACTAATTAAATATTAATACAATTATTTATAATTAATACACAATTTACCAAATTAAAAAAAATATCCTGCCCTGGAAATAGGGTAGTGACAAGCCTATCCTCCTTAGAAAATTTTGTCCTCGAAATTTAAAGTTGATCGCACTTCTTCTAGGTCAAACCCCCAACAATTACAGTCAAAAAATTTAACCTAAACAACATACAAGATCATGGTCCTATTGGTCGTGTTATTACAGTCTCAATCAGGGTTACTACATTATCTACCACAACACAAGAAAAGTCTAACAGGTACTAATGAAGCACATCACAAGAAATGAAAAAGAACGGGAAAAAGAACAAAGAGACAGACCTGCTAACCCGACACCCGTAGTATCGGCCTCCTCGACCGTCAACGCATAAGTCCTGCCCTGCTGGGGTATCTCCCTCTGCTGGCGCGGGGCATGATGCTGTGCCACAGGTGGCCTAGCTCCAACTCTCCGATCCTGTGATCCACCCAATGGAGGTGTAGTGGGGCAATATCGTATCTGGTGAGCAGCGGATCCACAGAAGAGACACACCTTCAGCCTCCTCCTACAAACATCCCAAGTGTGTCCTGCCTTCCTGGAGTAGGCACAAGTGGGCACCCTCTGATCCTGACCTGTTGCGCTGTCTTCTACACATAGGGACGCTTAGCCGGTCCCGCACTACCACTCGCACTACCTGAATCATTCCTGCCTCTCTTGGACTTGAGCTCCAAGTCATCCTCTGCCCTCTGAGCGTCCCCTACGATCTGCTCAAAAGTTGCCTCGCGGTCACTCCTAGTCAAAGACTTGGCCGCCATGACTAAGCCCTTGTGAAACTTCCTCGCCTTTGCGGCCTCACTCAAGCCCTCCACAAATCTGTCCAGACGGCAGAACTCCGCTGCGTACTCGTCCACTAGCATGCTCCCTTGGACGAGTGCCTCGAACTGGCTCTCCAAAGCACTGAGCGCCATATCTGGAAAAAACTTCTCCTTAAAAAGCCTCTTAAAAGCCTCCCAAGTAAGCTTTGGTGCCACGATCCTCATGTCAGTGCGATACCATATCAAAGCAAGGTCGAACATCTGACTGCCCGCTGCCTCTATCTGTATACTGTCTGGAATCTGTGCCAGCTAAAAAATCCCTTCAATATGCTCTATCCAGTCATCCGCGTACATGATCCCTTCTGTACCCCGGAACTCCTTGGGCCGCATCCTCTGAAAGTCAATGATGCTGCCCGACCTCGGGCGTTGAATCTGATCTGCCTTTGGCTGGATCTGAGCCACTCTGTCCACTACCGTCATGGCCACCTGGTGGGCATTCTCAATGCCCAGTCTTATCACATCCACCTGACGGTGCTGCGCATCCATCATCTCACTGAAGAACGCAAACAACCGTGGCGCCTATTAGTATAGGAGGTGGTGGAGGCACCCCGGAATGACTAGGGTAGTCCTCGGATCGACAAGTGGAGAAGGATCCCCGAGAGAAACAAATGCTCCCTCAACCGCAAGAGTGGTGAGTGGAGCGGTAACAGCTGCCTGAATACGAGCAGGACGAGAGGTAGCTGACCTCTCAGTGGCAGCTGCTGGAACGGTACGATGGGTGGACCTATCACAATTCATCACCATCTTACCCGCTTCCAATTGATGATTGGCTAATATATAAGTGTTGACCTAAGCCCCTATGCAGTGGCTCGGATCTCGAAAGGCAATTTTAGATAGGGAAAGCCTTTCTATCTTTTTCCCTTCCATATAGGCTCGGATCATGAATCGAATTATACTTACACCTTCATAGATTTTACCATATTTATGAATATATCAAAATATATCTTCGGAGGCATCCTAAACACAGATCAAAAGAAGTCAATGCAGCGCAAGATACTATATCATCAAAGAAGGACAGTAATATTTCAAAAGAAAGCAATTTCAGAATAATTAGACTGGAATTGTTCATAGTCGTGATTGAGTACACTCTCATCCTAGATCCTATTTTCTAAAGCAGGCTGGCAGCAGTACAACTAAATTGTTGTATTACTACGATATCGTACTAATTATGAAGCTTGAGACCTGCGTGGGCTGCCACTAAAATGTGTCACGATCCACACCCAAAAAATTGGGCATGAGTCGTGGGTACATCCAGCCTACGCCGCAGCATCGGCGGTAGAATCCTGTCTAGGTCTACTATCTAGCTAACAATCTCACACAAAAATATAAGTACTTGTCAAGATCTTAACTCCAAACGGATGAGCAATATGATAAAGATAACACAAGTACTCAATCACGAATCTAAACACATTAAGATAACAAAGAAGTCTAACAACTACAAAGTCTAAACAACAACTACTAAAAACCACCACAATAATAATAATAATACAATAATATCCAGAATCAAATACAATACAAGTCTCAAACAAAAAACTGGGGATAAATCCGGCACCAAAAACTAATAAAATACAACTGAGGTCCTAGTGATCTCGGCTACCAACCCAAAAATTACTCCTAAACTAGGGGGTCCCTGTCTACACCATCGACAGGCTGAGGTCCATAAAATATCGGACAATAATCCTTCGGATCCTCTGAAAAATATATCCAGTCAGGATTGGAGCAACTACACCTCTAATAGCAGTTCCAGTTAACTGATAAAAACTATAAAGCATTTGCAGCAAGTAGCAAGGTGAAGGAAATAAAGTACGAACAAGGAAATATATATATCTATCAACTGGTGCATAATGATAAAGATGCATGAAAATCAGAAGCAAGATAGTAATGACTGCAAGATGCAAGAAATCTAAACCAAGAGCAAGTATGTGCACAATCTCGTGAAGTGAGTCCAGCAAGAAATACATGTAATGAGTCAAGTCCAGAAAGTATAAGTGAGACCAATCAAGAAATGCAAGTGAGTCTAGACTAGAAAGAATGAACTCATGTATCTGAAATACCTATTTTGACATGTAAACGGCTAGGGGTAAGTACGGCTCACCGCACACTGGGTGTGCGACTACTATCATTCTAGATTAGACACGAGGGGGTGATTCCAGTGATTCCAGTTGGGAATATTTTCATGTCTACTCGAGTATTTTCCCACCCCGACTAGTACAAGTGAATCCAAGACCCGATACATAAATCAAGTATGAGTCCAGCTAGAAACATGAGTGATGCCTGTAGTAAGTCACGATATGATGCGAGTAGGTGATACGAGTAGGTGATTCCAGAATAGAGGCCAAAAATATGAAATATACGTTTCGCAAGTAAACAAATCCAGAAATACTAGTCCGTGTCATGCCAGAAAAATCAGATAATACTATACTAGAAGCTGAATCATAATAATCATCAGATAACGAAAACTATCAGAGAATGTACTCGCCTGACGTCCTAAGCAACTAGCGATCCGAACTGGCAACGCAAGGACCTATTACGAAAAGCAAGGTTAAACGGGGTTATAAAGAGTTAAACAAATATAAAATAACTAAAAATAAGCTTCTAAGGTTGTTCTAGGTCAAACGGGTCAAACCGATAAAATTTGGGTTAGAAAGTCAACTTAGGGTCAAAAAAGTCAACTCTAGGTCAAAACTATATCAAAGGTTGACTTTGGCGGTCAACCGGGGCAACTACGGTCAACTCTAGGTCAAACTAGGGTGCCCCTAAAATTTTAGGTTAAAACTTGGTCATTAAGCTAATAAACCCTAAAACTCGTCTCCTTGAGATACCGGGATACCCTCGGTATCCGATATCTCAACCTACGCGATATACCCCGCATATACCCACTATTATATATACTAACAAGTATATATATATATATATATATATATATATATATATATATATATATATATATATATATATATATATATATATATATATATATATATATTTATATATATATATATATATAAAACCAACTCTAACCTCAATCCTAGGTAAAAACTCAATACCTTGCCCCGATGCCCAATACCTTGAGTATCTCAAGGTATTGAGATACTCAAGCCTTCCCCTCACTAACACTAGCTAACTAACTAACTATATATATATATATATTATCATATACTACTATATATATATATATATATATATATATATATATATATATATATATATATATATATATATATAACTATATATATATATATAACCTAGTATAGGCAAATACCTCATCTCCGATATCCAACCTACCTACCTTGGTATCTCAAGGTTTTGAGATACCTTACCCTCTAACTCTAACTAACCAGCTAACTATATATATATATATATATATATATATATATATATATATATATATATATATATATATATATATATATATATATATATATATATATATATATATATATATAACCTAGTATTAGGCTATACCTCAATATCATCTCCGATAGGCAACCTCTGTGTTGCTTGTCAGAAATGCTTGATATAATTTTGGGCGAGTTCCCTTTCTCCTTAGGTAACATCCATCAGGGAGGACATCGTCATGTCGCTTCCTTCGTCATATAATCTTTTAATAAAAAGACCCTTGAGATCGTCAAACGACGAGATACAATTATCTTGTAGGCTACAGAACCAGTCAAATGCTACTCCGGACAGTGCCCCCAGAAAGAGCTTGGTGAGGAGAGCGTCACTGCGAGGTAGGTGCCCTATTGTAGTCTCAAAATAACTCATGTATTGGCGGAATGATGTATTCCCGTCAAATGGATTCAGATTGAAGGGCTTGTACTTAGGCGGGTACAGAATATACCTTCACTCATGGGGGTACGGTTGTCGTATCCTGAGCTCGTACAGTGAGTCTCGGCTGCCCATAGATCTAGGCGAGCCCGAAGTTCCTGGACTTCCCTCATAGCTTCTCTGGCTTCGTCTCCTGCAGACGGGGCAAATTAGCTAACAGAGGGTGATCACCACATGTGGGCAGAGCGGTTGCTTTAGAATTCGCGTTGGTCCTAGGATCCAATCTTGCTTGTCCAGAAGACCTTGCTGGTAGAGAAGCCATGTTTGCTTTAATTTCCAGCATTGTCTAGGTAAGGTCTTGCATTGATGTACTCATTGTCTACATCATGGTCTCGAGAGCCTTGAGGCATTGTCGGACGCTGGGGCCTTCGTGATCATCCTCTGCCATGTATAAAGTCCTTTCGTGGGGAGAGATAGATGGGGCAGTGTACACCGCACTTTTTGTCTCTGACTCTTACCGTAAGTAGTCATTAGGGAAAGTTGGTAGCGTCATCACCTCCTCGAATTCAGAGGGAATACTACCCCCAACGTAGAAGGCTGCATCGTCTTGACGAGGGTAGCCACCCCTATCAGAATATGTTCCTTGGGAATCACCATCTTCTTGGAACGCCGGATTATTTTATTGGTCTTGGGGATTACTACCTCCAGTTTGCATAACCCCCAGGGTTTCTGAGGAAGGACTACCCCCAGCGGCTAATAGTCTCTTCTCCGAGCGGGTGCCCTAGAAAACAACTTTCGTAGGTCCCGCTGCTGGTCCTCCTGGTAATCGTCTTCTTAATGCGCTGGTTGAGAGTGACGGACTGGAGGTGCTGGACTTCCTCCCTCCTTTGGTGGAGGGGACCTTTCGAGAAGAGTAACATGAGGCGAAGGGCAGCTCCTCCTCCTCTGGTGTTAGCACATGATCTCCGGGTAGTTGCCTGATAGGTGCCTTAAGATACAGTCATTGGAACGTCGACTGCCTGTTTGTGGGTACTGGCACTTTGCTATAGCAGCAGTGGATGATGATTTTGGCACAATGATATCCTGGGGTGGACACTTCGTATGCTGGGATTGTCTCCATCATCTTGCGCTTGTGATTGATTATGTTGCGCAAGTCAAGCGAGAGTTGATTCACCATTGCACCCTTTTCGTGAGTCCGAGTAGACCGAGCGCACGGGTGCATGGGTGTTGCCTTTACTCCCTGATCTATGGTTCGTACAAGAACTTTCCTCGGATCGTCAGTGGAAGACTTTTGAGACAGATCCTGTCCATTTATTGCTACGGGCTGGATGCATGGAGCGATCTTATATAGCTTTCCGTTAGGGGCACGCATAACGGTTAGCGGTGCCCGTTGTCGGTCAGCCAAATGGATAGTTGCTCGAGCCTGACAATCTCGTACTGCCCTAGACTTCTTTGACTTAGCATGCGTAGGCGCATAGTACGAAGAGTCCAAGTTTTAATTTTCCTCAAGTCGGCGCAAGAAAACAGGGCCAAAAGAGATTATGTCAAAGACAGCTTCTGTGGCTGTCAGGGACGCATAAGGCTGAGCTAGAAGCAGCATACTATTTTCTTCTTTGCGTCCTCCATTGTAGCTGCATGGGCTGTGCATCAAACCCTAAACTCTTGGCATCATAGTATTTTTCTCTGCCAGAGTTCGGGTGCCGAGCACTCTTCTTTTCGGGCAAGGAGGCCGCATGAGAGGGGACAACAAGAGTGGACACATGCTGTGCGTCCTCAGCATCAGGAAGAGAGACATGGAGCGCATGCTCCGCAGTTTGGTGAGGCACAATAGCCTTTGCTACCCACGCCCTGCAGGTCTTCTTAGGCTTTGCTAGCCTTGACAAAGGACTAGCGCTTCCCTCCGAGAGCATCTCCTCGAAAGCTTGCAGGTCGAAGCGGACCACCAACATTCTTTGAGTTGATCCGAGCTTGACTTCATCGGATTGTGCCATAACTTTCTCATCAAAGGAGAAAGACGTTCCCAGCAGAGTCACCATCTTGTTCGCCATTAAATAAGTTCTCACAAACTTGGTGTTTAAGTAACAAAAAAGAGTACAAAGAATCCTAAACAGAATTATCTAAGTACACTATTTTATCTGGGGTATGGCGATGGAGGTTGATAAGTACAATGACTCTTTTAATCCGTTGACAATTTGATACAGGGTGAAGAAGCTCTCTTCTGGTCTCTCTTTACTCGTCTCTGTATGCTCTCTCTATGCAGCCAGGGGTCTCTGTCTGTCCTTCTGTTGGGAATACTACCCGAGTATTTATAACATCCTTGGGCATGCATATGTCTTGGGCCGTATTGTCAGGGTGCAGTTGTAACTGTGAGCAAGCCAAGCTGCCACGTAGGCATTTGTTAGAATTTTTTATTGCTGAAGATCTGGGTGGTTCTCGTCCTTTGTGGGCATGACTTGGTTAGCTTGACACATGGTCCACGCTTGGTTGGAGAGAATCACTCCCATTGTAACAACAAGATTAGGTCTTCATAGAGTGGGACGTATGTGGCCAGAGACGCATGGGCCACATAGAGTCTGGGATGCATGGGGCAAAAGACACATGGGATGCATTGGCCCAGAGATACATGGGACGCATGAACTCTGGGACGCATGGGGCCAGAAAGGCATGGGACGCATGGAGTCTGGGATGCATGGGATCCTTATTGTGCTGTACACGTGGTGCGCACACCCATCGAGAGTAAAGTTTTTATGCTGATGTGAGACTTCTGTCATTTAGCATAATTTTCGTCTTTCGAGGTGTTCAGGAAATCCTTTTTGTCAGGATTCTGTGTCAGAGACGATCTTGTTGTCAGGATGCCACGTCATATCTATCTGTGGCCAAGGCGGCTTTGACTGTTTAGGACGCATGGACGTCGCTTTTTTGGGCCGCAGGGTGATTCTGCGGCCTGATATCTTCTGTGTTTTTCTTTGGGGCACATGTTTGCTGGTCGCATGGATCCATATTTTTTATGCTTCTACACCTTCTCCAACCTATTAGCAACAAGTTCTCCTCCTATTTTACTTTGTTTAATAGGTAATGATCTTCTCCTTCTTCTTCACCTCCTTCTTTATGCATGATGTTATTCTTCTTCCTCTTGTTGTTCTTCTTCTTCTTCTTCTTAAATATATATGTACATAATCAACTACATGTTGTTCAAATCCTTGTTCCTCATTGAATAGGTAAAATGTATATACACCTATGTTAAACACCACTAGTATATTTTAATCTAAAACCCTAGCTTGTCTAACCTATTAATCATTTGTTAACTCACTTATTAAACTCCAACTTAACCTTAATTTTAGAATATATATAGTTGTCAGAAATGTTGTTTAGTGTTATATATGTGCATGACTTGGGTATGTATAGTATTTTCTTATAGTTGGGGTGGTGACCTAGGTTTTGATACAAGTTGTTATTTATAAATAGTGCCATATATTAGAGAGATTGTTACCATGATAAGATCTAAACTTGTTATATTTTGCATGAATTGAATGAGAGAATAAAATATTGCCATGCTTTAACCCCTAATCTAGACACTTGTTATAACCTAATTTTGCACTTGTTAACACTCCTAATAACTCCTTTAATTTAATTATTTTAGAATATTTATTATGATCTTAATGTTAGTTAAGTGGTGTATTTTGTTGCATGGTTAATTATTAGTGTGAAGCTCCAGGATGACGTGATTATCTAGGGTTTTATATAAATGATGGTTGTGCTTAATGATATGATAGAGAGGTTATTGTCATATTTAGATTTGATCCTTGTTTATATATATAAAGAGCATGTGTAGGATGAGAGCTTGAAATGTTACCATACTAGTATGACATGCTAGAGTAGATGCAAATTTGTTATATGGTTGTATGCACTTATTATTGTGTGGGAAAGTGTAAGATAATTAGGGTTTGGTGATGGTAAATATTAGAGGGTGTTGTGTTGTGTTATATATAAAAGAGCCATCCTAACCTAGTAATTAGTGTACAAGTTGAACATCTTGATATGTAGACAATTGTTATATAATATAGTTAGCAACTTTAAGTGTTGTGCACAAATACTAGAGGATATTTTGTATGGAGACCTTGAGGGTTAACACTTAGTACGTAGATTTTGGAGTGCAGCTTAACACCTACATAAAACTTAGATAGGACCATGGTTATGATATATGAGAAATTGTACATTTAGAGGACTTGTCGATGTTAGGTGACTAGTCAACCTTAGCCAACCCACTTAGTTAGAACTCTTGTTTTGTTTAGACTCTACATGATTCATGACATTACGTATGTTGTACTCTTGTGCATGCTTAGCGTAGTATAATATAGTGATTGATATTTGTTGTTATATATTCATAGGCACCCAGGACGGTATTACCTTGGCTGCAGTTCCAGATCCTTACTTGTTTACATCGAAGTTTCAGGAAAGTATACCTTGCCTTGTTACTATTTAAATTTAGTTATTATAGATCATATTTTTATTGCTTTAAATATTATATAACTGTGTGCGTCCAAGAATGACTCGGGTGCAGTCAACGAAGGCGTTGACATTAGGACTTGTGTTTGACCTAGTTTTTAGTTGACACACCTAATATTATGGAGTTATCATTATGACTCTCGAGTCCTCGTCACGTATTATTTCACATCACAGAGTGAGTTTATGTTAGGACACAAACTTACGCAATTGACTGATCATCGGTACGAGTAGCACGTGTGATGGTACTTAGCCTAGTTGTATAGTTCTTTAGTGACTTGCATTATAGTTATGAGATATCCATGTCATATTCACGACTTGTACATTGGTATTGGGTGGAAAAGACAATTTGTAGGCGTATAGGACAAATATTTGGCTACCATAGTTTCAGAGTAAACTATGGGGTCGCAAGCCTCAATGTTACCCGGTTATGGGATATGTGTTTCCCGGTTATGGGCGTATATGCTTGTCGATATATCCAACAGAGGTTACTAGATGCGCGCTATCATGATCGATGATATAGTCAGCATATACTTCTGGCATCCAGTTTTCAGCTAATGTTAGATACTTAGCCTCTGGCTCAACGCTATACTTTATCCCTTTTTACCTACCCATACGTACCACGGTTGTATTCAAGTGCATTTCACTTAGCTGGTTAGTTTACCCTTATGTTTACACAATATTTACATTATGTCATATACTTTTTGTATCTTGTTACGTTCCTCTGAGGACCTTTTCCTTCCAGATCTAGACGAGCACTTGTACCCGACGGTATATGGACCAGGAGTTGAGACGGGCTTTGTCATTGCAGAGGATCTTGAGGTGCTACCTTCGGAGTTCCCTTGAGTCTTTGGTAGGCCTACCGCCTCAGACTTGAGAATCATTATCTAGCTAGCCGATGTTCTAGTCTATTTATCTTACTGCTTTTTATACTTTTATTCCATCATTGTATTTCAGTGGGTTTGTCTCCATCAGACTATTTCAGTTGTATTATGGATATTCAGACTATTTGTATTTCATTTACCAATACTTACTTCATTCTTTATTACATTGTTTCTGTGGATGAGATTAGTTGTTTACCTATTGCTTGTTAGCATAACATATTAGACTTGATAGATTTTTTTGATAGTGTAGTATGCTTCGACGGGTCCATTAAATTGGAAAATCCTTCGGAGTCGTATTAGCTAGCCATTGTCACGTGGCCTGGTCCTGTATATTTTGGGACTGGGCATAACAAGATATCTTTAGTTTCTCTAGTTAGTTCCTTATAGAGCTTCACCTTCATTAGTTCCTAAGGCAGCTTCTTTAGATACTATAGTAGTTTGGTAACCTGCAGATAGATTTATGTGGAGATGAGTATCAGTATTGATTATTGGGAGCGTAGTTAGTGAGATTGAGAGTGATTCCTAGTTTGACAGGTGAGTATTAGGTATCAGTGTATAAGCCTAGAAGTAACTCATAGTGTAGTACCATTTGTATCAACAGTTCTAAGACATGTGTTAGAATATAGTTAGTAGTATTAAGTGTATATGTCTAGTATAGTTATAGAATTAGTATTTGTGTACCAATATTGCCTAGAGTGTGCAAGTGATCATGGTGTATCTAGACTAGGATGAGTGATATGTGGAGTGTGTTAATCTAGTAATAATGAGTGTTATTGTGGGTGATATATTAGCTAGGTGTATCAGGTGATATAGGTTATGTATCAAAGAGGTGGAGCCAGGCCACATGTGGCACCGCAGATTGCTCAACACCGCAGAAGGAGCCACCCCAGCAAAGCAGGACATTTTAGATGACTGTTGAAGAGGCCGATGTTACAGGTGATGGGTTAGCAGGCTTGTTCTGTTCTTTCTTCCTGTCAATTTCATCTATTGATTGATTGATTCCTTACTACCTTTTAGCTTGCATAAGTGATTTTCATGTAAGAATGTAATTAGGAGTAAATCCCTGATCGAGACTGTAATATCATGGCAAGTAGAGACCATAACCATGCATATTGTTTTCCTTCAATAGAATTGTATGTTGTATAATTTTAGATAGGACTTTCATATACCATAATTGTTGGGGTTTTGCCATAATGAAGATTATGATGAATAGGTTATGACTAGCCAGAGAGAGAGGGGAGAGGTGTTTAAATTTTGAGGACAAAATTTTTCTAAGGGGGGTAGGATTGTAAGTACCTAATTTCTAAAGTAGGATATTTTTGTCATTTCCATATTATATAAATTTGTGAATAATTGTTATATTTATATTACTTATTAATTAGTAGACTTAGTAGTGACCTTGTGTTAGTTCATGACATAGCTAATTATAATGATTATTTGAGTTAGTTAATAAGTTGTTACTATTGACTTGAGTCATTAGTTAGTCATGACTACGTTAGGTCCATTAAACCCAATTGACTCAAGAATAGAATATTCTATCCTATGGTTTAGTTAGATTATATTCATGATAGAATAGAGAGAGACTTTTGAGTTATATCAAACTATTCCTAAACCAAATCCTAATCCTAAGAGGAAGCTTATAAAGCCTTCATTATTTATTAATAGCCTCCATTTGTCTTTCTAATTAATTCATCCCCAAATTGAAAGCAAACCCTAATCCACCCATTTCCAAATTTTATCCCTCTTATTTTAATTCCAAGGAGGCTAAGAAGCTTGTCATTGCTAGAGAATCACTTGAGGAGGGAAGCATTGGCTTGAGGATTGTGTCTAACTTTCCATTTATGTCCGTTGGTGGTGATATATTGGGAATCCATCTCCCAATAAGTAAAAATTCCATTTCCCTTCAAATTCATAGTTAATTTATGGTATTAGACCCAACCTTTCATGGCTAAGGACTACCCATAGGAGGAAGAACTAGGTTCATATGAGCTATATTGTGATAGTTACATAGACTTTTTTGGCCAAATTGGGAAAAATCCGAGTTTGGGCCATTAGGTATTTAATGGATTATTTCTCTAGTAATTTTAGAGTAAGGTACATAATTTGGAAGTGTGTACGCATCCACAATTGGATACGGTGAGTATGTATCATGATACACCATGATACGGTATCGTAGGAGAGGTATTTGCATGCGTAATGAGCTCTAGCATGCCAAATTTCATGCATTGCTTTTACATAGCTAATAGATATATTATATATATACTATATTTACTATATTGGTTATGTTCATGGGTCTTGGGGAGTTTATCGAGGTGTTATGAGGGCGTATCATAAGGGTATCATGAGTTATTGTGAGATTCGAGTGTGTGCACACCAAGTGTTTGGTGAATCGTCAATAGGGTGTGTGTCTATTGAGTGTTAGATTATATATATTTATATATATATATATATATATATATATATATATATATATATGGAAAAAAGGTTATGAGCCATAAGCTCATATTCCTACATGAGCCAATGCATATGTGGACCAATACAAATGTAGTGTATTAGTGCACATGGGTGCACATGGGATATAGGAATCCATTCCTATTGGTCCACATGTGCATGGCTCATATAGGAATATGAGTCTATGGCTCATATTATATATATATATATATATATATATATATATATATATATATATATATATATATATATATATATATATATATATATATAATATGGGGTATGTATATAAACTAGTGTATCTAAGGTTTATGTGTAGGTTTATATGGCTTTGGGTGTGTGAGAATGCCTATGACTGGTGTATGTGTGGGGTGTCTGTGCATGGAGAATAGAGTGAGAGGTACAATGTTGATTGTGTGTAATATATTAAGTATATGTGTGATTGTGTTATGAGTGTGGTACCCTGATTAGATAAGATGTACAACGTAGGAAGTGATAAAAGAGCATGTGTGTGCCTGTGTGATATTGTGTAGTGAGTGTGTGAGGTAACCTGATAAGATATGGTGTTCAAGTGAGATACAAGTAGTTGGAGAGGGTATCATATATGGATTCTATTTCAGTCACTTGGACTAAGGGAGTAGAATGTGGGGTGATGTGTTCAAATGCAACACATATGCAGGCTTCTGGATAATAGGTGAGCGGACAGTTGGTTAAGTTTTGTGTTTTGGGTAGTTTAGAGCAGCAGGCAGTGCAAAGTTACACTACAAAGGGTTCAAGAGGGTGTTGTGTTATTTGTAGACAATGTTAAGCACATAGCACAAAAGGTTTTGGTGTAGTAAAGTGGTGAAGAGATCGGATGAAGTCTGATATTGGTGCTGCACATGTCTGGGCATGAGAGAAGTGAGCAAAGAGATATGGAGCCTGGACAGTGTTGGAGGATGAGGCTCGAGTGTTGGTGTTCTCAGTGTATCACTGAGAACTGATACACTGATATCAGAATATGTAACACTGTGTATATAGCCTTGAGGTAAGTATCAGTCCCTGTATCAGTATGTATAAGTATAGGCTTGTGCCTTGTGTTGTTGATAAGTGAATTGAGGGTTGGTTTACTTGAGGGCACCAAGGGGCTCGAGGTTAGGTGTTGGAAGGGAGTGACCAGGTTGCAGTGAGGGTGTGGTTAGAGGGGAGCTCGGGTAGGAGTAACATCAGATGTAGCAGTAATAGCATCAGTTGATATTACATGTTTATTACTTATTGTGATTGTTGGTGTAAATATCCGTGTGAGGGAGGATCGGCTAATAACTAGGATGGGTGATCGGGCACACTTGTGTCCAAGCAACTTGATGTATTGTAAATCAGGTTCAGTGTGCAGTATGTGCAATTAGGTAGAAATGAGGGAGGAGGAGAACTTGGTATTAGAGTTTGGATATGAAAAATGGGAGTTACCTATTCTGAACAGGTATGTATACAATTATGTGCAAGGGTTAGATGCATTGAGGATGCAGCGCTGTAGTATGTAATTAAGGTCCAAGACTAGAACAATTGCACAGTCTGTAAGTGATTGGATGCAGTGAGGAATCTAGTGAACTACAAGTTTGGGTTGTGCTTCTAGAGCACACTGAGATTGTGGTACGAGGATCTGGCATTAAGGTGCAAGGTGGGGGAGTATGTTACTCCACAACAGATGTAAACCCCCAGAATTTTTCAGAAATAAAAAATAAATTTTTCGAATTTTTTTAGAATTTTTAACTAATTAAAATTAATATTTTCTTGTATTAAATAATTTTTGTGATTTTATTAAATATTAAAATATTATGAAAATAATATTTTTGGGTGTAAAATAATTAACTAGATATACTGTAATTTTCCTGAAATTTATTGGACCCCAGAACTATTTTTAAAGACCTAAAAAATATGTTTTTAATTAAACCCAGAATGAACCGAAATAAACCGGTTTAAATATAAACTGAAATGAATCCATTAAACTAACCCTAGCGGGTCGGATCTAAACCCGACCCGCTGACCCGCTAACTCGAACCCGACCCATACCCTATCGGATCGGGTCGGATCCGGACCGTTAACTAAACCCGACCCGACCCGACTTGTTAACTAAAAATTTCTGTAACTTCTAACCCCGACGGTTCAGCGACCGCCGCCGGCCGTTACCCTGACGCTCCGCTGCCCTACCGCAGCCGCGTCCATTCACTTCCCCATGACCGCTCGACTTCCCACCGTCCGGCCGCCCGTCTCCCCCCCAACGGCCGCCGACCCCTCGCCTATAAGAACCCGACGACCCCCTGAGCCGAACCCCACAACCACCGAGCTCCCCTCACCACCATCTCTGGCCACCTCCACCGTCCCTCCGCTAGCCCAACCTCGGCGGCGTCTCCCTCCGACCTCGACAAGCCTCCAGCACCGCCGCAGCTACCCCGGTGACACCCAGCAGCCACCGCAGAAACCCTAGCAGCCACCGGCCGAGCACGTCGTGCCTCCTCGCGAACACATTTTTCAGTCGTTTTCGACGCCCTGTTCAGGTGAGGTTTTCTCTCTCCTCGCCGCCTTATTTTTTGTTCTGTCTGCTGTGACACATTCCCTGCGTGACCCTTTCGAACCCCGTACAACTCGTTCGGGGTATCGCGTCCTGTGTCGGTCGCAAACTACGACGCAAAATTAGAAAAATAAACCCCAATTTCTAAAAATCAGAAATTGTCCTGAACTCGCAAAGTTCACGACCGTTTTGCGTGTAACCTGTTAATTAATTCTAAAATCTACCTGAACAATTATTTAGACCATATGACCAAGTTTTAAACCCTATTTTTAGTTCAATTTATAGTGTTGTAATTTGTAATTTATTTGAGGGTGATATTGGCCAAAAACATGGTATTTAAATACCCTAATTTTTCTTGAAACTGGATGCGTTCCGCTAAATGTGGCGACTTGGTCGTGTGCGAACTTCACCGAAAGGTGTGCGCTGTCAATACGGACGTACAGAATTTTGCAGAAGTCGTGCACACCAAAATCAACGTGTATCCGTCGACAATATCCCGTATCAGCCTTGTTCTAAAACTCGTTGTAACTTCGTGTATGAGCATGTATGGTGGTACGGGATGAAGCGGGAGGTAGCATGCTTCGTATCCCGATGCTTAGTGTGCCAGCAGGTGAAGGCGGAGAGGCAGAGGCCAGGAGGGTTGCTCCAGCCGTTACCCATTCCGGAGTAAAAATGGGAGCATGTGACCATGGATTTTGTTTTTGGGCTTCCCCGTTCTCCAGGAGGGAAGGATGCGATTTGGGTCATCGTTGACAGGTTGACCAAATCGGTCCACTTTCTACCATTCAAAGTGGGTACGTCTACGGAGAGACTAGCAGAGATGTATGTGCGCCAGATAGTCAGACTGCATGGAGTTCCTGTGAGCATAGTATCAGACCGGGACAGTCGCTTTACTTCATATTTTTGGAGGAGTCTGCAAGCTAGCTTGGGCACCCAGCTCAAGTTTATACTGCATATCACCCGCAGACAGACGGTCAGTCAGAGAGGACCATTCAGACCCTCGAGGACATGCTTCGCACTTGTGTTCTAGATTTCAGAGGCTCATGGAAGGATCAATTGTACTTGGTAGAGTTTGCATACAACAACAGCTACCAAGCCAGTATCGAGATGTCACCATTCGAGGCATTGTATGGACGGAGGTATCGTACTCCGTTATCATAGGATGATGTAGGCGAGAGAGCTTTGCTTGACCCGGAGATGGTGGTGGATGCGGCAGAGAAGGTTAAGCTCATTAGAGATAGACTTCGGGTGGCACAGGACAAGCAGCGGCATTAGGCTGATAGCCACCGAAGACCTTTGGAGTTTGAGGTATAGCTTAGAATTTAGATTTTGTTCTTGTGTTTGCTTGTGATTGCTTGTTTTAGATTAAGTGCTTAGACCTTGTTTATGCTAGGTTGGTGATCTGGTGTTCTTGAGGATTTCTTCGATGCGGGGCATTATTCGCTTCGGTGGAGGCGGGAAGCTTAGCCCATGTTTCGTCGGACCCTTCAGCATCCTTGAGAGGGTCAGCGCTGTAGCGTATAGGCTAGATTTTTCGCCTACGCTAGAGGGAGTTCATGATGTATTCCACATGTCATAGTTGAAATGGTACATGGCGGATCCCAATCACGTATTGGATCACTCAGAGATTATGGTGGGCCCTACTCTTAGCTATCCAGAGTAGCCGGTGGAGATTCTGGATCGACGGGAGAAGGTGTTGAGGAACCAGACTATTCTCTTGGTTGGCGTCGCATAGAGGCATCACTCTCCAGGTGAGTTGACCTGGGAGAGGGAGGATAAAATGCGCGAGCGATACCCTTATCTTTTCGAGCCTTGAGGTATGGTTCTTTCTTTTCCTTGTATTCTTGTCCTAGTTTCATCTTTTAATTTTGAGGACAAAATTATTTTAAGGAGGGTAGGCTTGTCACTACCCAATTCTAAAAATAGGATTTTTTTATTTTAATTTGGTAAATTATGTATTGATCATAAATATTTGTATTTATATTTAATTGGTTGGATGTATTTATTTTTATTGGTTGTTTTAGGGTTTTGGCTAGTTTGGACCCGTGTCAGGCCCTATTGGACTTTGTCAGACCCTTGTCAGACTCAACCCTTGGTGTGGAATAGTTATTTTATCTTTAATTATCTAGCTGGGTTATTTTGGATTAGTCAGAATGGCTTAAGAAATCCTAAACCTAAAACCCTAGTTTGGAAGACTTAAGTTGAGGGTATTGTGGTCTTTGTGTTAGGCTCAAACCCTAACCCTATATTTTCCTACATGGCCGGCCCCCCTTCCTTTCTATGTCCTTCTTCTTCATTTTTCCACTCTCCATTCTCTTTTCTTACTTACTTCCTTTACTTCTTCCATTTTCAAGTAAGTATCTTCACTTTCCCTCTCTTCTTTCATTTACTTCTCTTATTAATGTAAACCCTAATCTTTCATTCTTTCTAACCTAGGTGTGTAGAGCCTAGATTTGGTGTAGAAGCTTGGTTTAGAGGTTTAGAGGTTTAGAGGCTTGGTGTGGTAAATTCTAGGGTTTTTGGAGACTTTGGCCTTGGGATTTCAACTTTCAAGAGGTAAATCCTAACTTTCCTCTTAGTGATTACTCTAATATAGTGTAATTAGTTGTTTAGAACCTTCCTAGACGTTAGGGTTACCCATGGGAGGAAGTTAGAACTTGTTTGGATAGGTTTGGAGACTTTGACATAGGGTTTTGTGTCAATTTTGGGTGAAATCTGAGATTGGCCCATTTTGGGGGTTGCCCTAGGTTAGACGGACCTAGATAGACGTGCTTGGGTGTCTTGAGGGTAGATTCATATCCCCGTTCGGACACGCGAGGTCGTATCGCAGAGTTTTAGGCATTTCAGGCCATTTAGGAGTTTTTCCTTCAACATGGGTTCCACACACATGTGGAATTTTACCATGGACCTAGAATCGAAGAGTTGGCATTTTTGTGAGGTTCTAAACATCGATTAGAACTCGTGGATAAATTTCAGGTCGATTCTGATTAGGTTTGGCGTGCGTTTCGTGAGGTATCGTAAGCCGCACACCAAGTGTTCGTCGAAATGACCAAATGGCCATTTCGACTTGGTTTCTAGGTTTCGGGCTTGTGCACGGGTTGGTTCAGATATGGGTGAGTGTGTGTGTATATGTGTATTTGGTATGCGTGTTTGTGTGTAGTGTGTGTGTATATATATATATATATATATATATATATATATATATATATATATATATATATATATATATATATATATATATAGATACACCTACACCTATATATATATATATATATATATATATATATATATAGGTGTAGGTGTATCTATATATGTATATGATATATATATATATGTGTGTGTGTGTGTGTGTGTGTGTGTGTGTGTGTGTGTAGTGTGTATTGAGTGAGTGAGTGAGTGAGACGGGAAGAGAGGATGAGGGAGTGAGATGAGAAAGAGGGAGAGAGCAGCAGCAGCTGCAGCAGTTGGCAGTAGCAGCAGCAAATATCCCCCCTCCCCTTTTAGCTGCTAGCTATGAGATGAGAGAGAGAGAGATTATATATATATATATATATATATATATATATATATATATATATATATATATATATATATATATATATATATATTGAGATAGATGGATAGGTATTTATATAAACGGTAATAGATAGATATGTATATAGATATCTATATATAGATATAGATATATATTATATGTATAGATATAGATATATATGTATATATATATATATATATATATATATATATATATATATATATATATATATATATATATATATATGTATAGGTGTAGTTAGATGCATATTTAGTGAGATAAGAAGGGTAAGGCTAGAGTATCTCAATACCTTGAAATACTCAAGGTATTGGGTATCGGGGCGAGGTATTGGATTTTTGCCAGTGTATGGGGTAAGTGATGCTTATATATATATATATATATATATATATATACGTGTTAGGATATATATTAGAGGGTATAGGCGGGGTGTACAGCGTAGGTTGATATATCAGATAATGAGGGTATCCCGGTATCTCAAAGAGGCAATTTTGAGGGTTTACTAGCTTAATGAGCTAGTTTTGACCTAGAATTTTAGGGGCACCCTAGTTAGACCTAGAGTTGATTGTAATTACCTCGGTTGACCGCCAAAGTCAACATTTGACCTAGTTTCGGCCTAGAGTTGATTTTTTGGACCCGAGTTGACTTTTGACCCAGATTTTATCGGTTTGACCCGTTTGACCTAAAACAACCCTAGAAGCTTATTTTTAGTTATTTTATATCTGTTTAACTCTTTAGAACCCCGTTTAACCTTACTTTTCGTAATAGGTCTTTGCGACGCCAGTTCAGATCTTAATCCTCGCCAGTTGCTTAGGACGTCAGGCGAGTACCTACCTCTGACTGTTTCCATTTACCTCTGACTGTTTCCATTTCATTATAGCATATATATTACCTGTTCTAGAACTGTTAGTACTTGATTTCTGACACATTATTTCACGAGCTGGTACTAGTTGGATCCCGTCATGAGATGTTATCCCCCTTACCGTGTTCAGCGGGTACTCTATCATGTGTATTTTATCATGTGCTTCGAGTATTGATTCTCATGTGCTTCATGTGCTTCGTGTGCTCTCGCTTTTATGTATGCGAGTTATTTATCATGTACGTAGCTTATCGTGGTTGGATCCAAGAGTATTAGTGGGGGAGGGGAGTAGAAGTTGGTTATGTGATTAAATCCAAACAGTATTCATGTGTATGTCGGTTATGCAACTCATGCATAACGGAGTTATCATAGAATAAATCATGGGCAACCCAAGTTGATCACATAACAAACTTGTGCTCAAGGCACTTGTCACGTCCCGATCTCCCATAGGCTAATCGACCGTCCCTGCTAGGCGAGAATCACCACGCCAGTGCTCCCACGGAATAATTGCTTGACCCATGCGGGCGTGATGCAGCACGAGCGTGAGCCGCGCCTGTGCAAGGCCATGGTTCATTGGCTGGCGGTAAGAAGTCTAAGCCACAGAGTCACACAGATTGTCCGAGTGCAGCGAAAGTTATGAATGCATAGGCGATCGGTAATAAGTTCACTGAGTCGACAATAGCGAAAGTATTGAATAACACAAGTTGAAGTAAAGCAAGCTCTATATTGATGTAAACAAGTGTTACAGGCGACGCTTGGCCGAGATTACAATTCGCTCAGATCTCTCTCTCTGAAATAGTAAAAGTTTGCCAAGTGGCTATAATTGTGGAATGATTGTACAGGCGATGTTCTAATATTATGTCTTGTATATGTGTTTCTGTTTCGGACGCAACGCTCTAAGGCTTCAGAGTGGACTCCTGGCCTTAACATGCACGAAGGAGGCATCCGCACCGAACGAGGTTCTCTCGCACCCTGTAAACGAACTGGTAGATTATCAGTACATTGAATGCACTGGTGGAGAGGCTACTCGCTCGCTCGACAAAACCAAATACGTAATATAGGTTCCGTGCACCAACTATTATGTTATCTTTCTAGTTGCCTTAGGATCAGTTTTATGGCAAAGATTGAATAGCCTAATTCGTGTAGCAGTGCATCGTGCGATATAAGAGGAAATATGGCGAGACTTATCATTTGTCCTTCCATGTCCAAGGAAAACAAGTTAATTCAAGCATGAGCATTCATAATGAAAATCAAGGCAATAGCATATACAAACACGAGAGTTGCTATATGATCGTTCAGGTGTTCAGTTATTCTTTTGACGCGATGCAATGACTCGCACGTGGATAGCCGCTAAGCGAGGATGACTTATCTATATAGCCATAAAGGATGAGTTATAGTCTTGAACAAGGATGGAAAGCAACAAAGATTCGTTGGTGGCTGCAGACCATCCTGTCCAGATGCGTGAGACTATCGTGAATTTCCATTCGGATCGGATCGGCCCCGGTACCCCGAAAACTGTCCGTGGAACCTAATGACCTTGTTTCCAAGTTGTCCGCGACATGCAGGTCAGGGTCTTTCCAATTCCATAACTTGATATGATAATCCATGATTCTTATTATGAACCAAGCGTTTGTTCCACGAGCTGGGATTCTTGGATTCGTTGACATGATTCTCGTTCAGAGGTAAACTTGATGTGATTATCATTCAGTTGTAACGTGACAGGATTCTCATTCAGTATTCACTTGCCTTGATGCATGCCCCTGGTTCGGGGATTGCCTTGGTGACCTAACAGTCCCGGATACTTGCAGGTTCAATTGCACAGAAGAGCTATTTGATAGTCTCCTGGCTAACTAGAATGCATGCACAATACGAATAACGTTAGACATTTGTAAGCAAGCAAGCATGCGTTTCTAAGGAACTTAAGCAAACACGTTGGCTCGGGCCCGAAGGTAAGTCGAGAGGTGAAACCGTAAGGGACTTCTCGAGCTACAAGATCTAGGATAGCATGTGAGTATCTAAATATTAGCAATATTTTATTTCCATGTTCTAGCATAAGCAATACAAGATGGGATTATTCCCTTAGCTATGTGCTTTGTATTCTTATTAGCATGTAGGGGGTGATTCACCTAGCGACTAGCATGTAGCATTCATATTTTAAGTGTGCTGGCTAAGCAAAGACAAGTTCACCGTAGCCACCCACCTTAGCGATGATTCGTCTCGGTTGAGCGATACGTCAAGCGAGCCTCTGAAAGCCTAAGCCAAACTTTTTTAGGGACAAGTCTGGATATCCTTTGCCTCAAACGAGTATTCTCACCTGAGCAAAGTAGGTCGGGATATTACATATTTTATCATTTGAATCGGCAGTCCGCTTGAGCAGAACGGGGTATTACATCCTACCCAACTCAGAAAAGTCTCATCCTCGAGACTTACTGAGGACAAGCCGTACTAATGCATTATGGAATCTATCCCAAGTGTAGTAATCTTGATTAACGATCTAAGGCTGAGGCAAACCTATACAAGTCGTTATACTTGTTCATTTAGATATTCACTTGCACTTGCACAAGCATTCGAGATCAGCATTTTGCTAGTCAGGATCGTGTGCATATTCGTAGCGCTCCAAACACTTGCACGCCAACCAACTTAGCGATAGCGAAGTCTTTGCACTCGAGTTTTACATCTCTTTGAGTCTTGGATCGTGCACATGTTCAAGGCATCCCTCAAACATATACATTCAACCAAACTTAGAGATAGTAAAATCAAACAAGCTACTTACGAAAATCTAAAGGGTCTGCACAGGTCAGCACAAAGGCCCTAGCATCACAATTTCATACAAGCAATCACATTATTCTAATACACTTTTTAAAGGTGTTTAGACTCATTGTTGGAATATTCTATTTAGGATATTGAGAGAGAGCGTGCATATAACCCATGAACGAGCTTTCAAAACTGAGATAATCGAAACAAAATCCAAAGGCGTATAAGCCATGCTCTGATACCAATCTGTCATACCCCGATCTCCCGCAGGTTAATCGGCCGTCCCCGCTAGGCGAGAATCACCGCACCAGCGCTCCAGCGGAACGATCGCTTGACCCATCCGGGCGTGATGCCGCACGAGCGTGAGCCACGCCCGTGCAAGGCCGTGGTTCATTGGCTGGTGGTAAGAAGTCTAAGCCACAGAGTCGCACAAATTGTCCGAGTGCAGCAGAAGTTATGAATGCATAGGTGATCGGTAACAAGTTCACTGAGTCGACAATAGTGGAAGTATTGAATAACACAAGTTGAAGTAAAGTAAGCTCTATATTGATGTAAACAAGTGTTACAGGCGGCGCTTGGCCGAGATTACAATTTGCTCAGATCTCTCTCTCTGAAACAGTAAAAGCGTGCCAAGTGGCTACAATTACGGAATGATTGTACATGCATTATTCCAATATTATGTCTTGTATATGTGCTTCTGTTCCGGATGCAACGCTCCAAGGCTTCAGAGTGGACTCCTGGCCTTAGCACGCACGAAGGAGGCATCCGCACCGAACGAGGTTCTCTCTCACCCTGCAAATGTACTGGTGGATTATCAGTACATTGAATGCACTGGTGGGGAGGCTACTCGCCCCCTCGACAAAACCAAACACGTAATATAGGTTCCGTGCACCAACTATTATGTTATCTTTCTAGTTGCCTTAGGATCAGTTTTATGATAAAGATTGAATAGCCTAATTCGTGTGGTAGTGTACCGTGCGATATAAGAGGAAACACGGCGAGACTTACCAACTTACCATTTGTCTTTTCCTGTCCAAGGCAAACAAGTTAATTCAAGCACGAGCATTCATAATGAAAATCAAGGCAATAACATATGCAAACATGAAAGTTGCTATATGATCATTCAGGTGTTCAGTTGTTCTTTTGACACGATGCAATGACTCGCACGCGGATAGCCGCTAAGCGAGGATGACTTATCTATATGAATGTTTGTCGCTGGCATAGCCATAAAGGACGAGTTATAGTCTTGAACAAGGATGGAAAGCAATAAAGATTCGTTGGTGGCTGCAGACCATCCTGTCCAGATGCGTGAGACTATCGTAAAGTTCTATCTGGATCGGATCGACCCCGGTGCCCTGAAAACCATCCATGGAACCTAATGACCTTGTTTCTAAGTTGTCTGTGACATGCAGGTCAGGGTCTTTCTAATTTCATAACTTGATATGATAATCCATGATTCTTGTTCTGAACCGAGCGTTTGCTCCATGAGTTGGGATTCTTGGATTCATTGACATGATTCTCGTTCATAGGTAACCTTGATGTGATTATCATTCAGTTGTAACGTGACAGGATTCTCGTTCAGTATTCACTTGCCTTGATGCATGACCCTGGTTCGGGGATTGCCTTGGTGACCTAACGGTCCCGGATACTTGCAGGTTCAATTGCATAGAAGAGCTAGTTGATAGTCTCCTGGCTAACTAGAATGCATGCACAATACGAATAATGTTAGATATTTGTAAGCAAGAAAGCATGCGTTTCTAAGGAACTTAAGCAAACACATTGGCTCGGGTCCGAAGGTAAGCCGAGAGGTGAAATCGTAAGGGACTTCCTGAGCTACAAGATCTAGGATAGCATGCGAGTGTCTAAATATTAGCAATATTTTATTTCCATGTTCTAGCATAAGCAAAACAAGATAGGATTATTCCCTTAGCTAGGTGCGTTGTATTCTTATTAGCATGCAGGGGGTGATTCGCCTAGCGACTAGCATGTAGCATTCATATTTTAAGTGTGCTGGCTAAGCAAAGACAAGTTTATCGTAGCCACCCACCTTAGCGATGATTCGCCTCGGTTGAGCGATACGTCAAGCGAGCCTCTGAAAGCCTAAGCCGAACTTTTGTAGGGACAAGTCTGGATATCCTTTACCTCAAACGAGTATTTTTGCCTGAGAAAGTAGGTTGGGGCATTGCACTTTTGTCGTTTGAATCGGCAGTCCGCTTGAGCAGAACGGGGTGTTACAGCACTTAGCTAGTATTCCTATTTTCTCACATGCAGTTACTTCTCTACTACTTGTATTGTTCTCCAGTTTTACATTACAGTTACTTTATCAGTTCTACCATGTATTTACTTTTTTGTGCATCTTGTATTCTTTTCTATTGCTAGTCATATACACCTTACCATGTATTTGGAGTTGCTTTCAGAGTTATGTACTTCGCTCCAATCCTGACTGGATATATTTTTCCAGAGGATCCTGAGGACTTTTGCCCGACTTACTATGGGCCAAGTGTCGATGATTGTTGCGACCCTGAGTTAGAGGAGGAGCCCATCCCAGCTGAGGAGATGCCGCTAGCGCCCTAGTATAGCTAGGTGGGTTTTACTGGGTTTATTCCCAGTTGGTTTTTAATGACTGTATTATTTATTTTGCTACTACTGTGAGATGTTGTAGACTCTTAGACTTGGACTGTATATTTTGGATATTGTACTTGCTCTCTTTGGTTCTTTGTTTCTTTTGTTGATATCTTATCGTGCTTTTACTCTTCCCCGAGTTATTGTGATTGAGTTTATGTGTATATTGTAAGATTGTCCTCCTTTTGGAGAGGTTATCTTGACAGGTTATTGTGAGATATAGATAGTTGTGACCTAGACATCGTTCTACCGCCAATTCTATGGCGTAGGTTGGACGTACCCACGACTCATGCCCAATTTTTTGGGTACGGGTCATGACACATGTTCATGTGCAGACCCCCTCTTTGGTTTGACACGCATGGTCGTTGCCGAGAGGCTTCATCCTGAAGATGCACTATCGACAAGAGTTATCCTTTGGTAGCATGGGTGATTCTTTCTTCGGAGTGCATCCGTCTCTGCATGGTGATAGTTGCTCATCTATACACTGGACTTGGCGACTGTGTGCCTCTCCCCCGAGCGCATTGATGGCTAGACTTTCGTAGGAGTGGCACATGTTCTTACGGATGGATGCCCTCTGATATTTGCTTTTTCTTACAGATTCTGACTTTGTGTGCTCTTTGTGTAGGGACCACCTGGGATTGCTTGGGTCCAGATAGAGCATTGAAGGATATCGTAATTGCCGTTGTTCGTGACGAACAAGCACATTACCCGGAGGATTGTCTGTGATCTTCCAACCTAGCTCACTGTAGCTACTCCCCATTTGCGGACATGATGTGATGTTTGGATCTCAGGTCAGATCCTAACTTCTCATCTATATTGAAGAGATGGGACTAGTTATCCCAAATAGGATTTTTAATTGCGTCCTTTCACACAACAGATTTAGATTTGTAGGCCCAATTTTGTGTTGCAAGCTCCCTTTTTATCCCTCAGAATGGATTCTTTTCCATTTATTTTGCCTTGCATTGAGGAGTTTTCTGAAGTGATGACCCAGAATGTGTTGAGCTGCCGACTTTATATGCGTTGGTACTAGAAGTAGCATAGAGGGGTCTCCTTCTTTTCAAATATACCCATGACCTTGAATACTAATAAAAAATCATTAAATGTAATGGACTTCCATATGTACTCATGATCTTAAATATTAATAAAAAAATTGCCTTCTTTCCTGTTTAGAATACTTCTTATTGTTGTGGATATCTTGTGTATGAGTATTTTACCAAAAGTAATATGGGCGTAGTATAACATCATAACGGTGATAAAATTGATCCCTATCAGAGGTAGTATGAACGTGATAGGTTTGAGTAGATCCTTAAGAAAGTTCAGTGGAGACATCATCTGTGATGGTAGGGATACAACAGTACAGAACTGATAGTCAAGCAAACCTGTTTGTGGCTGATTACAATCATGGTGAAGTATTTTAGTGGAAAAAAAGAAAAAATGAGTCAGAGGTGATATGGACGTGACTACTTTCTTTTTGTTAGGGAACATGGACATCTTATAGTTCAGAGGTAATATGGACGTGAACTACTTGCTTTTGTGGTGATAATAACAAAAGGGCTGAGTCAGAGGTAGTATGGACATGACTCCCTTCTTTTGATGGGAAGAACGACTTATAGTTCAGAGGTGATATAGACGTGAACCATTTGCCTTCGAGAAGTTTTGTGGATCTGTTACCCATTGCGCACTCGGGACTCCTGAGTACGGATAACAAATTTGTCCGCATGCGGCAGACAAAAATAATTTGCTGGGGAAGACATCAGCTGTGAACATTACACTTTTTGTGTTCCTTTGCTAGGGATAAAATGACACACACACACACACATCATTATTTTTTTAACTGCCTAACTTAGGCCTAGTACTTCCTTAGGAACTTGTCGTTGATTGGCATCATGAGCAAGTCACCATTAGGCTTAGCGGACCTATATGCAACGTTGGAACGTCTCCAATACAAAGGGACCCTTCAACTTGGGTTAGAATTTTTCCGCCTTCTGTGGGTCATGATTATTGGTCTTCTCACTGTGCGGACTAGTTCTCCCACTTGGAATATTATTTCCTTGACCTTTTTGTTGAATGCACCAGAAAGTCGTGCTTGATACAGCTCTATACCTTGTTGAGCCAAGAGGCATTTTTTGTCAAGTGCCTCCAGCTCTTGTAGGCATCGACAAAGGTTGTCTTCTACGGTTACCTGGTATCTGAGGGCTACTTGGAGAGAAGGAATTTTGGTCTTCAAAGGAAGCACAACCTCGCTTCCGTAGACCAAAGACATACGTACGGTAGGCCCATAGCCATTTACTGCAACTTGAGCCTTAAGTTGTACAGCAAACTGTGCAAGGCATTCAGTCACACTCTGTTAGCAGGTTACAGTATGCAGCAAGAGAAGAACATCACCCAATTCATTAGCATCTCACTAAGGAGCAGAAGGGATGCCATTATCAGTGCATCACAACAAGTAGCAGCATTCATGAGCAAGGATTTAAGTAACTATGCACTATCAGCAAACACAGAGATCAGCAATCATTCTATGCACCTCAAGCACAGCAATGTGCAGTGGACAATGCACAGCAGGTACAACATCATACAACTGCAGTTGCAGTTGCATCAAGACAGTTCAGCCAGCTAGCAAGATGCTCGAGCCAAGCACTCAGTACAGCAACTCTGAGACAGGTATCTGCTCGAGCCAGGCCCTGCAGCAACTCGGTACAGTAGCCTCAATGCATAACAGCAAGGTAAGTTCATCAATGCAGTATCATAATAGATCAACAGAGCAGCATGTATTACAAGCAATAGCTTGTGCAACCATTCAGTTCAGCAGGGAGCATTGAGGATGCAGTGGACCTGCAGCAGTAGCATGCTGTAATGCACCCAGCAATGTGCAGCTCATGCAGCACAGCAAGAGGGAGATATAGCCTCGAGCAAGTACAGTTTACTACAGATTATCAGATGTAGGTGCAGCGGCAAATTCAGTGAGGCATTCATTTACTGTAGCAAGCACACGACTGTGCAGTGACCAATCGAGGAGCAGTGGAGCTTCAACTGCAGGCAGCAGATTGCATCGAGGAGCATTGCATGTGCATTAGCAGCAAGCAATGTGTATCAGCAACTCAGTACAACAACTTCAGCATAAGAAGGTTTCAGCATTGTTCAGCAAGGTTAGGTTCAGTAAGTTAAGGTATGAGTTTAGTGTTTAGCTAGTGGTTTACTAGTTGGTTAGTAGTTAGATAGATATAGCTTGATAGTGTAGTAGTTAATTATTAGTTTAATAGTTAGATAGGTATGTGTATTTATTAGCCTATGAGCTATATGTAGTACTATATGTATCTATGTATGTTTATGAGTATTGATGATAGGTAGTAGGTATGTATTGATATGATTTTAGTATATGATTAGCATATAGTTTAGTATATGATTGTTAGTGTTAGTAGTTAGTAGTTTTTCATAATTAGTATATGATTAGCATATAGTTTAGTATATTGGGAGTTTTCTATATATTAGCTATAATAGGATTTGAATTACCTTGGGATACCAAGGTAATATCAAGGTAATGGGCTGATACTCAAGATATTGGGTTTGAGTATCGAGATGGGTGTGTAGGTAGTGTGATACGCGTTGGTGCAAGGCCAAGGTATCCGAGTTACATTAGTTAGTTTAGATACTATATGTATTGCTTGTATATGAATATAAATAACTATTTTCATTTTAAAAAACTACGTATCCTATGATAAGGTATTTTTGGTGTATCCTAGTGTCTTAGCGTAGCTAGTGTGGCTTAGTTTCATAGTGTATGGACCTAGTACCCTAGAGTTGGACTCATACAACTTAGAAATAGCTAGTTTGACCAAGTTTGACTAGTTTGGCATAGAGTTGACCTAGTTTGACTGTTTAACTTAGAAATAGCTTTATGACCTAGAATTGAACTAGTTTAACTTAATTTTATTCCATCACCTTGTATTGATATAATATTCCATATATAGGTCCGTGTGGCACCAGTTCGGACACAGTTTGACATTCATTGCTCTGGACCACAGGCGAGTACTTTCTTTGATAGTTTTTATTAGTTGATAATTACTATAATGCAAGTATTTAGAAATATTTTACATGACTCTTGACTTATTGGTACACGGACTAGTATACATATGGATCAGTCATGGGATGTTATATATTGTTTCATTGTTCCTCGTATTCTCATATGATTAAATAGACAATATTTAATATTAGACAATGTTCAATATTCAAGGTTTAATGTTTATAATGCCTTGAGTATCTTGCATTGTAACGTGTCATGGTTGGATCCATTGTACTAGTCGGGGGAAAGGGGAAGTGTTAGTTAAATATGTGATCAAATCCTAGATAATGTTCAATGTTTAACTTAGACAATATTTATCCAATGTTAAAGTAGACAATGTTCACCCAAGTCGATCACATATCTAACTAGTATTTCAATCACTTAGTATAGTTACAGTTTTTCACTATATTCTAGTTCATTGTCTCATTCTATTGTCTTATTCTATTTTATCGTGATTAGTGTATACTATATTGTTCTTGTTTACCTGTTTCTTCTACCATAGTCAATATTGTTCATTATTTCTCGTCTTATATTATATTCTCTATTTTTGTTTATAGTCATTATCAATTAATTGAAACTGCTATTGCGTTGTACTTTGCTCCAATCCTGACTGGATATATTTTTCAGATGAATGGTTAGAGAGGATGTGTCCCACTTACTACGGACCAACATATGGAGTGTCACCTGAGGATATAGTGCCAGATACTGAGGCCATTTAGATTTCCATATCTTATAGTAGTTATTTCTAGTTAGATATTGGATTGTATTATTATTTTGAGTTCTTGAGTTGTGTTTAGATATTGAGTTAGACTTGTAATGTATTGAGACTTGTATTCCTTTTTCTTCTATTCCATATTGTGCTTATAATATGCCTTCAGTTTTATATACGATTGAGTATCATTACAAGTTGAGATGGCATGGCAGGTATTATATATATTGTGTGAGTTGTTAGATAGTATAGAAGACTGAGACAACATTCTACCGCTGATGCTGCAGCGTAGGCTGGACATACCCACGTACTCGTGCCCCTACATCGGGTGCGGGTCATGACACATTTTTAGTGGTGGCCCATATAGGTCAGGCTTCACAAGTTATGTGATATCGTGGTAGTACGATGACTTAGTTGTACTACTGTGAGCCTGCGATAGGATATAGGACATAGGACACTAGGATGAGAGAGGATAGTCAATCACAAATTTCTTAAGAGATTTCTGAGATGACCCTTGAGAATCTTATTATAATTTTTAATTCAAATCTTTTTCCTTATTTTCGTCCGCTCTTACTTGTTGTTATTAAATTTGATTCTTGGTGATCGGTTGTTGAATTTAATTCTGGAGTCATTATTGAGTTTAATTTTAAATCGAGATAAATTTTACGGACTAAATTATGGTGTTATCTGATAACATATGTTGATGAGGACAGTGAGAAAGGTGAAATATCTGCTTTGGTTATGGAGCCTAGAGTTTATCGCAGCCATATTAGTTGGTGTGGCAGAAACATAGGAACTGACTTCGGATGTACATATCTTAGTTATAAAATTTAGAGTTTCTTGTAGCCATACCGGTTGGCGTGGTGAGGATTCTAAATAACATGATTATAGAGTTGCATACCTTAGTTATAGAATCTATTATTTATCGCAGCTATGCTTACTGGTGTGGCAAGGATGAGTGTCATAATTTCGGACAGACGTGTATGATTATCAGATTGTATCTTAAATTGGTTCTTAAAGTATCATCTCAATACTTATCCACTCCTATTATTGTAGGATTTATTCTATCATTCTTTAGCTTAGAAGTAGAGCATTGATGTGAGTAGATAAGAGTGTACCAATATATGACTAGTGATAGGTATATCACCTAATATTGAGGATAGTGATGTGTTGGAAGCAATAGGTAAAAAAAGTGTCTAGAAATTGTGTGCAGGATGCACAGTGGGTGATGAGTGTCAATGTGAGAGTTCATAAAAGTGGAAGCCTAAGTATTAAAAATTCTAATAGTCTGTCATGGGTTGAGAAATATCAAGATTGGTCATGGAAGAGATATAGTGTATCACTGATTAGTATATCAGTCTATACAAGGTTTAGGGGAAGATATGTATACATCAATAGAGATATGGAAATATATGCCTGCCTTTGAGAGTGAAATGAAACATGTGTATTATAGAAGTTAATAACTAGTGCAAGTGATCATGAGTTCTAGTGAATGTGATAAGGTGATCTAATGATGAGAGCTAGTATCCTAGAATATTAAGGACATATGTTGTGTAGTTTGGAAGTTAGTGTTACTATATTAAGAGTGCTAGTATTTCTATATCAGGGATTAGTTGAGTAATATACTAGTAACAGTAAGCATCTTGAGTGATAATATTAGATTGGTGTATCAGTTAATATGGATAGAGAATCATTTGGAAGTAATAGTGCAAGTAATCCAGGCAGTAGAGGAGAGACATGAGTAACTTGGTATGAGAATGTCATCTAAAATACATATGATAGCTGGTGTCTTGTGTAGACAGTAACAAGATTTGAGTAGGCATCATATTAGGAATATTCAAGTTGGACAAGGGTGTACTAATAAAACACATGATTGAAAAAGTATACAAGTGTTCCTTGCAAGAGAATGGTTGAAAATTTTTGGTGATTACAAGAACTGAAGCAGAACAAGGAGGTAGTATCTTAGCGGTATTTTGTATAGTATCCTTGGTAGCAAGTGCCAGCGAGTTAGGTATGTCTATAACCTAGAACTATAGTATATCACTAGTATTTGGTAACCCTCAGTATTAAGAATATCTTAACTAGGTTGATGATTAGTGAATGCTTAGTATATGATGGAATAAGCCATAGGTGGCATAGCAGATTATCCACACCAGTAGAGGAAGACACCCCCAGCAGGACAGAGACAAAAATTCATGATAGTTAGAATATGATTTTCTCTTTCAGTAGAATGGTAGGATTGTATGTTACATGATAGGACTCTTTTAGACAGTGATTGATGAGAGTTTGACCATAGTAAAATTTGTATGAATAGGTTATGACTGACCCAAGAGAGAGGGGTGAGAGTTTTAATTTTGAGGACAAAATTCTTCTAAGGGGGTAGACTTGTCACTACCATATTTTCTCGAGAATAATATTTTAGTTATTTGGTAATTAATCAAATATTGTGCATATTAAATATTTATTTATTATATTATTTATTTATTGTTAGCATGTTAGATTTATTTTTTTGTACTTGTATTAGTGGACCTAACTAGTTTAGATTAGATCCATGGACCAACATTTAATTTTAGTTATATTTTAGCCCAATAATAAGCCCATTCATTAGGAGGAGGATTAATTAAGTTAAACCCATTAAACTAGAACCTTCCCTCCTTAATTAATTTCTTAATGAGAGGCTCTAAGAGATATTTTAGACTTTACATAGTAGCTTGAGGGAGGGGGCAAGAGAGGCCTATTTAAAGAGAGTGAAAACTTTCTCTCTCTTTATTTTTTATTCCAAATCTAGATTTAGAATTTTTCTCAACAAAATGCCTTCATCTCCACATCAAATCCCTACCAAATTCTACCCAATTTCTTTTCTATTCATCATTAAAGGCTAGAAGAACAAGGATCTATAAGGAGGAAGCAAGGATCTACAAGGAGGAGAAAGGATCTACAAGTCGGAGGCTACATTCACAATTTTGGGGATTTTTATTGGGAATCCATCTTCCAATAGGTACAATTCAGTTTTTTTCCTTTAAATAGACTCTAAATCTGTGATTTAATTATAAGAAACCACCCTATATGCTAAGGCTACCCATAAAAATTGGAATTATGTTCATAGGAGGCCTATGGAGGAAGTCATGTGTGTTTTTGTGTCAATTTTAGGGGAATTCCGAGATTGACACGTCATGTGTTTATCAATTGGTTAATTAGACCAAGTTGACATGTGTTTGATTGTTTGTGGCTAGTATCATGTCCACAATTGGATACGTGTAGGCCATATCCCGTCAATTTGGCTATAAAGGTTGTTGTTGTTTTTTTTGGGGGGGGGGGGTTCTTCGACATGGGGGTTTGTGCATGTCACATCTTAACACGGACACGTAGTTGATTATTTGGTTCTTCGTATCATGTATGATTAGTATTTTAGACTTGCTCGTGTCCTTCGGGATACATTTGGTTGTGTGGTGGAACCGTATCGCAAGTATATCATAGATGAGTGTGATATGGGTGCGGTGCACTCCACGTGTTTGTTTTATTGCTCCTTAAATGCATGTGACTTGTGTATATGGTAGTATGATATATATTATGTATGTTATGTATATGTATCATGTATATATGAAATATCTATTGCATATGTGTTTATATGTATACATATGTGTTTATATATATATGTAGATATATACCTATATCTATATGTATATATGTAAGTGTGTATTTTGAATATATATATGTATATATGTATGAGTGATATAATTATATGTGTATAGGTGTGTTTGTGTATATATATCTGTGTATATATAGAGTTGAGTCTATGTGTATATATATATATATATGTGTGTGTGTGTGTGTGTGTGTGTGTGTGTGTGTGTGTGTGTGTGTGTGTGTGTGTGTGTGTGTGTGTGTGTGTATGTCGAGATGAGAGTACATATATGTATAGATTAATACATATAGGATAGTTGATATATATATATATATATATATATATATATATATATATATATATATATATAGGTGTGTGCATATGGTTGTGTATGTGTGTGTCCTATATGTATGTGTATGTGTGTGTGTGTATGGATGTGTAGTGAGTAAGTGTGCAGAGGGGCTCGGGCAGTGACCAACTGTGCAGCGGCTGCAAGTTTGTGCAGCAGCATTTCAGCAGTTCTGTAGCAAGGAACTGAGAGAGCAACAACTTGTGCAGCCATTTAGGCAATGTGCAGTAGACCAACACCAAGGATCGGGCCATTTCAGCATAGTGTGCATCAACCCGAGCATAGAAGCTTGTGCCGCAAACTACTGCAGTCTCGAGTATCCTTCAGTAACCTCAGCCCACAGCTAAGACAACAAGTACCCACTGCAGCCATTCACTGCAAATTGAGCCTTAAGCTGCACAACAAACTGTGCAAGGCATTCAGTCACACTCAGCTAGCAGGTTACGGTATGCAATAAGAGAAGAATATCACCCAATTCATCAGCATCTCAGCAAGGAGTTGAGGGGATGCAGTTATCAGTGCATCACAGCAAGTAGCAGCATTCATCAGCAAGGATGCAGGTAACTGTGTAGTATCAGCAAACACAAAGATCAGTAGTAATTCTGTGCACCTCGAGCACAGTAATGTGCAGTGGATATTGTACAGTAGGTGCAGCATCATGTAACTACAGTTGTAGTTGCATCAAGATAGTTCAGCAAGCCAGCAAGATGCTCGAGCCAAGCACTCAGTGTAGCAACTCTGGGACAGGTATCTGCTCAAGCTAGGCCCTGTAGCAACTCTATGCAGTAGCCTCAATGCACATCAGCAAGGTAAGTTCATCACTGCAGTATCAGAATAGATCAACAGAGCAGCATGTGTTGCAAGCAATAGCTTATGTAACCATTCAGTTCAACAGGGAGCATTGAGGATGCAGTGGACCTGTAGCAGCAGCATGCTGCAATGCACCTAGCAATGTGTAGCTCGTGCAGCACAGCAAGAGGGAGATGTAGCCTCGAGCAAGTGTAGTTCACTATAGTGTATCAGCTGTAGGTGCAACATCAAATTCAGTGAGGCATTCATTCACTACAGCAAGCACACGACTGTGCAGTGACCAATCGAGGAGCTGTGGAGCTTCAACTGCAGGCAGCAGATTGCATCGAGGAGCATAGCATGTGCATTAGTAGCAAGCAATGTGTATCAGCAACCCAGTACAGCAACTTTAGCACAGTGAGGTTTCAGCAGTGTTCAGCAAGGTTAGGTTCAGTAAGTTAAGGTATGAGTTTAGTGTTTAGCTACTGGTTTACTAGTTGGTTAGTAGTTAGATAGATATAGTTTGATAGTGTAGTAGTTAATTGTTACTTTAATAGTTAGATAGGTATATGTATTTATTAGCCTAGTAGCTATATGTAGTACTATATGTATCTATGTATGTTTATGAGTATTGATTATAGGTAGTAGGTATGTATTGATATATATTATTAGTATTAGTAGTTAGTAGTTTTTCATAGTTAGTATATGATCCGCATATAGTTTAGTATATTGGGGGTTTTCTATATATTAGCTATAATAAGATTTGAATTACCTTGGGATACCAAGGTAATGTCAAGGTAATGGGCCGATACTCAAGATATTGTATTTGAGTATCGAGATGGGTGTGTAGGTAGTGTGATACGCGTTGGTGCAAGGCCAAGGTATCCGAGTTGCATTAATTAGCTTAGATACTATATGTATTGCTTGTATATGTATACAAATAACTATTTTCATATTAAAAACCCGCGTATCCTATAATACGGTATTTTTGGTGTATCCTAGTGTCTTAGCGTAGCTAGTGTGGCTTAGTTTCATAGTGTGTGGACCTAGTACCCTAGAGTTGGACTCATGTAACTTAGAAATAGCTAGTTTGACCAAGTTTGACTAGTTTGGCATACAGTTGACCTAGTTTGACTATTTTGACTTAGAAATAGCTTTATAACCTAGAATTGAACTAGTTTAACTTAATTTTATTCCAATATCTTGTATTAATGTAATATTCCATATATAGGTCTGTGTGACACCAGTTCGTACACAGTTTGACATTCATTACTCTGGATCACAAGCGAGTACATTCTCTGATAGTTTTTATTATTTGATAATTACTATAATGTAAGTATTTAATTTTATATGACTCTTGACACATTGGTACACGGACTAGTATACACATGGATCAGTCATGGGATGTTATATAGTTTTATTCTTCCTCATGTTCTCATATGATTAAATAGATAATGTTTAATATTAAACAATGTTTAATATTCAATATTCAATGTTCAATATTCAATGTTTAATGTTCAATGTTCAAGGTTTAATGTTTACAATGCCTTGAGTATCTTGTATTGTAACGTGTCATGGTTGGATCCATTGTACTAGTCGGGGGAAGGGGGAGTATTAGCTAGATATGTGATCAAATCCTAGATAATGTTCAATGTTTAACTAAGACAATATTTATCCAGCGTTAAAGTAGACAATGGTCACCCAAGTCGATCACATATCTAACTAGTATTTTAATCACTTAGTATAGTTACAGTTCTTCACCATATTCTAGTTCATTGTCTCATGCTATTATCTTGTTCTTTTTCTTCATGATCAGTATATACCATATTATTCTTGTTTACCTATTTTTTCTACTATAGTCGATATTGTTCATTATTTCTGGTCTTGTATTATATTTTTTATTTTTGTTTATAGTCATTATCAATTAATTGGAACTGTTATTGGGTTGTACTTCGCTCTAATCCCGACTGGATATATTTTTCAGATGAATGGTTAGAGAGGATGTGTCCTACTTACTACGGACCAACAAATAGAGTATCACCTGAGGATGTAGTGCCAAATACTGAGGCCATTTAGATTTCCATATCTTATAGTAGTTGTTTCTAGTTAGACATTGGATTGTATTATTATTTTGAGTCCTTAAGTTGTGTTTAGATATTGAGTTAGACCTATGATGTATTGAGACTTGTATTCCTTTTTCTTCTATTCTAGATCGTGCTTACAATCTGCTTTTAGTTCTATATGTGATTGAGTATCATTACAAGTTGAGATGGCATGGCAGGTATTATATATATTGTGTGAGTTATTAGATAGTATAGAAGACTGAGACATCGTTCTATCGCTGAAGCTGTGGCTTAGGCTGGACGTATCCATGTACTCGTTCCTCTACACCGGGTGTGGGTCGTGACAGGTACCAAAAGTTACAACTGTAAATTTTTTATAGGTGGACCACCCTTCACACTCTAAAAGTAAATGGATTCTCGACAGTGGTTGCTTACGACACATGACCGATGACGCATCTCTATTTGCATCACTATCTATGAAGAAAGAATGATATATTTCCTTCGGCAACAACTTAAAAGGGTATATTATAGGTAACGGTGATATTGGTATGTTTTTCTGTCCAGTAATTAATGATGTTTGTCTTATTACTGAATTAAAACATAACCTACTTAGCATTAGTCACTTAGTTGATCATGGTTATGATATCAATTTTGTAAAAGATAAATGTTCTATAATTAATGGACCAACTGGTAAAATAGTATTTGAAGGAATAAGGGAAGACAATACTTATGTATTTTATCTATCAGAAGATACTAACCACGCAGGTAGATGCCTATATACTAACAAGGATGAAAGTTGGTTATGGCACATGCCCCTAGGACACGCTAATATGGACACAATTACAAGACTTTCTACTAAGAAGCTGGTGAAAGGCTTACCATATATTGTTTTCAAGAAGGATATGGTATATAGCGAATGTGAAAAGAACAAAGCTACTAAATCATCCTTTAAATAAATTAACTCTGTAAGTACTTCTTGACCTTTGCAGCTTATACATATGGATTTATTTGGACCTAGTAGAATTGCTAGTCTTGGCGATAAATTATATGCTTTTGTAATTGTAGATGATTTTTCTAGCTTCACATGGGTTTAATTTTGTTCTAATAAAAATGATGCATTTTCTGAATTTATAAAATTTTGCAAAAAGGTACAAAATAAAAAATGCTTCATGATTACTCAAATACGAAGTGATCATGGTGGTGAATTTAAAAATACTAATTTTAAAACTTTTGTGATTCAAATGGTTTTTTGCATGAATTTTTTTGCCCTAGGACTCCGCAACAAAATGGTGTTGTGGAACGTAAGAATAGAACTCTAAGCGAGATGGCTAGAGTTATGCTTAATCAGTTTAATATTCCTTAATATTTTTGGGCTAAAGTTGTAAATACAGCGTGTTATATTTTGAACAGGATTCTGATTTAACCTAAATAAAAAAAGACTTCCTATGAATTATGGTTTGATAGAACTCTATCTGTTAATTATTTTAAATTTTTTGGTTGTAAATGTTTTATTCTTAATACCAAAGATAACTTAAGTAAGTTTGATGCTACAGCAGATGAGGGTATATTTGTAGGATATGCTGCTAAAAGTAAGGGATATAGAGTTTTTAATAAACGTTATATGGTTATTGAAGAATCAATTAACGTTACTTTTAAAGAGCTAAATTATCAAGCAGTACATGATAGTGATGATGAAAAAATAATTATTACCAAAGCACTAGCAGAAATAACACCCAATACCAACTACTTAAAAAATATGCCAAAGAAGATGAGATTCATGACTGATCATCCAAAAAATCTGGTAATAGGTGATTTAACGGAAGGTATAAGTACTTGCTCTTCTACTAGAGATATAGCTGCTAGTATAGCATTAATTTCATAAATAGAACCTAAAAATGTAGAAGAAGCTTTTAATGATGAATTTTGGATTTCTGCTATGCAAGAGAAATTTAACCAATTTGAACGAAATCAAGTTTGGGAACTTGTTCCTAAACCTAATGATCATTCAGTCATTGGTACTAGATAGATATTCTGAAATAAACTTAATGAGAATGATTTAGTCACTCGGAACAAGGCTCGACTCGTAGGTCAAGGTATAACCAAGAAGAATGAATTGACTATGATGAGATTTATGCCCCAGTTGCAAGATTAGAATCCATTCGCATGTTATGCGCTTTAGCTTGTTTTTATGATTTTAAACTATTTTAAATGAATGTAAAAAGTGTTTTTCTAAATGGATTTATTAAAGAAGGGGTTTATATTGCACAACCACCTGGTTTTGAAGATGTTAAATTCCCTGATCATGTTTTTAAGTTACGAAAAGCTCTCTATGGACTCAAACAAGCCCCTCGTGCTTGGTATGAGCGACTTAGCTCTTTTCTACTTAAAAATGGTTTGTCAAAAGGAAAGGTGGATACGACACTGTTTATTAAATCTCTAAATAATAATCTTTTATTAGTACAAATTTATGTTGATAATATTATTTTTGGTTCAACTAATGAGATTTTATGCAAAAAAATTGCTAAGTGTATGCAGAATGAATTCGAAATGAGTATGATAGGAGAACTAAACTTCTTTCTAGGACTTGAAATTAAACAGAATTCACAAGGGACATTCATCAACCAAGCTAAATACACTAACAACTTATTCAAGAAGTTTGACATGGAAAATGCAAAACCAACTGGAACTCCTTTGGCAACTTTTACCAAGCTTGACATTGATGAACATGGCAAACCAGTCGACATACGTAAGTATCGAGGTATGATTGGTAATCTACTTTATTTAATTATTAGTCATCCTGATATAATATTTAGTGTTTGCTTATGTATAAGATTCTAAGCTAATCCTAAGGAATCACTTTATGCACAGTTAAGCATATCTTTTGATACCTTAAAGGCACTTCGATTGTCGGCTTATGGTATCCTAAAACCACATCATTTAACCTTATTGGTTATTCAGATGCTAATTTTACAGGATGCAAAGTTGATCGAAAGAGCACCAGCGGCACGTATCATATCCTAGGAAAAGCTTTAGTTTCATGGTTTAGCAAAAAACAAAATTTTGTAGCATTGTCAACTACTGAGGCTGAGTATATTACCGCAGAACGTTATTGTGCTCAAAATTTATGAATGAAGCAAACCCTTGACGACTATAATCTCCAGTACACCAAGATTTTTATATACTGTGATAACACTAGCACAATCAATCTCACTAAGAACCCTATTGTCACTCACATAGTAAATATATTGAGATTAGACACCACTTTTTAAGAGATCATCAAGCACACGATGATATTTGCATTGAGTATATTGAAACAGAGAACCAAGTAGCTGATATATTCACTAAAACTTTAGTAGAAGATCGATTCAACTTTATACGTCGTGAATTATGAATTTTGGATATCAATGATATATAATTAATATGTATTTTTTCTCGATCCTATATGTAAAAATTGTTTTAGAGACAAGCCGAAAGGGTCATTCTGTCAAAAAGGTATAAATAGCCTAAGCGACGCAGTACTTAAGTGTCCCTTGGACCACCTCTAGCTGGGATACGACCCCTACAGCTAATATGAGATGATTGATACATAACAGAAAAAGATTTATTAAAATACTATTAATTATTTTTATTGAGATTCATAAATTATTAATTTATTAACTTACAAAGCTGTCTTATATCTAAGAGAAAGTGAACCATAATTTAAATTTGATTGAAACATCAGAACTCCACTAGAGTTCAGACAGAGTTCAGACCAAACTTGACCCAAACTCAGCCTGAGTTCGAATGACCTCGATTCAGTTTTAAGTTATAGGCCCCACTCTCTTTTATATATACTCACCATCTTCTTTCCAATCGGCTCCAGAACCTCGCAACGGCCGAAACCCTCCAAAAACCTAGTGTTCCTAAACCCTAACCCCCTTGGATCTTCCTCCTCGTGCGGTTTCAGGAGCTAGAAATTTGGATTTTGTTTTTTTCATCTTTCTCTACCTCTGTTCCTGATTTATTTGAAGGTATAAATCTTATTTCTCCTCATTTCATTATTTTTCTTATGGCTCCCAAATTGTTTAAAAGGAAGAGAAAAGTTGGAGAAGCTTCATCTTCCACTCAGGATGAGGTTTCTCAATCACTGTTTAGCCCTGCTATGCCAGACGACCGCGAATTTAATGGATTAATTTTTGCAATATTAGACTAATCAGTTGAATAGTTTAACAATTTTGTTGACCACATCATCTGTCCTGGTAGTCCTATCACTTTACTATGTTTTCTACCTATTTGGAAATTTTTCGTGCGTTAGGATTAGAGGACTTAGTTACTACTAGATTTTCTATCTTTATCAATATTATTCGCATATTTTACTATAATATGTCCTCAGTTGATGATTCCATTAAATCTCGTATTGCTGGATTAGATATTGAGTTTGATGTTGAATACTTATGGAAAATTCTTCACATTCCAAATGAAGGACAACCCTTAGTACCTATCATATCTTACAAATTCACTGATGACACCACTTTAAACTCTTTTAAGGACTATATCTATTTACCCAATCCCCGTCCTCAGAGTCAACTCAAGACCAGACATTTGAATATATGGTTTTATGACCTACATCATATTATCTTTTCAACCATCCTGTCTAAACAAACCTCAACTGATGAGATCACCAATCTTGAACTTTGTGCTTTATATCATATTCACTTTAGAATCAAATTTAGCTTTCCCATGACTATGATTCAGATGATGATATGATCCCGCAAGAACAATCGTAACCTTGTGTATGCTATATACTTGCCTATTATCTTTGCACACTTCCAGATATCACTTGAGGATTGCACCTATCTTGCTGAGCCAGCTTACCTTTTTGTTGCTCGATATTCTGACCCTATTCCTATAGCTACACCTCCTCCACCTCCTCCACATGTTACTGTAATACCTCACCCTGACCCTGCTGATGCTCCAAAGCCACCTGCCTCCTTGGACGAGCTCCGGGCTATGATGCGAGATCATATCAGAGTTCAGGATGAGCATCACAGACTTGCATTAGAGCATCTTTCTCTCGAGGATGACCACCATAGGCAAACCGACTATCGGACCATTCTTTGTTTCCAGGTGTTGTCCAACTCTTTGGCGGACATGCATTACTCCTTCTCTGAGATCCCTAGCGGACCCTATCCTATGGTTCGTGATCCTTCATGATATGGATACCGGGTTGTTGACCCATATGTTCAGCCTTACTTGGATCCAACTGCTGCATTCTATGATCCCAACCGTTCTACTGAGACTGGAGACCCGACGACTGGAGATGATGAGTGATTCAGATCATTATGTTATCTTTTTAGTGTTATTAGACTCTTGGACTATTTTAGATTATTATGCTTATGCACATTTCTTTTATGTAGCACTTTCAGACTTATGTAGTAGTTTATGACTTCAGTTTATGATTAAAACTGCTTTTTATTATTTTTTTCTACATCTTAGACTTTTGTGATTATGAAATAAATCTTAACTAATTGTTATCTAAATACTTGTATCAATTCTATTTTATATTTTTTATGTTACTTTACTCTTGTTGTCTTTTTGTCTTGACATATACACAATAATTGCGGGGGAGCTTTTCCATTTTTGATCAAATGACAATGGGGGAGTAGTAGTACTGATATCAAAAAGCAAAGCAAAGCAAATCAAAGAAGAAGCAAATCAATTAAAGAAGTACCATTCTTTCAGATTTTGAGTTTCATTCTCTGGTATATCAGTCAGAGTTTATCAATTATCAAAATAGGGGAGATTGTTAGCCCATTGGTCATGGTCAAACCTTATTTCGATAATCGTCTAAATTTGGACTTGATATAACTTACAAGAACTGATGATACGAAGATATACTATTGCTATTTTAACTGCTTCAGAGTATGGGATGCGACTTGCCTTTGTTATCGAGTCAATATAATTTTGTATTTAATTTGAGTATAGAAAAATGTACATCGAGTCACACTTGGCATTTTAGGCTATCCAAAACATTTTCTAAAAATACCCAGATTATTTGAATAAAAATATTTTATGTTTTAAAAATAGCCCAACCGAATTTTACAAACCCAAGTCAGCGTAAACCAACCCAAACCTACTCAATTTTTGACTGTTTTAGGAGAAACGAACTCGGATAGAACTCGGGATGAACTCGGTGCAAGTTCGGTGTGAGTTGGGTCCGAACTCGGTTCCCTGACTTAGCATTACCGTGCAACCAGTTCTTTCTGGAGACTCGGCTCTAACGTTCAAACATTTGAACGTTTGGTATCCGAATTCACCCCGAACTCGGTTTACAAAAATGCTATAAATAGAGAAGGATTTCAACATTCTTATTCACTCAATCTATTCTATCTTCTTTTCTCTATTACTTCATTCTAAGAGCTTTACAAATTTTCTATCCCAAGCTATTTTATAACTCCTAAGCCTTTAGTGCCATTGCGTGCTTGGTTAGAAGTTTACAAGAGTTGTAAAAATGAGCTTGTCAAGAAGTTTAACACTTTGAGACGTATTCGAGCCCTTCAGATCAAAAACTCGTGTCTGTACGAAGTTGCAAGCCTTCGAATCAAAACTTGTGTTTCACTGGATAGTGGATTTCAACTCCAGGCTAGAGTTCTCAGAACTGGACTAGTCCTTTTAGAGAGAAACTAGTATAAATCGTTGTGTTTGTGACTGCTGTTGCTGCTCTCTCTCTCTCTCTCTCTCTCTCTCTCTCTCTCTCTCTCTTTCTCTCTCTCTTTACTTACTGCCAGTTTATTTTTATATTCTGAGCTAACTGTGTTAATTTTTATTTAGTGATATTTTTTATTCTGCTGCATATATACGCACTCTATTCACCCCCTCTAGAGTTGCTTATTCGATCCTACAAGTTCTTCTTCATAGACTTGTCGAAACGAGCCTTATTTTGTTTCTGTCTATCCATCACAAAAGGATTGGACGGACCTACTTCAGGTACTACTGGAGCAGCAAATTTTGTGGTTGAAGCCATAGCGTCCTCCTGAACTGGATTATAGCTACATAATTAGGTCTTGCCAGACCTAGTTTCCCCTAACAAGGCTTCATCGGTTGAGGAAGAGATCATGTGACAAGGTTTAGGATTCTTTCCCTTAGACCTGGCGATTGAGGACGCTGCTTACTGGGTTAGGTCTTGAACAATTTTGGGTTGAACCCACATGACTTCCCCTCACAAAGTTGTGAGAGGCACATGTCATGTTGCACGGTTGTAGGCTGGTGGTAGATTGATGACGTTCAGTATTACCTTGGGATTCGGACGATGTCGTCTTGAACCTCACCCCCCGAGAAATAATCAATTGGAGTGACACCATATTGGCGGTAACCACCTTGTCATCAACATCCAGAGTAATTGCCTTAGCATCGACCAGATGCTGGATGCATCTCTTCAATACGTAACAATCCCGTGTAGCATGGTGTGCATATCATTGGAACAGGCAGTACTTAGGATCATTGATCTTGTCTGTCTCCTTAGGACGTCTGATGTCAGGCTATTTGATTTTGTTGCTTTTTATCAACACATTGAAGATGTCAACAAATTCGGCATCATCGAAGGAATAAGTTCCCTTTGGCTTAGACTCTTTAGCCAGCTTTGGCTTGGGCATTGAAGTGCCTTTGGAGACATTGTCGGTGAGGGACTCCTTCCTCTTACAACTGTGGTTGTAGTTGTTGTTGCTTTAGGGATACTTTCTTCGGTCGTCAGAACCAAGCACCTTAATCCCCACCAGATGGATATCTTTTGCGTTCTTCTCCGCAATGTCGACATTCACGATAAATGTGGACCATTCTTTGAACTGGGCTATGCCTATACAGAGTTTTACTGCTGGCAACAGATTTTGCCTCCAGGTGTCCATAAGCACAGACTCGGGGATACCAGGAGGCATCATTAAAATCGTTTGTCGGAAGCATTCTATGATGGCACATGTAGGCTCCTTCTCCCTATGAGTTGTATCGATGAGGGTCGACATAGTCATGTCCATTCTGCCATCATAGAATCAGAAAGGAAAAGCCGTCGGAGGTTCCCGAATGATGTGATATAATTTTTTGAGAGGCTCCAGAACCACTCATAAGCCATATTGTTTAAGGCCCTGATAAATAGCTTAGTGAGCAAGACATCGTCTCGTAGAAGATGCCCCATCATAGACTCAAAGTAGTTCATGAATTGTCGGGTTGACTTCTTTCCATCGAACAGAATCAACGACTGCAGCTTGTATTTGGGCAAAAAAAACATTATTCTACTCAGGGGATAAATCTATCTTAACCCAAGCTTCTGAAGTTTGGCTCAGTTGTTCATGAAGTCCAAGCGAGCTCATAATTCTCGAATAGCCTCCTGAGTATCATCTGTCTATTGAGGAGCAGACGATCGCAGAATGGCTTGTGAAGTCTATCCCGTCACTAGAAAGATAGGGATGCTAGCAGTTGGGGAGCTGGAGCTGGTGCATTAGACTCCTCATTGTTCACTGGACCCTGATTTGCTTGTCTTGGAACTGGTGGTTATGGAGGATTCTTATTCGCTCGAATCTCTACTATTGCATGTGTCAAAGTTTGCATTGAGGCACGCATGCCCTGTATCATTATCAAGGCATTAACGATCACCATATATACGAGAATAACATATGGATAGGTAGATGGGGAAGAAGATCCTTTGCTATCTACTTCAAATTCCTGAGGTGTGCCATCCTCAGGAAAGGCTGGCATTGTTGCATCATCTTCGAATTTCGAGGAATTGCTACCCCCAGCTTCGGATGCTGTACTGATCTGTCGGGGGTCAGAATCCTTGGGTATTTCGTTGTTAGTTCCTTGAAAATCGATATCTTCACGGAACGTCGGGTTGGTGAGGAGTACGGGGAGATTCCAACTCCCTGTCTGCAAAGCTGTATTGGGTGTTGGCTGAATACTACCATAGTCCATAGTCTAGCTTCTTCGGATGAAGATCTTGACCTTAGACGAGTGCCCTGGAATACTTCCTCTGTAGGCACAGTTGGTTGGTTATCTCTTGGTCGACTTCTTGGTAAACCGATTGAGACTAAAGGGTTTGCCTTCGAAGTCTTCTTTGTAGAAGGAGACCTCCAAGTCAAGCATAAATTGGCATAGAGTAACACATCTCCGTCCTCTTGTTGTTTATCTTGCACACGTTCTCTGAGACATTGTCGAATTAGTGCAACTTGTTACAGTTATTGGAATACGGACTGAATATCAGGGGTGTCTATTATTCTGGCATAGCAGCAGTTGATGACAATACTAGCACAATGGTGCCCTGAAGGAGGCACATCATGTGTAGTAGTCATTTCTCTTATCGTATATTTTTGACTTATCACGTCACACAAATCTGACAAGGGAATTTCATCTTTACACCCATTTTATGTGTGTGGCCAAGTCGTATCCATGGGTGTATAGGTGAAGTATTCGCTCCCTGACATGGTTCATGCGCAGAGTGTGCACCCATGTTGTTTATGGAAGACTTGTTGTGAAACTGACCCCTTCATGCGAGCAGCCACACTGGGCACATGTGTTTGCTAACACAGTTGTTACTCCCTGGCTTGGTTCATGCACAGAGTCTGCACCCAAGTTGTTCCAAGAAGACTTTTGGAACTGACTCACTTCATGCGCATAGCTAGGCTGAGTGCATGGGACTGTTCGATACAACTTCTCGTCAGCAGCGGGCATGACTGTCAGTGCCGCATTTTGTCGGACAGTTATTTTAGCAGTTGCTTGAGGTGCATGGCTCGCACTGACTTCTTTGAACTAGCCCTTACCGGCACATAGTAAAGAGATTCTAAGTTATTCCTACCCCCAAGAAGTTGGCACATGGAGTTGGTATTGTAAGAGATTCGATAGAAGATATAATCTCTCTTTCTGTCTTGGGAGCATATATGTTGAGTAGAACTTGGACCAACTTCATGATCGTTGGTGCATGTAGGTTCCTTTATGCACCTCAGATTGGGTGTGGTTATGTGTTGCTTCTGCTAAATGCGCATGGATTACTCAAAGGGATTAGCACCCAAGTCCTTGGCATCATCATATTTTCTTCTGCCAATACCTGAATGTTGAATGCTCTGATTCTTCTTCTTGCACATAGAGCGCACTAGTAAGGATGATGGGCTAGCATAGCCCTGAATTGCTTTTCTCACAGCTTCCAAACTTTGTCTGAGTTCTCTTGACCACTGGAGCCTTTCTTTAAGAGTCGGCACATCCCACCTTGGCGTATGAGCTTTTCATCGGCCAGAGCACATGGATTTGGAAAAAATCTTAGCACCTTTTTTCCTGTCCATGGTGCATGATTTTTCGGACGGCAACACATCCACACCCATGAAGCGACGAGTGGCCGTAGCATGAGCCTCGATCTTCTTCAGAGAACATGCACATAACGCTCTTGTGAGAACACCTCCTCTACATATGCCATAGCGGCAGCATAATTTGGATGCACACGGCTTGGTTTTGTAGTGGCTGACCCCCTCATAGGAGGCACATCCTCTGCAGTATTTGGGTGCGATGCATTGGCTTTAGCAATCCAGGTCATGTAGGTCTTCTTAGGCTTCGCTAGCCTTGGTGAGGGACTTGAGCTATCCTCCGAAAACATGTTCTCGAAATTATGTTGGTCGAATTGCATGACCAACATCCTCTGGGTTGAACCCAGTTTTGTCACATATGATTGCGTCACAACCTTCTCATCGGCAGAGAAGGAGTTCCCCTACAGAATCATCTTTTTTGTTTCCATCACAAAATAGTTTTGCTAACTTTGGTTTATAGAAAAAAAAGAGCACAAAAAGAATCCTAACACTGACAATTCTAAGTACAAAATCTATGGAAGTATGACGGTGGAGATCAAGTTGTGCAGCTAACCCCTTTACTCCATTGACGATCGACTAACGAAATAGAATTAGTAAGTCTCATCTCACTGGCAAGAGGGACAATAATTGGGCTCTCAAGTTTGTATCCTTCGATCCCTTGGGAAGCACATGTCCCATCTTTTTATAGTCATCTGCACTAAGATGACCATGCACACGTATATCTGAAAAATTATTGTTTTTAGCATCAACCGCATCAAAACTGAAGTTGGCATATAAGATTTTTAAGATAACTGCCCACGAGATTAGGTCAATTGTGTACACATGACACGGTCCACTTGACACGTGTCATGCGACTATGGTCACGAATCGATCGTGTCTGACTTCATGTAGGAGAGGGTACGCTTTAGGCGTAGCAATGCGTGCACGGTTATAAGACCCCATCAATGGTCACTACCAGCTGTTATTTAGGAAGGATGTGCCTCAGAGCGCTCATTAAGGATTCTGACGTATGCTCTCTAGCCGAATAGACACTGCTATGCTGAAGGAGTTTAGCCGCATGACCCTATGTCGTATCATTCTTTGTTGTTTTATGCCACGTGGGACTGCCCTACTGTAACCAAAAAAGAAATAATTATGCTGGTATCACTGCTGATGTTTCTCGTAACTGATGGTTGCACGTCTTTCGGAGTGGCATCACTTTTTAAAGAGCATTTAATGCTCATGTTAGGATGAATGCGACTGAGGCGTTAAAGCTCGCCTAGCCGCATCAGTGGTTTATTGCACAGTGTCGCATCGGTGGCCTACCGTCTGCTGCCACGTCGATGCTTTTCTGTTTCTTGTTTCATCAATGGTTTAACATAATTTGCCTAATAATTCTTAATATGTATAGGCTAAGATTTTCCATGCATCTAAATATACCAATACAAATTACAATTAACTACTACTAACTAGGAAAGTGAGTTCGGTTTAAGTTGCCTAACATCTATGACATCTAAGAAATTTTATTAGTTATACCACCTATAACTAAGTCACAATAGTCTTTATAATCAATATTTATCAATTAATATCCAAAATTATAAATTTTACCTAAAAATAAATCATGTTTGCAGTTTTGAGATTCGTAGCACGCAAATCGAGGTGTTATGTTAACCAAAAATTCAACCGATGCAAACCAAAAATTTTAGTATATGAACACGTAGATTTTAGTATTATAAGAAAACTAAAATCAATGGTTCACGCGAATCTCGAATCATTTGCGATATATCATGGTTATAATTTTTAGTTTTTCGGTCGATAGATTGCTAGTTGTCTAGGGTTTGCACGAATTAAACAAGATATAAAACTAATATAATAAAAAAATTAAAAATTTATATTAAAGGCTCGGTTTAAGCTTTCCAAAACATCAAACGGTCATGAATCTGAGTTTGGGATCTCCCGTAATCTCGAAAATAACGAACCGGAAATGTGTCTTGGAGAACTAACACTCAAATAGTTTTACAAAATTATATATTTCAAATTACAAAAAAAAAATTATATATTCAGGAAGATTACCTCGATACAGTTTCAACAAAAAAATGTCGTGATATTCTACATCTAGATTGGTTGCTAGGGCATCACAAAGTTTGAAGAACTTGAAAAACTCATACAGAGCAACCCTCTCTCGCTCTCTGCCCCCTCTAAAATAAATCTGGCTGAATAATTTCTAGGGTTTAATAATATATATAGGTGAGCTAAAGGCTTGAACGACTGTGTTTGAAATGTGGCAGATATTATGCAGTTCTCGCATAGAATTGTGCCGTTAATAGCAAATCCAGCTCGAATTCAGTTAGAGCTCGGCTCGACTCAGCTTGGCTTGGAATAGAAAAGTGACTTATGTGGGTAGTGCACCCATGTGAGGCAAGGAATAACTGATGGGGCCCGCTTTTGGGCCCAATATGGTTGACACGCGGGCCCCTAAGTCTGCATGGTATTTGACTAGGAAATTAATTTTGAAAATAATTAATTAATTCAAAAAAATAATTTATTAATCAGTTTTAACCTAAATAACTCCAAATAAATATATAAAATTATCAAAAATTCTAGAAAATTTTGAAAAAAATTATATCTATGCTTTCTAAACCTATACAAACAGTTTGGTTCTAATATATTTTTGTATGTATCCGAGATAATTTTTGAAAATTCATTAATAAATCAGTTTTCTAGGTTTTAATTATCCAAAAATTTCCAAAATTCTCAGAAATTCTAAAATACTGTAAATAAGTTTCTAAACTATATGTGGGCCTCTAAGAGCTATAACTAGCATGATATTGCATATTTTTGGGTAGTGTCACCTAGGTATAACATGTGTTTATATGTATAAGTCATACGATTCTTAATAAATTTATCAATAATTATACTTAATAACAATAAATTAAATAATAATAAATAGGAGGATTATATTCTATCCACCTTAAAAGAATTTCGTCATCAAAATTTAAGGAATATGAATCAATAATCAATGAATGGGGTTGTTCTACTATAATTGTGATTATTTATATGGGTGGTCTACCATACTACAATATATCCTAATCAAGCATTAATTAACAACCCAAACATAAATTTATTAACTTAATCATCATGAGGAGATTCTAGTTTTTGGCTCCACTTAACCCTTATAATATATAAAAGTATTTTGAAGACAACCTATATATGTTTATTTATATTTTTCCACAATTACGAATACCACAAGATCCTAAAACATTAAAATTGGTTGTCTTGTTTCACTAAAAATAATTCATTACCATTGTCTACTAGTTTAACCCCTAGTCATATCACCCTTACCATTTTTTAATTTATTTTATTTTTTACAAACTTTATCAATACTAAGAACTATTAATTGGTCACCAAGAACCATATTGACAACTAAAAATCTACCCACCTTAGGTCATACCACTCTATCAAACTTTAAATTCCTACAAGATCTTATCTTCCAAAAGTTTTTTTTAATTCATCTAATATCGTTTATCCTTAGAAATCTTTCAATACCTACTATGTAGCTATAGCTTATATAGCATATCTATCATACTCCTTATCTACTAAAGTATAAAAATATAACAAACAACTAATAATGAAATATAACAAAGAAATATTTAGTTCTAACCATTTTTCCTAACTTTTACCAGGCACGGACGTTCATCTCTCCAAAATAGGGGAAGGCGAGAAATAATGATAATGATGTCAAGGAGAATAAATGAGTACAATTGTGAAAGGCAAGGGGGTAATCAAATTCAAAGAGAAAATTGTTAAATCAGTTGTGGATTGAGATCCTATCTTGATCTATTCATATTCGCTGGCTCATATTAGTACAATTACGTAGCCGATATGATATGCTCAGACCTGCATGGGCCACCACAAAAACTATGCCATGCCCCAGTCCCAAAATACGTAAGACCAGAATACATGGCAATGACCAGCTACGTATTAAGTGGATTATAGCCCAACCCAAATACAATGTCTATAATAGGGTATAATTTCTAATCAGGCAAGTCAATCTATATCTCAATCCACATAAAGAATAAATATATCAAGAATGAACAGTATATAATACAGTCGGCCGCCCTGTAATACACATGTTCGAACAAGCTCTATAATAAGAATAAAGCTTGCAAAACTATGATATATAGTAGAAGTTGTCATCATAAAATATAGAAGACGGAAGAACGATAAAAGTACCACTAACGATACCTAAATCCTGTAGACTCAATCATCAACCATCCATCTATTCTACAAAGTGAGCTCAACAATAACCTAGAAAGGAACCATGTCCTCAGTAGGACGTAATAAGATACATAATCACATGCCGAATGTAATAGTAAATAAACATGCAACTGAAAGAAAAATAAATAAACATAATGAAGGGACGACATCTAAGAGAGTGGCATGCCATGAGAACAACGATATCAGTCTTGGCTATAGGTAAATCGGATAATAGTAACCACAGTCCGGTGAGGCACTAACAGGCATATCACTGGTCTCTATCACAGGACGGTGAGGCACTAACGACTGAGGGGTCAAGTGAACAAATCTATCGCAGCCCAGTGAGGCGCTAATGGGTCAAGATTTGATCACAATAGCCAACACCTAATAACGGTATCATCGCCTAAGGGATTTAAGGAAATAGTTCAAGTCAAGTGCAGTCAAGTCGAGTAATACAGGGACATAAGATCAATTCAAATCATAGGTGCAAGTAACATAAAATATGAAACAAGTAAAGATATGTCACAAATTATATATACTACTAGGGAAAAAATATAAGATATCAAGTATAGGACAACCAATAAAGATACGTGCAATGTGAATCATATACAAGAATTATGTGACAACAAATGACATGAATATGGCAACATGTATAAAGAACAATAGCAGAAAAGGAGCATGCATTAAAATACTGTACAAGTCGGGCAAGGTATACTTGCATATGATGGCCATATTGAGTTGCAAGCCCAAGAATAACCAAGTATAACCATAAACCACGTATATTATCATCGTGAATATCTACCAATCTCAAATACAACTAATAATATATTATATACCAATACAATTTACAATTAACTACTCCTAACTAGGAAAGTGACATCGGTCTAAGTTGCTTAACAACTATGACATCTAATATTTTTTATTAGTTATACCATCTATAACCAAGTCACACTAGTCTTTATAATCAATATTTATCAATTAATGTCCTAAATTATAAATTTTACCTAAAAATAAATTATGTTTGTAGTTTCGGAATTCGTGGAACGCAAATCGAGGCATTCTATTGACCAAAAATTCAACTGACGTAAACCAAAAATTTGAGTATATGAACACATAGATTTCAGCATCATAAGAATACTAAAAATAATGGTTTGCACGAATCTCAAATCGTTTGTGAGATATCATGGTTATAATTTTTAGTTTTTCGATCGATAGATCGCTAGTTGTCTAGGGTTTGCACGAATTAAACTAGAAATAAAACTAATCTAATAAATTCTAGAAAAAAATTATTTTAAAATTCTCTATTTACACTTTCTAAAACATTAAAAAAATTATGAATCCAAGTTCGGAATCTCCCGTAATCTCGAAAATAGCAAACCAGAAATGTATCTCGGACAAGTGACACTCAAATAGTTTTAAAAAATTATAAATTTTCAATTACAGAAAATAAATTATATATTCAGGAAGATTACTTGATATGGTTCCAATAAATAAAACGGTGTGAGATTCTGACATCTATATTGGCTGCTAGGGCTTCGTGAAGGTTGAAGAACTCGAAAAACTCGTACAGAAAAATCCTCTCTTCCCCCTCTGAAATAATTTCGGATGAATAATTTCTAGGGTTTAATAATATATATAGGTGAGATAAAGGCTTGAACTACTGTGTTTAACAGATGGCATTCATCGTGCAATTCCCGCTCAGAATCGTACGGTCAATAGCAAATATGGCTCGAATTTGGCTTGGAGATTGGCTCAGCTCGGCTTGGAATAGAAAAGTGACCTATGTGGGTAATGCACCTATGTGAGGCAGGGAATGACTTATGAGGCCCGCTTTTAGGCCTAGTATGGCTTGCACGCGGGCCCCTAGGTCTGGGTGGTGGCTGACTGGGTAATTAATTTAGAAAATAGTTAATTAATTTAGAAAAGTAATTTATTAATCAGTTTTAATCTAAATAACTCCAAATAAATATATAAAACTATTAGAAAATTCCAAAAAATTTCTAGAAAATATATTTTAACCACCTAAAATTAGAAATATGGGTATTTTTGTTAATTTACTTGTCGTTGTTAATCATATAGTTATATTAAATTAGTGGTTAGTTTAGAATTAATTATAACCATTTAGTCATTGTCACAACCACATTCTAAAATAGGGGTAATTTTGACATTTTTATTTATTATAAGTATTGTGTGTATTTATTTTAAATAATTGCATAATATGTGTATATATATATATATATATTATATGTATAGTGTTATTTAATGCATGAGTTAGTAGACTAGACCTAGAAGCCCACTAGATGAACCCTTGACCAAATTATAGGATTATGGATTTAATTAACTTTTAAGGAATTAATTATTGGGGATTATATTTATTATTGTGATTTTTATTCATTGTTGTGCCTTATCGTTGCTTCGATAATTGGAGCGCTACACTAGCTTTTGTCTTCCAACAAATTTTATGCCCTTGTCCTAGACATGCCAGCCTTCTATTTTTATCCTTGTGTAACTTATAACTATGCCCTTTTGTGCTTCATCTTAGTCGCACAATATTCATTGTAGACAATTATATGTAATTCTATATAAATCCAACTTTATATCTTTGTTCGTTCCAATCGAAATTGGAGACACAATCTCGACCCTTTTGTGCAATCCAAAATTATGACAATATTCTATTTTGAGTCTTCTATGTCCATGATACTTGTGTCCCACCTAATTTTAATCCCATGTACTTCCAATTAATTTTAGAACACCATTTACATTAAATTTAAGTAAATTAATGTAAAGACCTAATTTAATCCAAAAATCTTATTTGTGCAATTTTCTAATTATTGGGGACTTATATGCAAAGTGCATTGAGGTATCCATACCCCATTGGACCAAACACATGAAGAAACCCCCCATTTTCTTTCATTGATCGGTCATGTAATTTTTTTCCATAATTTTGGAGTGTGTAACACTCAACATCAACCCTTCATCAAACCTTAGCCATCCATTTTTAAAACATAGACCATCCTAGCCTTTAAACTTCTACATGTAGAAAGAAGCCCATCCCAAGGAGTGGTTGACCGGCCCAACTCCCTAGGTCAACCTAAAACCCTACTTCTCTACATATATATAATCTTTTTATTATATTTTTCATTCACCCCAAACCTAAACCCAGCCGACATCACCATCATCTTCATCCTTGTTCACCTTCATCCCTTTCTTCCAACCCGCCGGAGCCCCGGCGAACTCGACCACCCGACTCCATGACCGAACCGCAGATCACCTGATCCCGTCACCGACTGCTCAGATCCCCACGAGCAGTACACCCGACTTTCCCTCCTCCTTCTCGAAATTATAACACTCGTCGGATCCCACTCGTCGACTTCCCTCCACCGAGCAGTCCCCCGCCTGAACGCGAATGTACCGTCCGTATCCTCCCTTTATGACTTCCCTCTCGCCTGAGATTTCCCTCGATAACTCATCGGACCGTTCTTGACTCCGCCATCACCCGCAACTTTACAGCAGCCGATCTTCTCCACCCGACCTCACCTGGATGACCCACTGCCATTAAACACCAGCTATCAGCGTCGACCTCCACCGGAGCATCGACTTCACCATCGGATCCACTATCATCTTCATCGCCTCCACCGCTGAACATCAGCCCACCGACGACCTTGCCTGAGACGTCGGACAACAGCAGCAGCAGGAGTAGCTGAGCCTCTCTGTGACACAACCAAGTGCCACCTCGACGTCGAATACTCCCTCATGCACGTGCACGTCGAGGCCAAGGTTCGAAGTGCTTTCTCTTATGATTTTGTGCATGTAGGAATGATGTTAGGATTTAGCGTGTTGTGTCATGATAAGCTTCGTTAGACATTGATTTTAAGACACCATGCAAATAAACCAAACTCGTATGCGTATACGTATGCATATGTATATAATATTCAAGTTGGTATATATATATATATATATATATATATATATATATATATATATATATATATATATAATGTGAAAATTAAATGCTAATACTAGTTATGACTATATATGTATTTATATTGTATGACCCTAGCTTAACTGTGGATTTTCCTGTATAATTGCATGAGACCATAAGTGTTAATTATGGATATCCCGTATTTACATTGACCATGTGACCCTGAATATTAGTGAGTTGACTGCCTTATGTATACTGACGTACTGGCTAGACATGTGTTAGTAATTGACTATATAATTTTTGCACATCAATTAAGACATGACACCCGTGCATTTAGACGTACGCTTGACCCTGTTAGATGACAAGTATCACCCCTAGCGTAGTCTCTGAGTTCAATGTATTTATGATTGTGTGTTAGTGTAATTCTAATGATGTACTATTATTAAATAATATCTATAGGACTGTTGGATTATTCAGACAAGACCTCGGAAACAGGACATTGGTATTGCCAGCAGAGGACCACAGGCGAGTACATTCGCTGACAGTTTTTATTATGTTGATTATCTCTATGATTCTAGTTGTATAGCGTATATGATTATGACACTATGTATACACGAGTTGGCATCATCGAGACCTGTCACGAGGAGTCGTGATTGGGATCCATCGTGCTAGCTGGGGACGGGAAGATATTAGTAGATTATGTGATCATACCCAACTCTACATGAATCATAGCTCACCCATATCTCACATCGGTACAGCCTGACCATTACATGCCTCATAGCCTGTTATGTATAATTAGCCTGACTATTGCTTGCATCATAGCTATCCGGATGGTTAGCCTGACCTTACATGAATCATAGCTAGTCATACATAGCAAGCCTGATCAGTCCCAAGCCGATCACATGATATGCTGATATTTCACACACTTAGCTAGATAGCCTCTACATGTATTTCTAGTTATTGATCTAGCATTTCCTTATATTCTAGTTATTGTTCTAGCATTTACTTATATTCCAGTTCATTGTTCTAGCATGCACTTGTATTTTTGTTCATTGCTAGTTGTACCATTGATGATGATATATGCTCTAGTATTTCTATTTACAGTATTTTATTATCTCCAATATTTCTTTGCTAGTATTTATATCCATCTTGTATTTCTTTATACTATATTATAGTTTTTGTCAATATATATGGAACTTTTGTTAGTGCTTGTACTTTGCTCCAATCATGACTGGATATTTTTTCCAGAGGATCTTGAGGACTTCTGTCCTACACACTGTCATGACCCTCACCCGAAATTTGGGCATGAGTCATGGGTACGTCCAGCCTACATCGCAGCATCGACGGTAGAACACTGTCTAGGTCTCAAACATAATATATATCCTGTCAATAGTCTCAACTCCGTACGGAGGACAATGATAAAATGAATCCACAGTTTTATAAATATACTCAATCACAAGCTATATGAAAGTAATTGGCACGATGAGAAATAGAAATAAAGAGTTCTATCATAAGCCAAACACAAATAAGTACATCACAAGTCCTGAGTCTAGATGTCCTCAAAAGTCATAAATAATAATAATACAACTCAATCTCAGTTCTAATACAATAATACAGGAAAAAAGAGTAATCTAAGTGCAGGCAGGTAGAATCTCCTCTAGGATAGGCAACTCCTCTGGGAATACTGGAGTAAAATCTTCCTCTAGTCCTGGGTCGTAATGGGTGGGGCAAAAGTTCTCCAGGTCCTCTGAAAATATTATCCAGTCAGGATTGGAGCGAAGCACAAACACTAACAGCAGTTTCATTTATGTTGACAAAAACTATAAACAGTGTAAGAAATATAAGATGAGAATAAATGCTGGAAATATAAAGTACTGGAGAATATGAAATAGGCAATAGAACATCTAGCAATAAATAATATATAGTGAATGCTAGAATAAGTGAATCTAAATAAAGAATAGACAACTAGCTAAGTGTTTGAAATATCAGTTTATTATGTGATCGGCTTGGGACTAGATCAGGCTGGTTACATATGATTAGCTATGATTCTTGTTGGTCAGGCTAACCATCTGGTTAGCTATGATACATGTAATGGTCAGGCTAATCATATATAACAGCTATGAAGCATGTAAATGGTTAGGCCGCATCCGATGTGAGATATGGGGTTAGCTATGATGCATGTAGAGTTTGGATATGATCACATAATCTACTAATAGTTTCCCATCTCCAGCTAGCACGATGGATTCCAATCATGACTCCTCATGAAGGTATCTAGGGTGCTAACCCGTGTATCCACAGTGTCGGAATCAAGTATGTAATACAACTAAATTTATAGAAGTAATCAACAAAACGAAAACTGTCAGAGAATGTACTCGTCTGTGGTCCCGATGAATATGTGAGGATCGATGTCCAAAATGGAGTCGCAAAGACCTAATTGTGGAATATAAATGTCAAATACTGAATTTAAAGAAAATAACATGTTTAACTAAATTAAATATGAGGCCTCTAGGTCATACTAAAATCTACTGGTCAATACTAGTCAAACTTGGTCGCACTAAGTCATACTAGGTTAGGTAGGTCTACTAGTCCATTTATTCCATAATAGTCCATACTGGACCAACCTAACTAAACTAGTCATTACTAGTTGACTGGGTAGTACTAGTAGCTAAGGTATACTAAACACCATACTAGAGATATTTATACTTATCTAAAATATATATAGAATAGTATTTTATATAGTATCTTAACTATTTACTAAAGTGATACCTACTGATACTAACCACTCTGATACACTACACAGGTTTCTCACACATCTACACTGGTTTCACACACAGACATGTACACACCCACAGATACACTCACACACAGAACTAGGCTCTATGGCACACACACACACACTGATACATTCTGCACAGTTCCTGCTCTCTCACACACACAGGAAAGTCATACACACACACTCACTGGTCTGGATACTGATATACACAGGTAACACACAGAATTCATATAGGTATTCACACAGGAACATACATGTAGACACTGACACATAAAATTCCTAGACACACTGAGAATACACAGGTAGGTTCACATGCCTCACACACAAGAAACTCACTCCAACATACTAATACACAGTATCAGCCAACTCAGTCATTAGAACTACACATAACTTACTGCTACACATGGACACAGGTTCACGGGGATGCACTAACAGGCTGACACTGATACACAATAACACACAGTATCCAATTACCCGACTGCACAGTACACAGTCCCAAAACACCCGACTGCACTGCACATCTCAATTCATTCAATTGTACAGGGAATCCAACACACAGCTAACAACTCCAGTAATTATATTATGTATATAGTTAGGTGTATCAAAAATGCAGAAATTAAAATATGTTAGATAGGTAAAACCTAATAAACATATCACCAAACACTTGGTGTGCAGAAAATGAATCCATACTAAGAACTTCCTAAAAAACCCAAATCAAACCCTAAAACGAAATCTAAACTTACACGTAGGAGAGGGAATCGAGACTACACGAAATCTCTAGGGTTTGGGTTCCAAAAATTAGGGGAAAACACCCGTAGGTCGCCAAAAACACAAATCTCTCCTAGGTCTTCATGTATAACCCTAGAAATCAGAATCTACACAATAAGGTGGGTTCCTAATGGCCAACAATAACAGAAAACAGAAATTAAATGGATTAAAATTCGGGTTTTACCTATCGGGAGATGGTTTTCCAATGGAGTTTCTCCTTCTCCAAGTCTTCTTGGCCCAAGCTCCTTGTTTCCCCTTTGTTGGAGGAGGAAGGTGGAATTCTAGGGCTGGATTCCGAATTTGGGGGTGGGGGAATGGTTTCAAATGGAGGCTAGGGTTTGGTTTCTTTCTTCATAAAGGAATGGTTGAGGGAGGCTCCCCTTTATTATATAGGCTAGGTTTAGGGTTTCTAATGCAAGGGTTAAATTTAATCCTCCATGTTAAGTCATGAAGAATTTAATTAACTAAGGTTTAGTCATCTCTGGGGTTTAACTTCCTAATTCAAAATGTAAGTTAGGGTTTAGTCATTAGGGTTAGACCTAATGAGTTTCTAGGGTTTAACCTAAAACCAAACATCAAGAACACCTACTTAATATTTAATAAACTCATAATAATAATTAAATACATAATTAAATCAAAGAGGGAAATTACACTAATGCCCTAATCTGGAAATGTGGTAGTGACACACATTATGGACCAGGTATAGATGCAGACTACAAACCAGAGATCTTAGAGGAGTCCATTCCATTAGAGAAGACACTACCTGCAGCTGTTTAGACAACATTTATTTTATGCATTTTAGTTTATGTTGAGACTTATGATGTATTTTATTTAAGACTTGTGGAGACTATTTTTGTTGGACAGCTAGATTGTAGTTTATTTCTATTTGAGACGTTATGTTTGACATATGTCATTCTTTCTTATCTTTTATCATGCCATTTATATTCTTATAGCTATTTTGATTAAGTATACATTATGAGCTATTGAGAGATGTTTATCTCATTTTACTCCTTATGGAGTTGAGATCCTTGACAGGTTGTGAGTTATGTTTAGTATATTGAGACCTAGACAGCGTTCTACTGCCGATGCTGTGGCATAGGCTGGACGTACCCGCAACTCATGCCCAAATTCTGGGTATAGGTCATGACACATTTTTAGTGGTAGCCCATGCAGATCTCACTTCGCAAGTAGTGTGATGTCATGGTAGTGCGATATCTTAGTTGTACTATTGCGTGCCTGCGATAGGATATAGGACATATGATATTAGGATGAGAGAGGATACTCAATCATAAATTATTTGAGAGATTCCTGGGACGACCCTTGAGAATCTTATTATAATTTCCAATTCAAATATTTTTCCTTGTTTCCATCCGTTCTCACTTGTTGTTATTAAAATTAATTCTTCTTGATCGGTTGTTAAATTTAATTCTTGGTATCATTGTTGAGTTTGATTTCATATCAAGATAAATTTTACGGATTAAAATTTATGGTATCATCTGATAACATATGTTGATAAGGACAGTGAGAATGGTAAAACGTCTACCTTGGTTATGGAGCCTAGAGTTTATCGCAGCCACATTAGCTGTCGTGGCAAAAGCGTAGGAACCTGACCTTGGATGTACATATCTTAGTTATGAAATTTAGAATTTTTCGCAGCCATACCGGTTGGCATGGTGAGGATTCTAGATGACATGATTATAGAGTTGTATACCTTAGTTATGGAATCTATCGTTTATCGCAGCTATGCTCACTGCCGTAGCGAGGATTCTGAGTTTCATTATTTCGGACAGACATATATGATTATCAGGTTATATCTTAAATTGGTTCCTAAAGTATTATCTCAATACTTATCTACTTCTGTTATTATAGGACCTTGTTCTATCATTTTCTTTACTAGCAGTAGAGATACCTTCAGTCCTTAGTCCAATTCCATATAGAGCTTCGTTCCATTATGATTCCTTGTTAGTGTGATAATTGGTGACTTGCAATTATGTCTGTGTCTTGTATCAGTGTTGACTAAGTGTGGCTTGTGAGTTTGTAAGTATTTCTTGGTTGGACATGTGAGCAATAGGCATTAATCTAGAGATAACCCGTAGCATAGTACGTGTAGCAATAGTTCTAAAATAGGTATTATTGTAGTTAGTATTGGTACTATAGGTAGAAGGAGGAGTAAAGAGTATCAGTGATGGTTCCAAGAGTAAGTATCAGAGTCAGCATGCCAGTCCTGGATAGTCATGAATTCATGAGTTGGGTGATCCATGTAAATAATTAAGTATCAAGAAAATTATGTTGAAAATTAATAGAGCATGATATTCAATTTGGTAGTTGATACTTGGGTGTGTCAAGAGTAAAGAAATATATATATGCATAAAGGATATTAATGAGTGTGCCATGGTAGGAGGATACCCATAAGTGTATAAGAGAGCGTGAGAGAATAAAAAAAAAATTGTGCTAAGTAGTGAGACTTGTGTTACAGATAAAAGTAGGGCCTTGATATGTTATTTGATATGAGTGTACCGGTATATGACTAATGATAGGTATATTACCTGATATTGAGGCAAGTGATGTGTTGGAAGTAATAGATGGAAGAGTGTCTAGAAATTATGTGCAGGATGCACAGTGGATGATGAGTGTCAGTATGGGAGTTCATGAAAGTGAAAGCATGAGTATTAGGAAATTCCAATAGTGTGTCATAGGTTGAGGAATATCAAGATTGGTCATGGAAGGTATGAAGTGTATCACTGATTAGTGTATCGGTTTGTAAAAGGTTAAGGGGAGATACTTATACATCAATAGAGATATGGAACCATAACTAGTGCAAGTGATCATGAGTTCTAGTGAGTGTGATGAGGTAATCTAATGATGAAGCTAGTGTTACTATACCAAGAGTGCTAGTGTTTCTACGCCAAGAATTAGTTGAGCAACGTGCTAGTAACGATAAGTACCTTGTGTGATAATATTAGATTGGTGTATTAGTTAATATGGATAGAAAATTATTGGGAGTAATAGTGCAAGTAATCAAGGCAGTGCAATATTCAGTACACAGTTGAGGTTGTAGACAATTGGTGTATCTGTGTGTATCTTGTGTGATAGAGACTGTGAGTATATATATGTAAACTTAGATAGATGTGGATTTAAATTTATAATTTGAAGATTGGAAATAGATTTTAATTTTTAAGAATTTTGAGGAGTTGAGATTTTATGTTATTAAAATTTTTGAGAATTCAAATTTAATTCAATAAACATAGCCAAAGCTATAAAGATTTTTGGAAGTGATTAAAAAATTTATATTTGACTTTTGAGGTAAGTATATACATTTTATTTTAAATTGTTCGAGAAGTTAAATTTTGAGGGTTTTATTTTGAGGATAAAATTTTATGGTGGGTAAGAAATGTATAATAGTATATAAGTGGATGAAGTACATGTGTAAGGATCTATTGGCTTGAGCATGTCTGAGATGGCACTGCAAACTGACTTGGATGTCCATCTAGAGTCGTATTAGAGGGAGTAGTACTTAGTGTGTTGTGTTGCACTTGGCGTGCACTTGAGTGATAAGAACAACTAGTATAAATAATTACAGTGGGTAAGAGAGTTAGCAGTTGGTGTGCTTGTAGTAGAAACAGTGGTACCAAGGGATAGAGGTATTAAACTTGGATGTAATTGACCTATGGTTGTGTTAGAGGTTCTTGGTATCAGATTTTGGTATTAATAGACATGTGTGTGCCATGTGGATGTATCCATGGATATCTTGTAGACTAGTGATTAGTTGATATGAGTATCAGTATATTGGGATAGAAATTTGTGAATGAATGTGCCAGAGTTAAGTGTATGATAAAGGTTAAAGATATCCAAGTAATGGGTTAGAAGGCTATGTTCTGTTCTTTCCTTCTATTCCTTTTTCGTCTGTTTGATTGATTAATTGATTTCTTAGTACCGTAGTTTGTATCAATGATTCTCTTGCTAGAATGTAGTTAGTAGTACACCCCAACAGAGACTGTAATACCATGATAAAAGTGACCATAACCATGTATGTTTTCTCTAGATTGCATGTTGTATGACTGTAGGTAGGATTTTCTTAGACCTTGATTGTTGGGGGTTTGACTGTAGTGAAGATTAATGAAGAGGTTATGACTTGACAAAGAGAGACAACGTGCCTTAAATTTTGAGGATAAACATTAATTTAAATAAAGAGTTGAGAACTTGATATGGCAGAATTGACGATTTTTGTTAAATTATTGATTTTTATGAAGATTATGATATGATTGAATTTGTCACTAAAATTCGAGGAAATTAAGAAGATTATCATTATATTTATTTGACTGCAAGATATAAATTTATATTTTGAATGTTGTATTGGAAGATTTCATAAGTATTGCATTGGTTGAGTATTGGGTGGAAAAAAAAAGAAATTGAGGAATAAGATCACTAATGGATTAGAGTTTGAATTCAAATTTTTGGGATGAGGATTTAAATTTTATATATATGCATTGATTGGATTTTAATTAGAGGATTGGATATTAAATTTTTGAGTATTTAGTTATTAACTTAAAATTTTGGAGGAGATTGTGATAAGAATGGAATTTAATTTTATATTTAAAGATTTTCAGGAATATGATATTTATAGAATTTTGAGAAATTTATGAAATAAAAATATGGATTTACTTCATGATTATATGGCTTGATGAATTTAAATTTTGATGGTAAAATAAATAAATAAATAAATACAACTATTGAGGATCTTAAATTTCGAGGACAAAATTTTTCTAAGGAGGGTAGACTTGTCACTACCACATTCTAAAATAGGGGTAATTTTGACATTTTTATTTATTATAAATATTATGTGTATTTATTTTAAATAATTGCATGATATGTGTATGTGTATATATATATATATATATATATATATATATATATATATATATATATATAGTGTTCTTTACTGCATGAGTTAGTAGACTAGAACTAGAAGCCCACTAGATGAACCCCTGACCAAATTATAGGATTATGGATTTAATTAACATTTTAGGAAATTAATTATTGGGGATTATATCTATTATGGTGATTTTTATTCATTGTTGTGCCTTACCGTTGCTTCGATAATTGGAGCGTTACACTAGCTTTTGTCCTTCCAACAAATTTTACACCCTTGTCCTAGATATGTCAGCCTTCTATTTTGATCCTTGTGTAACTTATAACTATGCACTTTTGTGCTTCATCTTAGTCACACAATATTCGTTGCAGACAATTATATGTAATTCTATATAAATTCAAGTTTACATCTTTGTGCGTTCCAATCAAAATTGGAGACACAATCTCGACCCCTTTTGTGCAACCCAAAATTAGGACAATATTCTATTCTGAGTCTTCTATGTCCATGACACTTGGGTCCCATCTAATTTTATTCCTATATACTTTTAATTAATTTTAGAACACCATTTACATTAAATTTAAGTAAATTAATGTAAGGACCCAAATTAATCCAAAATTCCTATTTGTGCAATTTTTTAATTGTTGGGGACTTATATGCAAAGTGCATTGAGGTGTCCATACCCATTGGACCAAACACATGAAGAAACCCCCATTTTCTTTCATTGATCGGTCATGTGATTTTTCTCCATAATTTTGGAGTATGTAACACTCAACATCAACCCCTCATCAAACCTTAGCCATCCATTTTTAAAACATAGACCATCCTAGCCTTTAAACTTCTACATGTAGAAAGAAGCCCATCCCAAGGAGTGGTTGCCCGGCCCAACTCCCTAGGTCAACCTAAAACCCTACTTCTCTACATATATATAACATTTTCTTTATATTTTTCATTCACCCTAAACCTAAACCCAGCCGACATCACCATCATCTTCATCCCTGTTCACCTTCATCCCTTCCTCCCAACCCGCCGGAGCCCCGGCGAACTCGACCACCCAACTCCACGACCGAACAGCCGATCACCTGAGCCCATCACCGACTACTCAGTACCCCGCGAGCAGTACACCCGACTTCCCCTCCTCCTCTTCCTCGACATCATAGCACTCGCTGGATCCCCCTCGTCGACTTTCCTTCACAGAGCAGTCCCCCGCCTGAACCTGACTATACCGCCCGTCTCCTCCCTTCACGACTTCCCTCTCGCCTGAGATTTCCCTCGATAACTCGTCGAACCGTTCTCGACTTTGACATCACCTGCGACTTCAAAGCAGTCGATCTCCTCCACCCGACCTCCCTTGGACGACCCACTGCCATTAAACACCAGTTGTCAGCGTCGACTTCCACCGGAGCATCGACTTCACCGCCGGTTCCACCATCGTCTTCATCGCCTCCACCGCTGAACATCAGCCCACCGACGACCTCGCCTGAGACGCCGGACAACAGCAGTAGCAGGAGCAGCCGAGCCTCTCCGTGACGCAACCGAGCGCCACCTCGACATCGAATACTCCCTCGTGTACGTGCACGCCGAGGCCAAGGTTCGAAGTGCTTTCTCTTATGATTTTGTGCATGTGGGAATGATGTTAGGATTTAGCGTGTTATGTCATGATAAGCTTCGTTAGACAATGATTTCAAGACACCATGCAAATAAACCAAACTCGTAAGCGTATACGTACGCATATATGTATAATATTCAAGTTGGTACATATATATATATATATATATATAGTGTGTGTGTGTGTGGAAATTAAATGCTAATACTAGTTATGACTATATATGTATTTATACTGTATGACCCTAGGTTAACTGTAGATTTTCCTGTATAATTGCATGAGACCATAAGTGTTAATTATGGATATCCCGTATTTACATTGACCATGTGACCCTGAATATTAGTGAGTTGACTGCCTTATGTACACTGACGTGCTGGCTAGACATGTGTTAGTAATTGACTGTCTAATTTTTGCACATTAATTGAGACATGACACCCGTGCAATTAGACGAACGCTTGACCCTGTTAGATGACAAGTATCATGTGGTGCCCCGTTCTCCCTATTCGGGAGCGCAGCTAAGAAATATAAGACGGTGTCGTTCGATCGGGATAGATTGAAACAAAAACCCATCCTCTTTATGGATTTTTTTTTTCAGAATCGATTCCCATATTCATTGGACCGTGCCCTCGGGATTGACTTAGCGGCAGAGTCAGGAGGGACCTCTCCGCTGCATCTTTTGTTGCCTCAGTTTTCGCCGTCGCTTGTTGCTTTCGTGCCTTGAGTTGGTTTTCGGATTTGCTTGAGTTTTCTTGAATAATTTTGATAGATTTCATTATTTTCGTTCATTGAACTACACTTCAATTCCGAAAATAGAAAAAGTAGAAGAGGTATTGATCAGCTGTTCATGGCAATGCAGGTGAACTAGTAGTAGGCAACGCTCGAACGGACTTCTGAAGCACCTCTTTCCTTCTCCCTTTGTAAACCCCCTGAATTTTCAAAATTATTAAATCTTGAATTTTTCCCAATTTTTTAGAATTTTCTGGGAATTTTTTAAAATTAAAACCAAGGTTTTTAATTAATAAATGATTTTTAATTGTTAATAAATAATATTAAAATATTATGAAAATAACATTTTTAGGTGTAAAATGGAAAATTGGACTTAGGGTAATTTTTCTGGATTTTTCTGGGCCTCAGACCTATTTTTAAATGCCTAAAAACTATTTTAATTAAATTAATTAATTAATTATCTATTTATTTATTATTATTATTTATTTTATTTTATTTTTCTTTTCTTCTTCTCTCAGCCCAGCCCGCCCTGGCCCATTGGGTCGCGGCCCAGCCCGCTCCCTCAGCCCAGACCCAACCCTATCGGGTCGGGTCGGGTTCAACCGAACCCGACCCGCCGTCAGCCCGACCCGCCAACCCACGACCCAGCCCCACGTTCCCCCCGCGTCCAGCGTCGGCCGCCGCATGCAGCGCCGCACGTTCCGCGCCCAGCCCCACGTCGCCCCCTCCGCTCCGCCCTTCCCGGCCCTGCAACCGCCGCCTCCCCCTACTTAAACCCCTCTCCCCCTCTTCGTCTTCCTCCTCCAGCCCCTCTCTAAACCCTAACCCTAGTCGTCGGCGCCGCCCTAGCCGCCACGCTCCACCACCCTCGCCGCCGTGAGCCCCAGCGCCGTCCTCCTCCCTCGGCACGGCCTCCTCCTCCTCCGGCCCCGACCGCAACAGCCGCCAGCAGCAACAGCACCCAGCCGCAGCAGCCAGCGCCGCCGTCCCCGCGCCGCCGCGCCGTTCCCGCGCCGCCGCGCCGCCCCAGCGCCATTCTCCGCCGCCGTGCCGACCACCGGCCACCGACACAGGAGTCGGACACAGTAAACCCTAGCCCCCTTTACTGTGCAGTGGACACAGTAACAGTGTCGTGTCGGACACGAGTCGGACACGACTCGACCCTGATTTTTGGGTCCTCTTCAGGTGCGTGTAACTTTTTGTTCGTAGCTCCGTTTTCAATTCCGCAAATTGCGTTATAAATCCTGTATGACCCTCTCGGTGCCCGGACAAACTGTTCGGGGCATCGCGTCCTGTGGTGATCGCACACCGCGATCCAAAAATAAGAAAAACCAGACCCTATTTTACCCCGGAACTGAGTACGCCCCACCAAACGGGACGACTTGGTCACGTGCGGTCTTCACAGATACGTGCGCATCATCGATACGGACGTGTGAGAGTTCGTGGAAGCTGATTCGGGTGTGCGTGCACACCGGAATCAACGCGTATCCGCGGACATCGCCCCGTATCCGACTTTTCGACAATTCGCCCTAACTTCTTATACACTCGTCAGATCGAGACGAAACTTGGCCATCGGACTCGTAGCGATACGCTAGTCCTGTGGGTCAAGTTTGGTTCGATTCTGAGAACGTTGACGAAATCGCGTGTCGTGGGCCCCACAGGCCCCGCTCGACGGGCGATTTTGTGTTCGGCTCATCGGAATCCAAATCTGGAAGTTCCGTTGGGTTCGTATCAGCGTTCCTGACCTGTTGACACTAAGTTTGGTGAATTTGGAGACCTTTGACCTGGACACATTTTTCGGTGCAAAGCGGGCCCACCGACGGACCCCGTTTTGACCCAAAACTGTCATTTTTGCCCTTGTCTCCAAATTGGACCCAAGGACAGGCGTTTCTAGTTATTTGACATCTTCTGAGCGTGATGGTCATGTCTATTTTAGCTTTTGGACTCATCTCTGGAAATTTCCCCAAGAGCCAATATTAATCAGATCCAAACAACAGGCAAGTACCTGCACTTCAAGTTAAATCTTTATATTGTGATAATTAATTCCCTGCTTTACTAGTACCCTTGATGATTATACATAGTGTTAGAAATGTTGGATTTCATGTCTTGAATATTGGAGTTCCTGTCTTGTTTTTCATGTCGGGTGGGAGAATACCTAGAAGGCATGTAGTTTACCTTTCCCCTTGTCATGTTTAATAGCTGTTGGTACACGACTGTACCTCAGCCGGATCTCGATTTCCCCTGTTTAACAGCCGTTTATGACGGCCGGATTAGCCTTATAAACCCCTACATGCCAACTATGTATTCTAAAACAAACACAAGTTCACACAGATAGTTTCTGGTCATGTTATATTTTTTGCTGACTGTTGTAGTTTTATTTCCTGTCTCATTTATTTCTGTTTCTCATATTCCTATTTACAGTTTTAACTCTGAGATAATGATGATCTGTTATGCAATTTCTCAACATGATATTCAGATTAATTGTCATAAATATTTAGTTTAACCTTGTTGTGCACTGTGTACCTTGCTCCTTTCCTGACTGGATCTGTTGATTTAGGCGATGATGAGGACCTTGCCCCTACTTATTATGGTCCCTATGAGGGGACTGATGATACCTATGAGGAGCCAGATCCCACCCAGGAGACCCCTGCTGCTGAGTAGCTAGTAGTAGCTATCTTTTATTTCTGTTTCTTATCCTATTAATCGGGTTTGTCCCCGATTTCATTCTGATTTTCTGTACTAAATATTTGAATCTGTTGTCACATTTATTTCAATTGCAATCTTAAGTTTCAATTCTCATTATTTATCTTGCCTATGTTATTTGTGAATGAGCTAGTTAGTAAATATGGATTTGACCTAGACAGCGTACTACCGCCGATTCTGTGGCGTAGGCTGGACGTACCCACGCACTCGTGCCCGAATCTCCGGGTGCGGGTCGTGACACGTTTTTATGGTGGCCCATGCAGGTCATATCCTTAAATAGGGTAATACCCTAGGACAGAGTATGGAATAAAATTGAGGATTTTAGGAAAAGCTCATTCACAGTATAGGGTCCTTATTTCAATTCTTGATATCATTGCTGCTCAATTTTCCTATCGCCTTTGATTTCCAAGTATTCTATTCTGATCTTCCCTATTCCTTAATCTTTCAGAATAGTCCAGACATGGAACACAGTAGGAGGCACATCAGAACCAGCTGAGCAGAATATGCCCGAGACTCTTGCACTCCCGCCGCCTCCATCTGTTCCGACAGTTACCCTAGATGGGGCACAGCTACTAGGAGTGTTCCAGGGATTGGTGGAATCCCAGAAAGAACAGACTGCACTTCTACGGACCAGCCTCTCAGAAGCTCTTAAGTCCCAGGAGTCGTCACTCAAGAGGCCAGGGAGTGCCAAAGACTTCAAGAATCTAAGACCCCTGGAATTTTACGGAACTGAGGGCATTCTTTATGCCGATGAGTGGATAGAGAATGTCGAGAGACTCCTGAAGACTGCTCGGGTTCCTGATGATCTCAAAGTGGAGTCCGCAAGCCTGCAACTGTTCGACATTGCTCGAACCTGGTTCAGAGATGAACCCCAACTATCTGCTCCTGACATCACCTGGGAAGACTTCAAGAGGCTATTCAAGGAGAAATTCTACCCCAAAGTGGCTCGGGAAGCTCTCGAAAGCCAATTCGAGAGACTGGAACAAGGTAACCTGTCTATTGATGAATATACTGCTGAATTTAGCAGGCTAAGCCACTTTGTGGAGTACATGGTTCGTACCCCGGAGGACAGAGCCCGTAGATTCAAGAAGGGGCTGTCTCCGGATATTCGCCTTGCTGTCACCACCAGCCGAGCTCGCACCTATGAAGAAATCCTGAGCGTGGCACAAGGCGTTGAAAGAGATATGGGGCATAAACTGAAACGAGAGAGAGATACCGGAAATGCGGGACCCAACAAACGTCCTTTTCAACAACAACAACAACAGCAGAGGGCCCCGCAGCAAACTCAGCGTCCTCTCCCTCGAGCTCCAGCACCCCAACACCAGGCTCAGGGACAGAACCAACAAGCTGCTGCTTGTAACTTTTGCCAAAAACCAGGTCATACTTGGTAAGTCGGCAGGAAGAGGCTAGGTGCCTGCCTCTACTGCGGCTCAGCAGCGCATCAAATGAGGGACTGTCCAGCTGCTCAAGGATGCACCGCTGCACCAAAGGCTCCAGCCCAGACCAGGGCCCCAGCGGTACAACAGAGGGGACCCCCGCTTCCAACACAACAACAACTCTTTGCTCAGCACCAGCAGCAACAGAGGGGTGCACCGCAGCAAGGCCGTGCTTATGCAATAACTCTGGAAGAAGCTGAGGCCACAGCAGACGTGATCACAGGTTCTGTGCTTATAAATTCAATACCAGCTATTACGTTATTTGACTCTGGAGCTTCACATTCATTCATGTCAGTAGATTTCCTTATGAAGCATAGCTTAATCACTAAACCCCTTAGGAATTGTTATAAGATCATTACCGGTGGAGAAATCATCCCGGTTAGTGATGCCTGTAACAATTGTCCTATTATATTGTGTGGAAGAGAACTGTATGCTAGGCTACTTGTAATGCCAGTGCCCAGTTTTGACATTATACTGGGTATGGATTGGTTAAGTCAACATCATACCATAATAGACTGCCACAGAGGTAGTATAATCTTCAGGCCTCCTGACAAGCCAGAATTTGAATTTGCTAGAGGTTCTAGAGAAATGGGTAATAACAAAATTTGTGGAGCCCTAGTAACAGAAGAAGTGCCACTACCTATCATCTCTGAATACCTTGATGTCTTCCCTAAGGATCTCCCAGGCTTACCCCCAGACCGAGAAGTTGAATTCTCTATTGACTTAGTGCCAGGAGCAGCACCAGTATCTCAAAATCCATACAGAATCAACAAGAAGGAGATAATAGAACTAAATGAGCAAATCAAAGAACTAGAAGACAAATGCTTCATTAGGTCTAGTGTCTCACCCTGGGGAGCTCCAGTATTATTTGTGCCCAAGAAGGACGGAACATCCCGAATGTGTATTGACTATAGGGCCTTTAATGCCTTAACAATTAAGAATAAGTATCCCCTGCCCAGGATAGATGACCTATTTGATCAGTTGAGTGGAGCTCGGATATTTTCAAAGATTGATTTGAGGTCCGGTTACCACCAAGTAAGGGTGAGAAAGGAAGACATCCCTAAAACTGCTTTCAATATCCGGAACGGACACTACGAATTCTTAGTAATGACGTTCGGGTTGACGAATGCTCCAGTAGTTTTTATGAACCTAATGAACAGAGTTTTCCAGCCATACCTAGACAAATTTGTAGTGGTCTTTATTGATGATATTTTGATCTACTCCAAGACCCCCGAAGAACATGAAGAACATTTGAGGTTAGCATTGGAGACTTTGAGGAAGGAAAAACTTTATGGAAAATTATCTAAATGTGCTTTCTTCCTAGACAAAGTAGAATTCTTGGGACATGTTGTGACTGGAGATGGAATAGCAGTAGATCCTAAGAAGATAGCTGCAGTAGAATCCTGGCCCACTCCAGACTCTGTAGCAGAGATTAGAAGCTTCCTGGGACTAGCTGGATACTATCGGAAGTTTGTGAAGGACTTTGCAAGAATTGCTGAGCCTATGACAAAATTAACAAGGAAGGATGAAGAGTTCACCTGGACTGATGAATGTCAGCATGCTTTCGAGGAATTGAAGAAAAGGCTGACTACTGCCCCTATTCTGACCTTACCTTCTGGAACCGGAGGTTTCGCTATTTATAGTGATGCTTCTGGAAAAGGTCTAGATTGTGTTTTGGAGCAGAACAAGAAAGTAATAGCATATGCCTCTAGACAGCTTCGACCTCATGAAAAGAACTATCCAACTCATGATTTAGAATTGGCAGCTGTCATTTTTGCTCTTAAGCTATGGAAGCACTATCTTTATGGAGAAAGGGTGGAAATATTTACGGACCATAAAAGTTTAAAATATATCTTCACCCAGAAAGAGCTAAACATGAGGCAAAGAAGGTGGCTGGAACTAATGAAGGACTTTGATATCACCCTCCAATATCATCCTGGGAAGGCCAATGTAGTTGCTGATGCTCTAAGCAGATATCCTATGGCGATGTACTTGACTATGGACAGACACCTGCTAGAGGTCTTGGAAAGTTTAGGTATTGAAGTAATTATCCCAGGAAAAGAAGGCCAAATGATGAACCTGCAGGTTCAGTCTACTTTAATAGACAAGATCAAGGAGACTCAGTTCCAAGACGAAGGCCTGCGAAGCCTTCGAGGACAAGTACAAGCTGGATTAGTGGAAGATTTCAGAATTCATAAAGATGGATCACTGAGGCATGGCGATAGATTATGTGTACCTCAAGGAGACATAAGAGAAGAAATTATGCAAGAGGCGCACAGATCACAATACTCTATACATCCAGGAGCCAACAAGATGTACAAGGACCTGAGGACACATGTTTGGTGGCATGGTATGAAAAGAGAAGTAGCCAGGTTCGTATCTCGTTGTTTAGTGTGCCAGCAAGTCAAGGCAGAAAGACAAAGACCTGGAGGATTGCTTCAACCCCTACCCATTCCGGAGTGGAAGTGGGAACATATCACAATGGATTTTGTTTCCGGACTTCCAAGGACACCTAGTGGAAAGGATGCAATCTGGGTGATAGTAGATAGACTGACCAAGTCTGCACATTTTCTACCTTTCAAAGTGGGGCTATCTACAGAAAAGCTGGCAGACTTATATATCAGACACATTGTCCGGCTGCATGGAGTTCCAGTAAGTATTGTCTCCGACCGAGATTCAAGATTCACCTCTCACTTCTGGAAGAGCTTACAAGCCAGCTTGGGGACGCAACTCAAATTCAGCACAGCTTATCATCCCCAAACTGACGGACAATCGGAACGTACAATCCAGACACTTGAAGATATGCTCCGTACATGTGTTCTGGATTTTGGAGGATCCTGGGAAGACTATCTACATCTGGTGGAGTTCTCTTATAATAACAGTTACCAAGCAAGTATTGAGATGACTCCATTTGAAGCTCTGTATGGACGAAGATGTCGTACCCCGCTATCATGGGACAACGTTGGAGAAAGAGCCCTGCTGGGACCAGAGATGGTGATCGATTCAGCTGAGAAGGTAAAGCAAATAAGGGACAGACTTTGAGTGGCTCAAGACAGGCAACGACATTGGGCAAATAGCCACCGAAGGCCCTTGGAATTTGAGGTAATTAAATGAATTCAAGTCAATTTAAACATTATGATTATGCAACTAAGACTTGATTCTGACTCTATTTTAAGGTTGGAGAACTGGTATTCTTGAAGATTTCCCCGGCACGTGGCACCATTAGGTTCGGAAGGAGTGGAAAACTCAGCCCAAGATTTATTGGACCTTTTGGCATACAGGAGAAAATCGGAGAAGTGGCATACCGACTGGCATTGCCACCCTCTCTGGATGGAGTCTACAACGTCTTCCACGTGTCGCAGTTGAGAAAGTATGTGTCAGACCCCAGCCACATTTTGGATCACTCAGAGCTCGAAGTAGGCCCAAGTCTGACTTACCAAGAGCAACCCGTGGAGATACTGGATCGATCGGAGAAAGTTCTACGGAACCAGGTTATCTCCCTGGTTCGCGTAGCTTGGAAGCACCATTCTCCCGGCGAATCCACCTGGGAGCGAGAAGACGAGATTAGAGAGCGATACCCCTATCTTTTTGAACCCTGAGGTATATTTTATTTCTCGGCTTTTCCTTTCATGCCTTGTTATTTTTAAATTTCGAGGACAAAATTTTTGTAAGTTGGGTAGGTTGTAAACCCCCTGAATTTTTAAAATTATTAAATCTTGAATTTTTCCCAATTTTCTGGAATTTTCTGGGAATTTTCTAAAATTAAAACCAAGGTTTTTAATTAATAAATGATTTTTAATTGTTAATAAATAATATTAAAATATCATGAAAATAACATTTTTGGGTGTAAAATGGAAAATTGGACTTAGGGTAATTTTTCTGGATTTTTCTGGGCCTCAGACCTATTTTTAAATGCCTAAAAACTTTTTAATTAAATTAATTAATTAATTATCTATTTATTTATTTATTATTATTTATTTTATTTTATTTTATTTTTCTTTTCTTCTTCTCTCAGCCCAGCCCGCCCTGGCCCATTAGGCCGCGGCCCAGCCCGCTCCCTCAGCCCAGACCCAACCCTATCGGGTCGGGTCGGGTTCAACCGAACCCGACCCGCCGTCAGCCCGACCCGCCAACCCACGACCCAGCCCCACGTTCCCCCCGCGTCCAGCGCCGGCCGCAGCGCGCAGCGCCACGCGTTCCGCGCCCAGCCCCACGTCGCCCCCTCCGCTCCGCCCTTCCCGGCCCTGCAACCGCCGCCTCCCCCTACTTAAACCCCTCTCCCCCTCTTCGTCTTCCTCCTCCAGCCCCTCTCTAAACCCTAACCCTAGTCGTCGGCGCCGCCCTAGCCGCCACGCTCCACCACCCTCGCCGCCGTGAGTCCCAGCGCCGTCCTCCTCCCTCGGCGCCGCCTCCTCCTCCTCCGGCCCCGACCGCAACAGCCGCCAGCAGCAACAGCACCCAGCCGCAGCAGCCAGCGCCGCCGTCCCCGCGCCGCCGCGCCGTTCCCGCGCCGCCGCGCCGCCCCAGCGCCGTTCTCCGCCGCCGTGCCGACCACCGGCCACCGACACAGGAGTCGAACACAGTAAATCCTAGCCCCCTTTACTGTGCAGTGGACACAGTAACAGTGTCGTGTCGGACACGAGTCGGACACGACTCGACCCTGATTTTTGGGTCCTCTTCAGGTGCGTGTAACTTTTTGTTCGTAGCTCCGTTTTCAATTCCGCAAATTGCGTTGTGAAGCCTGTATGACCCTCTCGGTGCCCGGACAAACTGTTCGGGGCATCGTGTCCTGTGGTGATCGCACACCGCGATCCAAAAACAGGAAAAACCAGACCCTGTTTCACCCCGGAACTGAGTACGCCCCGCCAAACGGGACAACTTAGTCGCGTGCGGTCTTCACAGATACGTGCGTGTCGTCGATACGGATGTGTGAGAGTTCGTGGAAGCTGATTCGGGTGTGCGTGCACACCAGAATCAACGCGTATCCGCGGACATCGCCCCGTATCCGACTTTTCGGCAATTCGCCCTAACTTCTTGTACACTCGTCAGATCGAGACGAAACTTGCGCCATCGAACTCGTAGCGATACGCTGGTCCTTTGGGTCAAGTTTGGTTCGATTCTGAGAACGTTGACGAAATCGCGTGTCGTGGGCCCCATAGGCCCCGCTCGACGGGCGATTTTGTGTTCGGCTCATCGGAATCCAAATCTGGAAGTTCCATTGGGTTCGTATCAGCGTTCCTGACCTGTTGACACTAAGTTTGGTAAATTTGGAGACCTTTGACCCGGACACATTTTTCCGTGCAAAGCGGGCCCACCGGCGGACCCCGTTTTGACCCAAAACTGCCGTTTTTGCCTTTGTCTCCAAATTGGACCCAATGACAGGCGTTTCTAGTTATTTGACATCTTCTGAGCGTGATGGTCATGTCTATTTCAGCTTTTGGACTCATCTCTGGAAATTTCCCCAAGAGCCAATATTAATCAGATCCAAACAACAGGCAAGTACCTACACTTCAAGTTAAATCTTTATATTGTGATAATTAATTCCCTGCTTTACTAGTACCCTTGATGATTATACATAGTGTTAGAAATGCTGGATTTTATGTCTTGAATATTAGAGTTCCTGTCTTGTTTTTCATGTCGGGTGGGAGAATACCTAGAAGGCATGTAGTTTACCTTCCCCCTTGTCATGTTTAATAGCTGTTGGTACACGACTGTACCTCAGCCGAATCTCGATTTCCCCTATTTAATAGCCGTTTATGACGGCCGGATTAGCCTTATAAACCCCTACATGCCAACTATGTATTCTAAAACAAACACAATTTCACACAGATAGTTTCTGGTCATGTTATATTTCTTACTGACTGTTGTAGTTTTATTTCCTGTCTCATTTATTTCTGTTTCTCATATTCCTGTTTACAGTTTTAACTCTGAGATAATGTTGATCTGTTATGCAATTTCTCAACATGATATTCAGATTAATTGTCATAAATATTTAGTTTAACCTTGTTGTGCACTGTGTACCTTGCTCCTTTCCTGACTGGATCTGTTGATTTAGGCGATGATGAGGACCTTGCCCCTACTTATTATGGTCCCTATGAGGGAACTGATGATACCTATGAGGAGCCAGATCCCACCCAGGAGACCCCTGCTGCTGAGTAGCTAGTAGTAGCTATCTTTTATTTCTGTTTCTTATCCTATTAATCGGGTTTGTCCCCGATTTCATTCTGATTTTCTGTACTAAACATTTGAATCTGTTGTCACATTTATTTCAATTGCAATCTTAAGTTTCAATTCTCATTATTTATCTTGCCTATGTTATTTGTGAATGAGCTAGTTAGTAAATATGGATTTGACCTAGACAGCGTACTACCGCCGATTCTGCGGCGTAGGCTGGACGTACCCACGCACTCGTGCCCGAATCTCCGGGTGCGGGTCGTGACACCCTTCCAACCAACTAAGTGAGTGGCTTATATTCGATTCATTTGGCCCTTCTTTCTAGTCTTCACACCTAAAATCTTGTATTCTTGCTTGCTCCGATCAAACGATACCAAGTAATAACTAAAATAGGTCAAGATAAAAAGGAATAGACTTGGATTATATTGCTTGTCAAATGAAACTTGTGAACGGTTACTTACTTTCATGCTTATTCATTTAGAAAGTTCATCATATGCATAAATACAAGTTAGAATGTTTACTTCTTCTATAAAATGTGCTATAGTAGAATACTCCTTGTCATGCAATAATTGATCAGAAAGACTATGCAAAATAAATCATACAATGCTACATGTCTCCTGATTTCATTGCCTCAGCTACATAAATGGTTAAACTTAAAATAAATGCCGTTTGATCATGGATAAATTGTGCACAAGGCCTTCGGATTCCTGCGGACGGTTGCTGGGGCACTAGCACCGATCTGATCCAGACGGAACTCCATGATAGTCTCATGTCCCGGACAGGATTATACAATGCCTCCAGTGCTTCGTTGCATACCATCCTTGTCCATAGACTATATCGTCCAATATGGTATCAAGCCAGTGATCCTCACGCATATTTAAACCTATTGCAAGCTAACTTGTGTCTTCATGGCAGGAAAGGACATGGTAAGTATTGTGCAGGTGGTTCAGACGGGCAGGTAAATATCACCGAACGGTGGCAGGTTATTTCTTTGATTTCTATAGCTATTACTTGCTGTAAAATGAACTAAGGCAAGATAGAAAGACCACAAATAATATGCATACTTCATATAAACAATATATTGATTGGTATAGTTGGGTTAGCTTGCCTTCACTAGTATGTTTCGATGTACTGACCCTCGTTGAAACAGGTTCCCCGCACTAAGAGATCCGAGCGAGGAGCAGAAGTTAATTCCCGATCCAGTCCAGCTGTAGGCGCGTCCAGAGCGTGCCATATTTTGAAGCATCTTTTGAAGACAGGAGCTAGAACCCAAGCTCAAATACAGCTCCGTGGAAAGGCCATCATTCCACCATGAGTCTTTATCATTTTAAAGTTTAATAAAGGATGTAATGTACAGGACTGCTATCTCATTTTGTGTCAACACTTTTGTAAGCCCGAGTGGCAACCTTATAACTCAGTTCAAGAGTTTGTAATAGATGTTCGTATTATCAACAAAAAGAGAACTTTTCCATGTTTCAAATCTGTGTTTCAATTTATCTGTGTACTTTGAATATGTGCTCGTTATGCGAAAATAAAATACTTAGCCTTGTGCGGTGTGCAACCTAGGCCCGCACGGCGGTCACGCCCGGGGGATGACTATCGATTCCACAGAATCGGGGCATGACATGTTGGTATCAGAGCACAGCTTTAAAGTTCTCTTGACCCTCGTACTGGGAAAAGTTCCTTTAACGATAAATCCCTGTACGAACTCTTGAACTTGTTAAGCCCAAAATGAGATGCGTTCATACAATAAGTCCATAATACATTATGATCCTGATATAATTTACCTTCTCTTGAAGGAATGGCTCAAGCGCAATCCTCAGCGTAAGCACTGGGCGAGACACAAGCCCAATAGAGAAGTTTTGATACTTCAGGAAGCTCTCAGAGCCAGCGAGCCATGTCTCGAGTCGATCCACTTCAGCAAATGATGCGGATGTTGGAAGCTAGCCAACAAAGGGATGAAGCTCATTATGAACGGGCTAAGAAGCGAGCAGATGAGAGACTACTCAAGTTTTAAGACAATATAGAGACACGATTCTCAGTCCAACAAAAGCAGGTAGATACCCTACAGCAGATTGTTCAGACTTTGGCCTCCAACCACTCAGCAGCAACAGTAGCGACCCCGGTGGAGCAGCCAGTGCTTGAAGTTGAGATGCCTCAAACACCATGGAAGAGGGAAGTGACTGGCGACTTTGATAAAGTCTGCAACACAGCATTCAAAGGGACCGAGGATCCGATAGTGTCTCTAGATTGGTTGGCCGAACTTGAGGATCATTTCTCACTACTGGAAGTACCTGAGGAGAAGCGGGTCGCATGCACTTAACTGCAGCTTCGTCTCAACGCGCACGATTGGTGGGACGTGCATCGACGATCTCTTCCAGTTGATGATGGAGGGGAGGCGATAGCATGGGCCACTTTTCGTGGCACATTTGAAGAGGAGTTCATACCCCCACCTGTGCGTCGACAGAAGGAAAATGTGTTTGTACAACTACGGCAGGACAGCATGACAGTCAAACAGTATTCTACTGAGTTTAATAAGCTTGCTAAGTTTGCCAGTTCCTATTTACCAGATGCAGCGAATCATGTCAGACGATTCAAAGGAGGTCTATGTCCCGCCATCCACGCACACGTAGTCGTTCCATAGTACCAGACAATGCGGGAAGTTCTCAACCATGCCCTCTCCCTCGAACCGCAGTATCCTCACGTTGCTACCGGCGCTGTGCAAACCTCCAATCACAAACGCCATAGCAACGATAGAGGAAACACCGCTGTAAAGCGCCCAAATAACGGCGGTTCTAAAAAGGGAAATCCAGGGCCACCATGTTCCTTCTGTGGAAAGCTCTACCATACGGCCGAGAAATATCGTCAGAAACTCGGCTTATGCCTCATTTGTGGTGATGCGAACCACGGGATTAGTGACTGCCCTCTGAGCCACCACAATCGTCACACTCAACAACCGAATCGGGCTGCTGCAAACCAGGCCAATCGAGCTGCACCTCAGCAAGAGAGTCGCCAAGCTCAAGGTCGAGTCTACACAATGACACGAGAGGAAGCTTTGGCCTCAGACACCATCGTATCAGGTACTTTATTTTTTAATAATATACCTGCTCGTGTGATATTTGATTCTGGTGCAACGCATAGTTTTATTTTCACAAATTTTGCCATGGAGAATAATATAGAAATGACTCTGTTGTATCTAGACTTAAGTGTTAGCACCCCCTCCGGCACGAAAATACATGTCCGTTCAGTATGCCAAGATGGATACGTCTGTATTAGAAGAAGGAAGCTATCGCTAGATGTTTTAGTTCTAGATGTTCGGGACTATGATATTATTTTGGAAATGGATTGGCTCGGCGCCTGCTCGACAACTATTGAATATGCAGAAAAGCGAGTCGTCTTCCGCCTGCCTGGAGAAGCTGAATTCTGCTATACTAGTAGTCCAGCAACTGATGCGACCAGGGCCTGCATGGTAATTTCTGCAACATCTGCTCGACGAATGCTACACTCAGGCTGCGAGGGATTCCTTGCATCAGTTCGGGACACACAGTTGGACTACGCAAATGTTGAGTCTTCTTACGTTGAGGTGGAGTTTTCTGATGTGTTTCCGAGCGAACTACCTGATATGCCACCAGACCGAGAGATTAAATTCACCATAGACACCTTCCCAAATACACAGCCGATCTCTAAGCCTCCGTACAGAATAGCCCATGCTGAATTGAAAGTGTTAAAGTGCCAACTACAAGAGTTACTGGATCGTGGGTTCATCCATCCGAGCGTGTCTCCTTGGGACACGCCTGTGCTCTTCGTGAAAAAGAAAGACGGGACGTTACGCCTCTGTATCGATTATCGGGAGCTGAACAAGGTCACTATCAGAAACAAGTATCCGCTGCCAAGGATAGATGATATGTTTGATCAACTGCAAGGGGCAACGGTGTTTTCAAAAGTTGATCTTCGCTCAGGTTACCACCAGCTGAAGATTAAGCCAGAAGATATGCCGAAGACTGCCTTCCGAACCTGTTACGGGCATTATAAATTTTATGTTATGCCGTTTGGACTGATGAATGCACCTGATACATTCATGGACTTGATGAATCGAGTGTTCCGGCCATTCATCAATAAATTCGTGGTAGTTTTTATCGATGACATCTTGGTGTACTCTAAGAATAGGGATGAACACGCAGGACACCTGCGGATGTTGCTTCAAACCCTTCGAGACAATAAGTTGTATGCCAAGCGAAGTAAATACGAGTTTTGGCTGGACAATATATCCTTCTTAGGGAATAATATCTCTATACAAGGCATTTCAGTAGACCCACGGAAGGTAGAAGCCATTATACAGTGGAAACAACCTGAATCAGCTAGCGATATTAGAAGTTTTCTTGGACTGGCAGGCTACTACCGCAGATTTATATAAGATTTTGCTAAAATTGCTTTGCCCTTGACTCAACTCACACAAAAAGGTGTAAAATTTACTTGGACGGACGACTGTGAAGCTTCATTTACGGAGTTAAAGCAGTGCCTCGTCTCTGCTCCAATCATTACTCTGCCGAACGGACCGGATGACTTTAAAATATATAGCGATACATCGAAAAAAGGTCTGGGATGTGTCCTTATACAGAGGGACAAGGTGATAGTCTTCGCATCGAGGCAGTTAAAGCCTCACAAGAAGAACTACCTAACGCACGATCTTGAACTTGTCGCAGTGGTATTCGCACTGAAGCTATGGCACCACTACCTTTATGGTGTACCATTTAAGATCTACACGGACCATAAGAGTTTGAAATATCTGTATACACAAAAGGATTTGAATCTTCGACAGTAGCGTTGGCTCGAACTTCTTAGCGACTTTGACTTAATGATCAGATACACGCCTGGCAAAGGCAAAGTCGTAGCTGATGCACTGAGTCGAGTGTTCATTGGGAGTTTAGCTATTGATGACAAGCTGCATCGAGATCTTGAATCCTTGGGCATTACACTACAAATCATATACAAAAAGTAGGCGCAAGTGGCATAACTGTGCCTCGAGCCTGACTTGTTACAAAAGGTTAAGGCCACTTAGAAGGATGACTTGTTCCTGCAAAACATGCGAGGTCTTATTTCAACAGGAAAGGCATCTGACTTTGCGGTAGGCACAGACGGGATGACCCGAGTGAAGGAAAGACTGTGCGTTCCAGATGACACGGCCCTCAGAAGAGAGATACTCACTGAAGCTCATTATGCAAGTTATACTTCTCATCCGGGTAGTACCAAGATGTATCGAGATCTCCTTATGATGTTCTGGTGGCACAGCATAAAACAAGATATGGCATTGTTCGTGTCGCATTGCATGGCTTGTCAGAGAATGAAGGTCGAGCACCAGAAACTGGGCGAAGAGCTGCAGAACCTCGCTATTTTGGAGTGGAAATGGGAACATATAACAATGGATTTCATTGTTGGCTTGCCAAGGACTCAACGGAAGAATGATGCCGTCTGGGTCATTGTCGATCGCCTCACCAAGTCTGCTCATTTTTTGCCTATCAAGTCTACTTGGAGTGTCGACCGCTTGGCTTAGATTTACCTCAACAAAATCGTTTGGCTCTACGGCGTGCCCGTATCCATAGTCTCTGATAGAGATGGTTGATTCATATCGCGTTTATGGGAAAGCCTGCAGTCAGCAATAGGAACGAAGTTGAAGTTCAGCTCCGCCTACCATCCACAGACCGATGGCCAAACAAAATGTGTCAACCAGATCCTCGAAGACATACTACAACTCTGCGCCTTGGACTTGAAGACTAGTTGGGACCTGCATCTATCGTTAGCTGAATTTGCTTACAACAACAGTTTCTAATCCAGCATTCAGATGGCGCCGTATGAGGCATTATATGGGCGAAAGTGCAGATCTCTGATATGTTGGGACGAAGTTGGAGAATGACACATCCTTGGCCCTGAGCTCATAGAACAGACTGTCCAAAAGATTTGCTTGATACGGGAACAGCTAAAAGTAGCTCAGAGTCGCCAAAAGAGATACGCTGATACGCACCGATGTCTACTTGAGTTTTTAGAAGGCGATCGGGTATTTCTCAAAGTCTCGCCCATGTGAGAAGTCACTAGATTCAGAGCAAAGGGGAAGCTAAGTCCGAGATTTGTCAGTACGTTCGAAATACTAAAACGAGTTGCCTCAGTTGCATACCAGATTGCCCTACCACCATCCCTATCCGAAGTACACAATATTTTCTATGTTTCCCAACTTAGGAAGTATGTGTATGACCCAAGTCACGTAGTAGATCTGGATCAGCTGAATCTAAAGGCAGACTTGACATATATCGAATGGCCTGTGCAAATTTTGGATCGGAAAGATAAGTTGCTTCGAAGTCGCTCAGTTCCTCTCGTGTGCGTGCTTTGGAGAAATTATTCTGTCGAAGAATCCACTTGGGAGCTTGAATACGAGATGAGGGAAAGGTTTCCCTTATTATTTCCTAGTGATAGGTTCTATTCCTAAGTTTTGGGATAAAACTTCCAATTAGTTGGGTAGGATGTGGTGCCCCATTCCCCCTATTCGGGGAGCGCGGCTAAGAAATACAAGACGGTATCGTTCGATTGGGATAGATTGAAATAAGAACCCATCCTCTTTATAGATTTGTTTCTTCGGAATTGATTCCTATATTCAGTGGACCGTGCCCTCGGGATCAACTTAGCGGCAGAGTCAGGAGGGACCTCTCCGCTGCATCTTTTGTTGTCTCAGTTTTTGTTGTCGCTTGTTGCTTTCGTGCCTTGAGTTGGTTTTCAGATTTGCTTGAGTTTTCTTGAACGGTTTTGATAGATTTCAATCTTTTCGTTCATTGAACTGCACTTCAATTCTGAAAATGGAAAGAGTGGAAGAGATATTGATCAGCTGTTCATGGTAATGCAGGTGAACCAGCAGTAGGCAACGCTCGAACGGACTCCTGAAGTACCTCTTTCCTTCTCCCTTTCAACCAACTAAGTGAGTGGCTTATATTCGATTCAGTTGGCCCTTCTTCCTAGTCTTCACACCTAAAATCTTATATTCTTGCTTGCCCTGATCAAATGATACCAAGTAATAACTAAAAGAGGTCAAGATAAAAAGGAATAGACTTGGATTATATTGCTTGTCAAATGAAACTTGTGAACGGTTACTTACTTGCATGCTTGTTCATTTGGAAAGTTCATCATATGCATAAATACAAGTTAGAATGTTTACTTCTTCTATAAAATGTGCTATATATAGAATACTCCTTGCCATGCAATAATCGATCAGAAAGACTATGCAAAATAAATCATACAATGCTACATGTCTCCTGATTTTATTGCCTCAGCTACATAAATGGTTAAACTTAAAATAAATGTCGTTTGATCACGGATAACTTATGCACAAGGTCTTCGAATTCCTGCGGACGGTTTCTGGGGCACTAGCACTGATCCGATCCGAACGGAACTCCATGATAGTCTCATGTCCCGGACAGGATTATGCAGTGCCTCCAGTGCTTCGTTGCATACTATCCTTGTCCATAGACTATATCATCCAATATGGTATCAAGCTAGTGATCCCCACGTACATTTAAACTTGTTGCAAGATAACTTGTGTCTTTGTGGCAGGGAAGGACATGGTAAGTATTGTGCAGGTGGTTCAGACGGACAGGTAGATGTCACCGAACGATGGTAGGTTATTTTATTAATTTTTATATCTATCGCTTGCTGTAAAATGAACTAAGGCAAGATAGTAAGACCACAAATAATATGCATGCTTCATATAAACAATGTGTTGATTGGTATAGTTGGGTTAGCTTGCCTTCACTAGTAAGTTTTGATGTACTGACCCTCGTTGAAACAGGTTCTCCGCACTAAGGAGATCCGAGCGAGGAGCAGAAGTCAATCTCCGATCCAATCCAGTTATAGGCGCATCCAAAGCGTGCCACATTTTGAAGCATCTTTTGAAGACAGGAGCTAGAACCCAAGCTCAAATGTAGCTCCGTGGAAAGGCCATCATTCCACCAGGAGGTCTTTATCATTTTGAAGTTTAGTAAAGGATGTAATGTACAGGACTGCTATCTCATTTTGTGTCAACACTTTTGTAAGTTCGAGTGGCAACCTTATAACTCAGTTCAAGAGTTTGTAATAGATATTCATATTATCAATAAAAAGAGAACTTTTCCATGTTTCAAATCTGTGTTTCAATTTATCTGCGTACTCTGAATATGTGCTCTCTATGACACCCGTGCATTTAGACGTACGCTTGACCCTGTTAGATGACAAGTATCACCCCTAGCGTAGTCTCTGAGTTCAGTGTATTTATGATTGTGTGTTAGTATAATTCTGATGCTGCACTATTATTAAATAATGTCTATAGGACTGTTGGATTATTCAGACAAGACATCAAAAATAGGACATTGGTATTGCTAGCAGAGGACCACAGGCGAGTATATTCTCTGACAGATTTTATTATGTTGATTATCTCTATAATTCTAGTTGTATAGCGTACATGATTCTGACACTATGTATACACGAGTTAGCATCATCGAGACCTGTCATGAGGAGTCGTGATTGGGATCCATCGTGCTAGCTGGGGACGAAGAGATATTAGTAGATTATGTGATCATACCCAACTCTACATGAATCATAGCTCACCCACACCTCACGTCGGTGCAGCCGGACCATTACATGCCTCATAGCCTGTTATGTATGATTAGCCTGACTATTGCTTGCATCATAGCTATCCGGATGGTTAGCCTGACCTTACATGAATCATAGCTAGTCATACATAGCAAGCCTGATCAGTCCCAAGCCGATCACATGATATGCTGATATTTCACACACTTAGCTAGATAGTCTCTACATGTATTTCTAGTTATTGATCTAGCATTTCCATATATTCTAGTTATTGTTCTAGCATTTACTTATATTCCAGTTCATTTTTCTAGCATGTACTTGTATTTTTGTTCATTGCTAGTTGTACCATTGATGATGATATATGCTCCAGTATTTCTATTTCCAGTATTTTATTATCTCCAGTATTTCTTTGCCAGTATTTATATCCATCTTGTATTTCTTTACTCTGTATTATAGTTTTTGTCAATATATATGGAACTGCTGTTAGTGCTTGTACTTTGCTCCAATTCTGACTGGATATTTTTTCCAAAGGATCTTGAGGACTTCTGTCCTACACACTATGGACCAAGTATAGATGCAGACTACACACCAGAGATCTTAGAGGAGTCTATTCCATTAGAGGAGACACTACCTGCAGCTGTTTAAACAACATTTATTTTATGTATTTTAGTTTATGTTGAGACTTATGATGGGTTTTATTTGAGACTTGTGGAGACTATTTTTGTTGGACAACCAGACTGTAGTTTATCTCTATTTGAGATGTTGTATTTGACTTATGTCATTCTTTCTTATCTTTTATCGTGCCATTTATATTCTTATAGCTATTATGATTGAGTATACATTATGATCTATTGAGAGATGTTTATCTCATTTTTCTCCTTATGGAGTTGAGATCCTTGACAGGTTGTGAGTTATGTTTAGTATATTGAGACCTAGATAGCATTCTACCGCAAATACTGCGGCGTAGGTTGGACGTACCCATGAGTCATGCCCAAATTCTGGGTGCGGGTCGTGACAGTCATAGATAGAATATTCTATTTAGCTAGTTAGATGACATCCATAACTAATTAGATTCCCTCTATAACTAATTGATTCTATTCACACTAGATCTAGAATTCAAATTAGAAAAAAGGAGGGGCAAACTTATAATAAACTAAACTCCCAAAACCAACCAAAGTGGTCGCCCCCCCCCCCCCCCCCCCATTCTCTCATTTATATTTCATTTTTCCCACCAAAAGTCCTTCCCCAAGCTTCTTCTCCACCAAACCACCCCCAATTCAAACCAATTTCCACTTTTAACTACTCAATTTTTATTCTAATTTCCTTTCCTTGGAGGCCTAGAGCTTTGGATCATAAGAGGAGCGTAGAGAGGAGCCCAAGCTAGGAGGATCATATCCAATTCATCATTATCGTATCCAAATTCATGAATCTTCATTGGGACACAACTTCCAATAGGTAATTTCCCTTTCCCTCTAAGCTAGACTGGGACAGACCCTTGTCAGCACATCGGGAGAACAAAGTGAGGCAAGCGAACCCACGGGGCGGTAACGAGAACTATGTGATTGAATAAATCCTCCTCTATCTGTTGATGGTCGAAGGCTCGACGCTTTCGACGCTTCGACGCTCGCTTGCGCTCTCTCGCTACGCACCTCTATGTCTTTGCTTCATGCATCTGCCCGTAGTTGCAATGGTGTATGCTTTCATTTGATGGGTGGTGTATGCTTTCTAATTTGTTTGTTTGATTATGAGACTAGGGAAAGGGAAAGCGAGAGACAGTGGGCCTTCTTGCATGGGCTTGGGATTGCTTTGATGATGGGTAGGCTTGTTGTGCTTTGGCCCTTCTGTGGGCTTTCATCGACCATCAAGAAAGAAGAATTTCTCTAAATCACTTTGGGCCAGCTCCGCCTTCAAGCATCCGAAATACGCCGGGGTTTCTATGGTAGAAACCTAAATTGAAGCCATAGAAAACCACTAATAGTTAGATCCAACCTTATAAGAGGTAAATTAGGTGGCAGAGAGCCTTTTTCGTGTAGGTCCATGTGTTTTTATTGTCAATTTGGTGGAATTATAAATTTATGTCCACCAAGTGTTTGTGTGGTATTCCCAAAGAGAATTTTGTATCCAATTTGGGTTGTGCTAGTGTCCTAGTGTCCAAAATTGGATACTTAGTGGTTTTGTTGGTTGTGTCATGATACACCATGATACGCTATCGACATTGCAAAAAAGAATAAGGGGTGTGATTTTCTTTATTAATTATGAATTGATAAAGAGTACAAGAGAATCCTATTACAAAGGATCTAACTACAAAAAAAGATTCGGGATAAGTGTGACGGTGGAGATCGAGCACTACAGCGGCTCCTTTACTCCGTTGATGATCCGGGACCAAGAAGGTTGACGAGGCGGTGCTCTTATCTTCTTCTTCTTCTCTTGTAGAGGCGGCTGCTAGCTTCCTCCTTATTTACGTGTGGGGCATAGGGTTCTAGTCTCTGAATCATGGATACTTTGCATGTGGGAAAATACCCACTATTTATAGCCTTCAACAAGGCATCACGTAGGCGCATGTATGTGAATTGCATGGCACATGACACTGCAGGCGCATGTACATGAATTGCATGGCACATGATACTGCAGGCGCATGACACTGCAGGCGCATGAGAGTTGGCAGGTTCATAATGGCGCATGGCATTACGGACGCATGACACACTTATATACATAGGGGCACATGGCACTGCAGAAACATGAGACACCTAGATGTAGGAGGATGCATGGCACTGCGGGAGCATGAGACTCCACTTAGACTGTTGGCGCATTGGCCAGAATCCTCGAGGCACAAGGAGTTAGACTATTGAGGAGCGTGGAACCAAATCATTATGGCGCATGGAGCAAGGTCACTAGGTCACATGGAGCATATTTTCCATGCTTCTACAAGACCCCCTTCAAATTTTTTGAACTTTAAAACTTTATAAGTTTTAAAGTTTAGAATACTTTTAACATAAGCATAGAGAACATGGGTGGAGGAATTATTTTGGCACACATGCAAATCCTCCTTTTGTTGAGCGCATCCGTGGAGTATTCTTCCTTCGGCGCAGCATGTTGGTTGGTGCATCTAAGTATGAGGCTATTAGGCACAGCGAACTGCTAGGCGTATTTGGCTATTGGGTGCAGTTGACTGGGGAGAAGATTCATCCTTTGACCGTTAGGTTCATTCTGTAGTTTTAGTGCCCAGCCATTAATGGATTCCCTGTTATAAATAGAGGGCTTGGGGAGAAAGAGAGTGATGCATTTCTCTTCTCTCGCAATATCCCTATTGAAGTTGGGCACAGGGAAGTCTCTCTAGCGGTTCATCGACCCTCTCCCTCTAATGGTCGACCATCTTTCGGCCATCGACGTAGGTGAGGAATGACACTCGTACTCTCTTTTTGGTTTTTGGTCACTTCGGACACTCTTTTGGCACCATTTGTTCATACCACTTACATGAATCACTTGTCCCGACGTGCATGGTCATTGCCTGAAGGGCTTTGTCTGCGAGTCGAGTTGTTCAGCAATTGCCGAGGTGACAGTCATGCTGCTATTTGGAGTAGTTATAGGGCCATCGAGGATAACAGAACAGCCTCTAGCTCCCCCAAGTAAGTGGGAGAGTAAACCTTCCCCCTCTTTCCTTGTGCAATTATTTTTGGCTACTAATTTTGTCTTCATTTGTTGTAACAGTTATCCCTACGCCAGTTGGGACTTCATCGGTTCTACCTTCTATGACTCCTCTTTCTTTGGCTGATGCAGAGGACTACACCTCCTTCCACGTGGAGTCTTTCTTTCATATTCTGAAGCGGGGGGTGTCAATGTCTTAGAAAGGAATCGGCCTTTTACCCAAGCCAAATCTTCACCGCTGTCTCTGATAGAATTGATCCAAAAATGCCCTGGGTACGAGGTCAGGGCAGATATATTAGAAGCATAAGTAGAGGAGCTTGAGACTTATCTCACTGAGTTGAAGCTCTTGTTGCTGAAGAGAAGGATCACCTGATTACCGCCATAACTAGGGAGATGTCCGATTAGCCCTTTTGAAAGAACATTCTCAATCGTGAAGAGGTGGAAGCAAGTGCCAAAGAGTTAGAGTTCATCACTGCCAGAGAGACTCGTGCTCGTAGCAATGAGGTACTGACCAAGCGTTGGGTAGATGTGCGGGCACAGATCAGACAACTTCAAGAAGAGAAGGCCAATCTAGAGTCTGATGCTTGTCGCACGACGGAGGAAGAACTCACTCTTGCTGAGCAAGCTGATGCCAATGATCGGTATGTTGCGCACATGAGGGTTCAGAGGAAATATTTAGAAGCCGAGCATGAGAGGATAGCCATTTTTTAGGATGAGGCTGTACCTCGCCAGGAAGCTGAACGTCGGGCTGCTGACAATATCCAGATTAAAGTGGATCGGCTGAGGCGTCGGATTGACGAGCTGTGCGCTGATATCGATGGCTCCCAAGGATCATAGCTTTTTTCTTTTTCTTTTTTTTTGAGGGCCTTGGCATGCCTTTTGATGTAATTTTTTTGTTTTTTGAAACAGAAACTTCTATTTTGTTGTTATAATACAAAGACGTCTAGTAGACTTATTATTTGTGGTGCACATGGACGTAAATAATAAGTCTGACAAAAATCTTATTAGGAGTGATATTTTTTGGTGGACTAATCACCGCTGGCGTACTTGTGATAGAGTACAGATGATTAGTTTAGGTGGTTTCCCAGGTTGGAGATGGAAAGATTTGAGGTAAGAAATGTGGTTCAGAGGTAATATAGACATAAACTCACAACTCTGGGATAAAGTTTACTCAGAGGTAATATGGACATGGTAAACTTCACTAGGGAGAGTACGGTAATAAACCATAGTCTTATGGTAAAGTTTACTCAGAGGTGATATGGACATGGTAAAACTTATCACTAATGTTTGGGAATATAGTTCAGAGGTAATATGGACGTAAACTTAAAATTCCACGGTAAAGTTCACTCAGAGGTAATATGGACATTGTAAACTTTACTATAGAGAGTACGGTAATAAACAATAGTCTCATGGTAAGGTTTATTCAGAGGTGATGTGGACATAGTAAACCTTATCACTAGTGTTTAGGGAATATAGTTCAGAGGTAATATGGACATGAACTTACAATTCTGCGGTAAAGTTTACTCAGAGATAATATGGACATGGTAAACTTTATCATTAATAGGAATATGGTTCAGAGGTAATATGGACATGAACTCATAATCGCATAAGAAATTTTGTGTATCCGTTACCTATTGTGCACTCGGGATTCCCCGAGTACAGATAACAGATTTATTTGTATGCTACAGACGGACATAAGAAGAAAAAGACAAAAAACCTTGGAGAGGGAAAACGTCAGATTTTATATTCCCCTGGTAGAAATGACATTTTAATTTGGAGGTAATACCTTACTAAAAAAATAAGGGACTTCCTCCAAAGGGATCATATCGTTGAATGATGATGCATCGGTGTATGCTGCGATGTGAATGATGATGCATCGGTGTATGCTGCGATGTATTCTTCTAACTCATCTTTAGTGGCTGCCAGTGACGCTGGCGGTACCGGAGCTTTCCTTCAGAGTTTGACTACCAGCTGCTCTAGGGTTCTCACGACAGGGGTTCCTTGTTTGGAAGGTGTCTCAACCTCCAAGACTTGACCACTGGGGATTCAGGTGCCTTCTTACGAAGCTTGACCACCAGAGGAGAAGCTGTGGGGGCTGGGAGTCCTTTCAAACGAATCCTTAGAGGAGTATTTGAAGCTGTAATGGCATTGGCTTTATCATCAACGTCATTGGCGCCCTTGTCTGAGTGGATTTTCTTGTACAAGACCAAGTCGAAGTAGTATGCCTCGATTCCTTGAAAGGATCTACGTCGATAAATTCTCTTTTGATGATGCCATCTTCGTTGACGTACTTCAAGCATTGATAAAGAGTGGATGGAACAATCATATATTTATGTATCCATGGTCGCCCAAGAAGGACATTGTAGGATACTTTCATGTCGATGACGTAACATGTCACCTCTATACGGAGGTCCCCGATTTGGCATTACAGACGAATCTTGCCTAGCGGATAGCTAATCCCAGTGTTGAAGCCGTTGATAGTGGTATTAGTGGCTTCCTGCCGATACATCGGGATGCCCAAAGTTTATAGTAAGCTCCGTGAGATAATGCTGAGGGATTACCCATGGTCGATATGCATCTGATCCAATTTAATAACTCTGATGTATCCTGTGTAATACATGGGACGATCGTGCCTATTATTTTTTAACAGCATATCCTGTTGGGGGAATGTGATACATGGGATAGTATACACCACACTATTGCATTGAGGACATGCGATGAGATTTTCAGCCCGTGGCTTTTCTTGAGCCAAGTAGGAGTTGATATTTAGCAATGCCTCACTCAGAGCATCGCGGGTCCTTTTGAAAAGATGTAGGAGCTCAAAGAGCGATAGCTTCATGGGAGTGTTGGCTAATTTCTCTAGTATATCGAAGTTGTAGGGCTTCTCCAACCCTTGTGTTACATCCTTCTGCAGAGTTTTATCATAACGAGTTTCCATCTGCTTTTGCTCGTCCGTCGCCGGAAGCTAGGACGGACCCGAATCAGAGGCCGGGAAATCACCTGCTAGAGGTGCAGAGTCATCGGGAGCATTGTAATCGTGCTGATAGGTTATCCCCGACCTGGTTACTCCAGCTAGAGCTTCGTTTGTTGTTAGGGAGACCATATGACAGGACTTTATCTTCTTCTCTTTAGCCTTAGAGATTGGCGGTGTTGTTGGTTGTGTCATATCCAGGACAAGGTCTGGATGAACCCACATGACTTCGCCTCTTGGAGTCACAAAGGGAACCAAACCTTCTACTCGGGCTGGGGGAAGGTTAACGACCTCTATGGTTGTCCTCGGTATTGGGACGATACCATCTTGGGCTTATGTCATTGGGAAATTGCCGAAGTAGAGAGACACCATGTTTGCCGTAATGATCTTGTCTTCATAGTCCAAAGAGAGAACTTTGGAGTTGATAAGTCATTGTATCTGCCTTTTTAGCACGTAGCAGTCCCGCGTGGGGTGATGGACGTATCAATGGTAGTGACAATACTTGGGATTGTCCACATTGCCCGCCTCATCAGGACATTTAATGTTGGGTAGCTTGAGCTTGTTACCATTCATCAAAACGTCGAAGAGTTCCATAACATCATCGTCATTGAAGGAATAAGTTTCCTGTATTGTCGGTGACTCTGTCAGCTTGGGAACATATGAGGTTTGATTTTTGGCCAAGTTTACTGTCAAGGCCTGCTTTCCTTTATTGTCACGATTATTATTTGCAACGAAATGATGCTTTCCCTTATCTTTGGTGCTGGGAGTTTGGAATCCCAATGAGCGGGTGCCTTTTGCGCTCTTTTCAGCAACAACGACGCTTATAATGAATGTTGTCCATTTAGTTAATGGGCCAAATGCTGTTCATAGTCTCACAGCAGGCATAAAATTCTTTCGGCACACGTCTATCAACGAGGACTCAGGAATACCATAAGGCAATTTCAGCACTACTTGTCAAAAATGCTCGATGTAGTTCCTTATGAGTTCTCGATCTCCTTAGGTGATGTCCATAAGAGAGGACATAGTCATATCCATTCCTCCTTCGTAAAATTGGGCAAGGAACATAGCCCTCAGGTCATCGAAGTAAGAAATGCACTTATCTGGGAGCCTGTAGAACCACTCAAAGGTGCTCCGACGAACAAGTTGGTAAGTAGGGCGTCATCCCGAGGTAGATGGCATGTTGTAGACTGGAAGTACCTCATATACTACCGGGGTGACTTCTTTCCGTCGAATGAAACTAGAGACAATAGTTTGTATTTGGAAGGGTATACCACGTTATCCCACTCAGGAGGATAGGGTTGTCAGATTCTAAGCTTCTGGAGCCTATCTTGGTTGTCCCGAGCATCTATGCGGGCACATAGGTCCCTTAAGGTCTCCTGGATATCCTCTATCTAAAGAGGAGCAGAGGATCGAGGTGTTGTATGACTGCTTGCAACCTGAGAAACTGAGTCAGGCATACCAGGTCCCTTATTTGTTCATCCTGGCGCTTGCGGCTGTGTTGGGGCGATACTTTCTCTGAGTTTCAGCACTGTATGAGTCAGAGTTTGCATTAAAGTGCTCAGATCCTGCATCATGGCTTTGAGCGCCTCCAGGCGCTATTAATTACTGGACTTCGTACTGTGTTCGTCTCCCGCCATATGTACTGGCATTATGCGAGATGAGGTGGACGAAGAGGTGAAAGCCTCACTTTCAGTTCCAGATGCTTGAGTCCTCGGGGAAGACGGGAATTACTGCATCATCTTTAGAACTCGGAGGGTGGCTACCCCCAATCTCGGCTGAAGGTCCATCTTGAAGGGTATGACTAACTCCTGCTAAGTCGTCACTTATTTGCATGGATTTACCTTCTTTTTGGAAGGTCGGGTTGTAGTAAAATACTGAGATATTGCCACCCCTAGATTCGATCGAAACATTGCTTGGGGAGGCATAGCTACCCCTAGCCTTCGTTCGTGCGCGCGTGCCTCGAAATACCCTCATAGTCAGTACCAGTCTGCTACCTCGCGGATGGCTTCATGGAGTGGTGACTGTCACCCTTACGGTTGGCGAGCCTTTCTTCGAGATCTTCTTTAAGGGAGAGGATCTCCATGTTGAGCAACATAAAGCGATGGGCAATTCCTCCTCTTTATGCAGTGGCCTCCGGGGACGCCGTCGGGTTAGAATTGTTGATTGCAATCGCTCAAACACCGACTGTCTTTTTGGAGGAATCAGGGCTTAATTGTAGAAACAGTTAATGATAATGCTGGCATAGAGGTGTCTTTGAGAGGACACATCTTGTGCGAGTGTTGTTTCTCTCGTCTTACACTTGTGACTAATCACGTTGCGTAAATCAGATGATGGAAGCTTATTTTCCAACCCTACTTCACATGCTCAGGAAACCCTTGCACATGGAGGTGAAGGTAGAGATTTTGCTCCCCGATCCGATTATTCCACATAAACTGCAACCAGATCGTTAATGAAAGACTTGATATGAGATAGACTACCTCTATACGTGCAACCAAATTGGTCGCTTGGGTCTGTCCTCATGATGTTCTTCACTCGATTTGTTTTTTGTGCGACTGCGGCATCCAAGTGATTTTTAGAAAGCTCCAAGGGTCGACCCACTTCCAGCGCATGTGCGCCTAGGCCTGCCCTTTAGAGTTTTCCATTAGCAGCGCATGTTACTGACATTGATGTATGCTTCTAGAGCACTGACGATGCAGCCCCTCGAGCGTGCATGGCTCGGGGTATTCTGGGCTTTCTTGGACCAACGTTCTTGGGCACATAGTAAAGGGAATCCGGAGTAGGACTATACAAGTCCTTATTAATAGATGTCTTGCCCGGAGGGGAATCCATGATCCAGTGATCGACGCATGCTTCACGGCCTAGACGGTGCTATATGTGCGCGTCATGGGACTTGGCGAAGCTCTTCTTGGGCACAGCTTCGGAGACAGAGGCGTGATGCGCGTTCACCTTGTGTGCACCTGCGGCTAAGGTTCGTGGCATTTCTGTAGCGAAGTTTGGGTCTAGCGTAGCGGCTTTGGCAACCCATACCCTGTAAACTTTTTGAGGTCGTGCGGGCCTCGGCAAGGAACTCAACTTGTTGTCAAAGTACAAGTCAACTGCGTATGCGACTGCGGCATGGGTTAATGATGCATCGGGTACCAACTTCGGGATTGGCACAACGGCACTAACATCCCAAATTATGTGAGTCCTGCGAGATCGTACGGGCCTCATGGTAGAGTTTGGCCTGTCCAGCATGCCTTCGAATGCCTGTTGGTCAAAGTAAATGACCAATATCCTCTGATTCGAACCTATCATGGTCACGTCGGATTGCGTCACCAGCTTCTCGTTGGAGGAGAAGCTCTTCCCCAGCAGAGTCGTCATTTTTTTGACATCACAAAAAAGAATAAGGGGTATAATTTTTTTATTAATTTTGAATTGATGATGAGTATAAGAGAATCCTATTACAAAGGATCTAAGTACAAAAAAAGATCTGGGGTAAGTGTGACGGTGGAGATCGAGCACTGCAGCGGCTCCTTTACTCCATTGACGATCTGGGACCAAGAAGGTTGATGAGGCGGCGCTCCTATCTTCTTATCCTTCTCTAGTAGAGGCGGCTTCTAGCTTCCTCCTTATTTACGTATGGGGGAATAGGGTTCTAGTATCTGAATCCTGGATACTTTGCTTGTGGAAAATACCCACTATTTATAGACTTCAACAAGGCATCACGTAGGCGCATGTACGTGAATTGCATGGCGCATGAGAGTTGGTAGGATCATAATGACGCATGGCACTACGGGCGCATGACACACTTAGATACATAGGGGTATATGGCACTGCGGGCACATGAGACACCTAGATGTAGGAGGGCGTATGGCACTGCGGGTGCATGAGACTCCACTTAGACTGTTGGAACATCGGCCAGAATCCTCGAGGCACAAGGAGTTAGACTACTGAGGCGCATGGAACCAAATCATTATGGCACATGGAGCAAGGTCACTAGGGCGCATGGAGCAGATTTTCCATGCTTCTACATAGCATGGCTAGATTTGGTAATTTGTGGGTATTGGTGTCTCTTTGTGTCAATTATCTATATATTGATATTAGATCTAACTAATTTATATGTTTATGTTAATTTCTTTATATATAGTTGATGTTTCAATTGATATTGGTGTTGTTCTTTTGGTATCAATGTGGTTTGGTAGCAATAGGGTTGGTACCATGAGTATCATGGGAGTATTGGTGTTAGTGTATCATGTGATACGCATGGGTATCATGAGAAGGATTTATTTTTTATATCAAATTAATGTGCGGGTATCTCATATGCCAAGTATTAGTGAGGTGCAATGTGCTCTAGTGATGGGTGTTGTATGTCATAGAGTGCTACTTATGTATATATGTGCGTATAATACATATTGGTACCATATATTATTTGTGGTGTGTATAAGTTTAAGTGGAGAGTATGTGCACATTTGAATATGCAATGAGGTGTGCAAGTGTGTGTGTATGTAGTGCTCAGGGAGGGAAATATGCAGCTAAATCGAGCTCATATAGAACTACTTGCAGTACCAGCAACAGAGGACAGTAGTAGTGGCATTAGTAGCTGCACTTTTTGCAAATGCAAACATCAGCAACATTAAGATGCAGTTGCCACATAAATAGTGGAAAGCTCGGGCAGAGCTGGAGAATATACAATAGTGCATTGTTTTGTACGAAGCAAGTAGCAGCATCTGTGTTGGATGCTGTGGGCAAAATAACAGAAAGGGGAGATGGGTTTACTCCCTGGTTTGTGTTGCAGCAACAACTACACAGTGCTATGCAATGCTCAGGCAAGGCGGCAAGTTATAAAATCCCTTTTTTTTTACGTGTTATATTTATTTAATTAATCAATTATTGAGTTTATTTATATTATTTCGTAGTAATTAGAAAATATGATTTATTTATTTAATTACCTAGATAAATATTTATTTAGAGTTTTACACAAAAACTACTATTTTATTTTAGGAGTATTGATAGAAGAGTAATAGATATTTTTAGTATTTAATTTGAGTACAAATATTTTTTATTATATACCTTAAATATATGCGTAAATAAATAAATAGTTATTAAATATTATAATAATAATAATTAATAGTTATAATAATAACAAGTGTCATTTGTAATAAAAAAATAATAATAATAAAAAGAAAAAAAGAAAAAAAGAAATAGAAGAGAAATAAAAATGAAAATGAAAATGAAAAGAATAGAATAGAATAGAAAACAAAGAAAGAAAAAAAGAAAGAAAGAAATATTAAATCAAAACCTTAATGACCGAAAACCTATACCCTTAAATAACCTAACCCGCTAACCAGCCAAAACCCTTAGCCCACCCGCAGCAGCAGCAGCGTTCCCTGTTCCGCGCGCGCGACCCTATCTCCCATGTATATATATAACATCGAAGGAACCCTAAACCCTAAATTCAACTTACCATCCACCAGTCCGGCGCCGCCTCTCCCGTGTTGTCGACCGCCCGCCAGTGCCACCGCCGTCGGTGACACCCAACCGTCGTCCGCCGCACGACCGCGCGTCAACCGCGCTAGCAACAACAGAATTTGGCAACAAAGACCCCTCCTTTATGCCCTGATTCCCGCTCCATCGCTCGACCAAATTCGACCCCGTCTTCACCTGTATTTTCATGACCTATCCCTCTTCCAACTCTATGTATTAGTTTACTTTGAATAGCGCGTAACCCTAGGCAAAAACCGAGACCAAGTTAGAGAAAAACAATAATATTTACGCTACAGAAAATTGCTGTAACCACCCATGTTTACGGACTCGTATCTCCCACCACAGAGATCCGAACTTAGAAATTCCTTTTGCAATGTGAAGACCACCTAACCTAGATTATTTTCTGTCAATTACATTATTTTATTTGGTGTTATATGTAGAATTAAATTAGGTTAAAAATCCGAAAAAACCTATTTTTAAAATAACAAAATCTTGTGATACAGAGCGTGCCCCGCCAAACGGGTCTGTCCCGTCGTATACCAATTACACTGAAAGGCACGTATGGTATGTCCAGATGTGTGGGCTTTTGCAGAAACTGATTTGGACGTGTATACGCGTCGGAATTACCCCGTATCCGTAAAAAGGTCCCGTATCGCGACCTTTGCAAAATACCGTACCATTTATTGTACGCTCGTCAGAATGCGACAAAACTTGTGCCATTAGATTCGTAGTATTACGCTGGTCCTGTGACCCAATTTTCATGCAATTCTAAGATAGTTAACCAAGCCCCTATTAGCGGGCCCCACGGTCGACTTTTTGGGAGAATTTGTGTTCGGCTCATCGAAATCCAAAATTGGACATACCGTTGAGTTCGTATTGACGTTTAGAATTGGTTTGACCTATAATTTGTCCCTTTTAGAGACCTTTACCTCACGCATGCTTTTCGGTGCAAAGTGGGCCACATGTGGACCCCACTTTGACCCGAAATTACTGTTTTGCTCCTGTGTCCAAATTGGACGAAAGGGTAGTATTTTCTAGTTATCTCGCTTATTCTGGAACGTTGGTGATGTTTATTTCAGCATCCGGAGACGTTCATTCTGAGGCCGTAGTTTCTGATCCTGTGTGTTTGACTCCTGGACGTTACACTTTGCATCTCTCTTGCTAGGCAAGATACCTTGCCAAATTGCTTACAGTACTTTGCATGCTTATTATATTTCTGTATATTCATTGCATGTATATTTTCTTTTAGTCATAAGTATATGCTATATATATATATATATATATATATATATATATATATATATGTATATATATATGTTGACACACACTTGATACATAGTATCATAGGAGGGGAGGACAATCGTAGGCGTATGGGCTATAACCACTCTGGTAAACCGTAGTATCGAGCATACAGTACGGTAGTGTGTCGCGCTAGTCGCTACCCCCGTGGTATGTTAATTTCTGGAATCACACTGGTTGCTACCCCCGCAGTATGTCAATTTCTGATGTCCCTGCCGTGTGTGTGAGTTGTGAGATTTAGATCGAGTAGCCTACCCATGACCATACGTTAAAAAGTTGTCCTCATTATGCATTTCATATAGATTGTCTTGTACAGCGTACTTATATATTTTTTCGTCTATATTGCATGTTTACTGTATTCAATTGGCATGCTTCTATGTATCTTGTTATGTCCCTCTGAGGAGCTGGTCCCTTTCCAGGTATGGACGATCTTGACTATTCGCAAGAGCACGGATCAGGACTTACTACTTATCTCTTCCGAGGAGGTCTTACCTTTTGAACATCTTTGATTATCTCTAGCGATGGATCACTTTGCTGATACCTTTATATCATCATCTTATTTATTTTGGATATTTACCCTTCTCCCTTATTTTAGTATTGATATAGTCATTGGTAGTGGATTTGTCTCCACCCGACTATTATTTTGGATTATTCAGACTCATTATTCTAGTTTAGTTATTTCTTTCTATGACTTGTTGTGTGGATGAGATTAGTATATCTGTGACTTGTGATACTATATATACCACATATGAGTTTATATTCATATTACAGCATACGTGTGTATTATGGTATCCATATATTGGAGTTGTCATATACATACGGCTGGCATGCTTACGTGTTCCTAGTCCTACGTATTTTGGGACTGGAGCGTGACATATTTTTGTGGTGGCCCATGCAGGTCGAGAGCATAGTGTCTCGGTTATGTTACTGTACCGAGCAAGCCTGCGCATAGGATTAGAATATAGGATCTTATCCACTTACTTAATCACCTCCCTTGATTTGTTTCGCATTCTCATTTGATTGCTTGCATTGCATCTTGCGTGATCCCTTCTCAACGTCAATCTTATCTTTTCTTTCGTGCTTGATAGGGGTTAGGAAGATGATTTATACTAGGAATATATACTCTATTATTCAATAACACTATTAGTTAAATTATTGTAAGTTGGGTAGTATTCCTCATAACCTAATAACACATAGTCCTATTGCCCCATTAATAAAGTGTAATTAAATGACACCAACTATAGGCTTGTATAAGAAGATAGTGTTTATCTAGACTGTAGAACTTAGAGGCCATACCCCCATTTGGTTGACTTTAGACTTAGACAAGAAGTTAGTATAGCAACTGTAGAGGCACAACACCGATCTTCTTGGTGAACTTAAATTATTCTGTACCTTCCTCCATCCTAATCCAACGTACTTATATTTTTTGTACTACCTCGACTTATGCTGCTATTATAGCCTAGTTTTGCAAGCTTATTCTTTTATTAAGCTTGTTCATGACATATGTATTATTGGGTGCCCATACTAATACATTGTGTAAATCAGAATCAGTGCATTATGATCTGATCAACCTTAGTGCGCTTGATTCGCTCTTCATATCACTACTTTATGTGGATTGAGATATAGTTGACTCAACTTGTTAGACGAATATACTTGCCCTCTAGACTGGTCAGAGCATATCATGTCAGGTACATAACTGTTTTGATGTGAACATGCGAATAAAAATTACCAAAATAAGATTTTAATCCACAACTGCCTTGGCAACTCCCTCTCAAATTCTCTAACCCCTTTGAATCCCGTACTTGTATTCTATCACCTCCTCCTTGAATTCTTTATTGTTGTTTTCCATCTTTCCCTATTTGGGAAATACGAACATTCGTGCTTAGTATAAGTTTGATACATGGATAGTACTAGATATACCCCATAGGCCAAGCACTCATGATGACAAATAAGGGAGCGCAGACACAGAAAGTCGTAGATACAGGTATGACCTTTAGTTATATTTGTCATTGCATACTCATGACCTCCTTTATGACACGAGATCTTAGGTGCATAGTAGACGTAGAATTATATATATGGTGGTTTAGCAGTTATGAGGATATATTGATATTCTACCCAGATGGAATACACGCGATACTAATAGATGACGCGAATAGCAGTAGTAGTATTCTTTCCCTATCACCATCTCGCCCCTTGGGGTGGCTCATCTTCTCTTCTATATATATTCCTTATTTCGTGCTTAACTCTTCCTATCATAGTCATATCCTTTCGTGACATTATAAATTGTTTGAATTACTTCAACCTCACCCTTATTTTGTTAGTTAAAACGTAAATGGGTTAGTAAATGATTAATAACTAAAAGATGAGTACATAATGATAACCCTTATGTATATGCACTATAGTAATATTTGTACCCTCTTATTATTTTAAAAACATGTATAACATCCCTTAGTCTAATAGGAATTAGTTGGATTATTTAATTAGCTTATACTTCTAATAGTTTTATAAAGTTAGTCAAGACATTAACGGTTGCCCAAAAACTTAGACTAAGCTTAGGAAAAAGTTGAGGGCACTTGTTACGAACTAACGACTATGACAAATTATTGGCGAAGTAGCGACAGCTGCAGCTAGAACGTTATAGTAGAGTAGTCAAAGTATTTGCAGACATACTGGTCAGGTGGCATGGCAGTATTAGACTACGATACTTGACGGTTACAAAGAAAAATTATGGTTATGAGATTCTAGACAGGTATCCCAAAATTCTCAACCCAATGGATAAATTTGTCCTACCACCTAGACAATAGCCTCAAGAGACTGTGACTACTAGTAGAACTCCTGTAAGTTTGGTAGTATAGACGAGTTAGAGGATAAATAGTATAATGGTAGAATGGCTGACCATGACTTTTAGGAAGCACCGCTAGATAACAATGAAGTGTAAGAGCTATAGTGATTTATTATGAATATGGGTTGGTGTCAATTTCGAGGATAAAATTTTTGTAAGTTGTGTAGAATGTAAAACCCCATATTTTTTATATATTATATTTATTTAATTAATCAATTATTAAGTTTATTTATATTATTTCGTAGTAATTAAAAAATATGATTTATTTATTTAATTAGCTAGATAAATATTCATTTAGAGTTTTACACAAAAATAACTATTTTATTTTAGGAGTATTGGTAGAAGAGTAATAGAAATTTTTAGTATTTAATTTGAGTACAAATATTTTTTATTATATACCTTAAATATATGCGTAAATAAATAAATAGTTATTAAATATGATAATAATAATAAATAATAGTTATAATAATACAGGTGTTATTTGTAATAATTATTATTATTATTATTATTATTATTATTATTATTAGTAATAATAATAAAAACAAAAATATAAATATAAAAAAAGAAATAGAAGAGAAATGAAAATGAAAATAAAAAGAATAGAAAAGAAAGAAAAAGAAAGAAAGAAAATCTTAAATCAAAACCTTAATTATCTAAAACCCATACCCTTAAATAACCTAACCCGCTAACATGCCAAAACCCTTAGCCCACCCGCAGCAACAGCAGCGTCCCCTGTTTCGCGCGTACGACCATATCTCCCCTGTATATATATAACATCGAAGGAACCCTAAACCCTAACTTCAACTTACCATCCACTAGCCCGGCGTCGTCGCCCCCGTATCGCCGACCGCCCGCCAGCGCCACCGCCGCCAGTGACACCGCAGCCGCCGTCTGCCGCACGACCGCGCGTCAACCGCGCTAGCAACAACAGAATTTGGCAACAAAGACCCCTCCTTCACGCCCTGATTTCCGCTCTATCGCTCAACCAAATTTGACCCCGTCTTTACCGGTGTTCACGACCTATCCCTCTTCAACTCTGTGTATTAGTTTACTTCAAACAACGCGTAACCCTAGACGAAAACTGAGACCAAGTTGGAGAAAAACGACAACCTTTATGCTACAAAAAACTGCTGTAACCACCCATGTTTACGGACTCGTATCTCCCACCACAGATATCCGAACTTAGAAATTCTTTTTTCTATGTGAAGACCACCTAACCTAGATTATTTTTTGTTAATTATATTATTTTATTTGGTGTCATATGCAGAATTAAATTAGGTTGAAAATCCAGAAAAACCTATTTTTAAAATAACAAAAACTTATGATACGAAGCGCACACCGCCAAACGGGACTGCCCCGTCGTATACCAATTGCACCGAAAGACGCGTATGGTATGTCTAGACGTGTGGACTTTTGCGAAAACTGATTTGGACGTGTGTGCGCATCAAAATTACCATGTATCCGTAAAAAGGCCCTATATCGCAACTTTTGTAAAATACTGCACCATTTATTGTACGCTCGTCAGAATATGACGAAACTTGTGCCATTGGACTCGTGGTATCGTGCTGGTCCTGTGACCCAATTTTCACGCAATTCTGAGATAGTTGACTAAGCCGCCTATTTGTGGGCCCTACGGTTGACTTTTTGGGCGAATTTGTGTTCGGCTCACCAAAATCAAAAATTGGACATACCGTTGAGTTCGTATTGACGTTTAGAATTGGTTTAACCTATAATTTATCCCTTTTAGAGACCTTTACCCCTGGCACGCTTTTCAGTGTAAAGTGGGCCACAAGTGGATCCATTTTGACCCAAAATTACCATTTTGCCCCTGTGTCCAAATTGGACAAAAGGGTAGTATTTTTTAGCTATCTCTCTTATTCTGGGAACGTTGGTGATATTTATTTCAGCATCTGAAGACGTTCATTCTGAGGCTGTAGTTTCTGATCCTGTGTGCTTGACTCCTGGACGTTACAATTTGCAGCTCTCTTGCCAGGCAAGATACCTTGCCAAATTGCTTAGAGTACTTTGCATGCTTATTATATTTTTATATATTCATTGCATATATGTTTTCTTTTAGTCATAAGTATATGCTATATATATATATATATATATATATATATATATATATATATATATATATATATATATATATATGTTGACACACACTTGACACATAGTATCATGGGAGGGGAGAACAATCAGTAGGCGTATGGGCTATAGCCACTCTGGTAAACTATAATATCTAGCACGCACTACGGTAGTGTGTCGCGCTGGTCGCTACCCCCACGGTATATCAATTTCTGATGTCCTTGCCGTGTGTGTGAGTTGTGAGATTTAGATCGAGTAGCCTACCCATGCCCATACGTCGAAAAGTTGTCCTCATTATGCATTTCATATAGATTGTCTTGTACAGCATACTTATATATTTTTTCGTCTATATTGCATGTTTACTATATTCAATTGGCATGCTTCTATGTATCTTGTTACGTCCCTCTGAGGACCGGGTCCCTTTCAAGGTATGGACGATCTTGACTATTCGTAGGAGCACGGATCATGACTTACTACTTATCTCTTTCGAGGAGGTCTTACCTGTAACACCCTATTTTGTTCAAGCGGACTGCCAACTCAAACGGCAAGAGTGCAACTGTCCTGACCCGCTTTGCCTCAAATGAGAAGCAAAGGATATCCAGACTTGTCCCTACAGGATCTCGGCTTAGGCTTTCAGAGGCTCGCTTGACGTATCACTCTACCGAGGCGAATCATCGCTAAGGTGGGTTGCCTTAGTGAACTTGTCTTTGCTTAGCCAGCACACATAAAATGTGGAATGTTTATGCTAGTCGCTAGGTGAATCACCCCCTGTATGCTAATAAGAATCCAACGCACATAGCTAAGGGAATAATCCCAACTTGTATTGCTTATGCTAGAACATGGAAATGAAACATTGCTTATATATATATATATGTTCAGACCCTCGCATGCTACCCTAGAAAATTTTGCTCGGGAAGTCCCCTAACGGTTTCACCTCTCGGCTTACCTTCGGGCCCGAGCTAACGTGAATGTTTGTGTTTATACAAATGCATGCTTGTCTTCTTGTATGTTGTCTTATTTTCATCCAAACTCCAGGAGACTATTAAGTAGTCATTCCGTGCATGATTGAAACTGGAAGTATCCGGGACTGTTAGGTCACCAAAGGCAGCCCCGAACCGGGGGAATGCATCAAGGCAAAATGAATATTGTACTGGGATCACATCAAGTTTACCTTTGAACGATAATCTTGTCCAAGCTCGTTCATAGTAGATTGTACTCGTGTTATTGATTATACTCGTGTTATTGATTGTATTGTGGAAGATGTGAATTTGGAAAAGCCCAAAGACCCTGACCTGCATGTCGCGGACAACTCGGAAATGAGATATAGTTCCACGGACGGTCACCGGGGCACTGGGACCGATCAGATTCGGATGGAACTCACATTATTATACAGTCCATTGTGTTGGACGAGATGGCATGTAGCACTCCTTGTTCATTTATTGCATACCATTCTCTCCAGTGGCTAAACTTTATTGTACAGTCCATTGTGCTGGACGAGATGGCATGTAGCGCTCCTTGTTCTTTTGCTGCATACCATTCTCTCCAGTGGCTGAACTCTATTGTATAGTCCATTGTGCTGGACGGGATGGCATGTAGCGCTCCTTGTACTTTCGTTGCATACCATTACCGCCAGTGACTAGTGTCCTTTATGGCTATGCCAGCGACAATTGTCATATAGATAAGTCATCCTTGCTTAGCGGCTATCCGTGTGCGAGTCATTGCATCGCAACAAGAATAACTGTGCACTTGGAATATGGTCCCATTCATGACTCACGTGTTTGCATATGCTATGCCTCCTGAATGTTTATACTTGTTCGTTCTTGAATTAACAATGTTTGCCTTGGACAGGGAAGGTAAAATGGTAAGTTGGTAAGTCTCGCCGTGTTTTCTCTCATGTCGCACGACGCACTGCCACATGAGTTAGGTTATTCAAATCTTGCATGAAACTGATCCTAAGGCAACTAGGAAGACAACTTAATAGTTGGTGCACGAAACCTATATTACGTGTTTGGATTTGTCGAGCGGGCGAGTAGCTTCCCCACCAGTGCATTCAATGTACTGATAATCCACCAGTTTGTATGCAGGGTGCGGGAGAACCTCGTTCGGTGCGGATGCCTCCTTCGTGCGTCCTAAGGCGTGGAGATCACTCCGGAGCCTTGGAGTACTGCGTTCGGAACTAAAGCACATATAGAAGACATAATATTGTGAACATCGCCTGTACAATCATTCCACAATTGTAGCCACTTGGTAAGCCTATTTCAGAGAGAGAGGCTTGGGTGACTTGTAATCTCGGCTATACGCCGCCTGTAACACTTGTTTATATCAATAAAGAGTTGCTTTACTTCAACTGTGTTATGCTTCCGCTATATTGTCGACTCAGTGAACTTGTTACCAAATCGCTATGCGTTTATGACTTCGTTGCACTCGGACAATATGTGCGACTCTGTGGCTTAGAACTCTTACCGCCAGCCAATGAACCATGGCCTTGCACGGGCGTGGCTCACGCTCGTGCGACATCACGCCCGGATGGGTCAAAGCGATCGTTCCGCGGGAGCACTGGCACGGTGATTCTCGCCTAGCGGGAACGGCCGATTTGCCTGTGGGAGATTGGGGCGTGACATTACCTTCTGAGCATCTTTGATTTATCTCTAGCGATGGATCGCTTCGCTGATACATTTATATCATTATCTTATTTATTTTGGAGATTTACCCTTCTCCCTCATTTTAGTATTGATATAGTCATTGGTAGTGGATTTGTCTCCACCCGACTATTATTTAGATTATTCAGACTCATTATTCTAGTTTAATTGTTTCTTTTCTATGACTTGTTGTATGGATGAGATTGGTATATCTGTGACTTGTGACACTATATATACCACATATGAGTTTATATTCATATTACAGCGTACGTGTGTATCCATATATTGGAGTTGCCATATACATACGGCTGACATGCTTACGTGTTCCTAGTCCTACGTATTTTGGGACTGGGGCATGACACAAGTGCATGGGTTGGTGCACAGTGTCCAGGTGAGTGTTTTAAGTGGTAGTTTCAGTGAGGTTTGGGTTAGTGTCAAGTGTGTTGGTAGGATAGGTAAGGTACCAATGTATAGTTAAGTGGTATCTTGATATCAAGATATCAAGTACCAAGGGAAGAGTGAGTATCTTGGATTTGGGGTAAGGTATTAAGTTAGGATATTTGATTGTCAAGGTAAGGGTAAGTAGTAGGGTTTGAGTGAGGGTATCCTAGTTTAGGTATCAAGGTTAAAGTATTGGGTAAGTATTAATGTATATATATATATATATAAATATATATATATATATATAGGCAAACAAAATAGGTATTGGAGAACCTAAAATTAGATACCTACCTAGTATAAATCATTTTTGTAACGCCCCACAACCGCTCGGAGCGTTACGCTGAGTCGGATTGAATAAATTAAATGCTGGTTACATTTGAAATATTCGATTTTGGGAAGAAGGATTAATCGAGTTGGTTTCAATGTGCAGATGGCTAGCGGGTTCGATGGAAATCAGGTATTCGTTCAGAACAGTACTGAATAGCTGGATGGAAGCGATAATGCCGTCTTCCTTAATCCGATCGGTCGGATGATTTGGAGAGCACGGCCTGCTCGCACGGTCATACCAGTTGAGTAGATCACGCTTGCATCGGACCACGGGTTCAAGGGATTGGCCGTATCGGCAGGACAGGATGCCTAACGGGATCAATCATTGTGAGTGGGCTCTTTCCCTTCTCCTCTACTCCTTCATGCCTAATAATATGGAAAACACGTAAAAGGCTTGAACACTTGGGCTGAAACATTGGGAATCACTATACTGAGGCGTGCATAAGGTGTACGTCATTGGCTTGATAGGATTGTGGCTTGGATATGATTTACGCATTGGATAGTTGGAGCGATAGTTGGATTATTCATTTGAGGCAGTCGGTTGGATAAGTGGGATTATACTTGGACGTGTGGAATTATACAAGTTGGAATGATACAATAGAAATATCAGGAATTCGGGCGAGCGAGCGTGCATCCGTGCACGAGTATCACTGGGTCGCTTTGTCTTGCAAAGCGAGCAGTTGTGGTTCAAAACTGAACAACTGCATCGGCGAGGGTATCGTGCCACTGTTGGGGCATTGTGCCACGGGATTATTCGGAGTGTGGGGTGTTGCACCCAATGTGAAATACTGTGTTGGGAAGCGGCAATGTGAAGTATGGGCATAACTTGGGCACAACTTGAGAGATTGTGCATATGGGTATTTTGGTGCCTTGGGATACATATATTGAGGTCGAGATTTGGACTCCTTGGTTGGATATGTTGGAAGAATGGTTATGGATGCTTCGGTTGGATATCGGTTGAACGAGTCTAGGATCGCTTGGTGGGACGAGAATGTTCGATCCTCTCGTCATACCTACTTTCTGCATGTCACGGACAACCTGTGTACACAAGGGTTTGACATTTCCTCGAAACGGCTTCCCGGGGCACTGGGACCGTATCGACCCGGAGGGAAATATTGATTCGTGCTAGTCACAGTGCTAGTCACGATGCATTGTGGGACCTCCAGCGGGGCTCGCTACCCGGGCTGATAGGGTGCACCGTTAATGCTTGGATTTTGTCCTTTATGGCTTTGCCAGTGACTTTATATAGATAAGAGTTGGCTTGCTTTTCTTTTGTTGGTTTGGCTTTCGTGTAGGCGCGGCCACCTTGCCTCGGCAAGAGTGTGCACTCGATATTGGGATATAAACTTTGGTTGAGGATGGATATTGAGGCGAGACTGTTGGTTCGATATGTTATCGTGCAAGCGAGGGCATTGAGTTAGACGGGTTGCATGCTAGTTTACTTCGGGTTGGATATATAAAACTGCTTATCGTTTGGTTTGAGTTGAATGCTTGCATGCTTAAACTGCTTTACAGCTTTCCTTAACATGTCATCCATATGCCATGAAACGAATCTAGGATTCAAACTAGAAAGATCACCATTTAACTGTGTGCATTCACTATTTTACTTAGTGTCGGTTTAGGCGAGTGGGTTACCCCGCTCACCAGTACGGTTGTGTACTGACCCACATTTGTGGGCAATATTTCAGGTACACAGGCGTAGTGGCGCTGCTTGGATATACGGGACAAGATGTATGAACTATAAGTACCTTTGTGGGCTAGAGAAAAGAGCAAGAGCATTTTATCGTCTTCGTGGCATCGCCTTTATGGCATTGCCTCGGGGTATTTTATTTGGACCCTATCGTGAGCTTCGCTGAGTATTACTCTGATGTGTGCTTGGTACACAATACTTGACTTCCGCTGCAACTTGGTTGATTCAATGATAACATTTGGTGTTTGACAATATCACCTTGTACGAGCGCAACTCCAGGCTCGTACGGCATCACGTCCCGATTAGAACGATTGTCCCGCGGGAGAGCTGCAACGTGGTAATTTCACTTTCAGCGGGGACTATTGAGCTTGCGGGAGATTGGGGCATGACAAATTGGTATCAGAGCGCCCGGTTCATTTTTTCGGACTTGGTCCTTCGCTTCATCACAAACTCGAAATAGCTTCCGCGTGTCATTTAGCTCTTGACTCTACTCGGTGCCGCATCGGACGTTTCATGCAATAAGTCTATTTATTGCTAGTTATGGCTGCATATTATTCTTTGTTGGGTTGCCTTGGTTGTTTTTGTTGGATCGCTTAGCCTCGTTAGGCATTGTTGCATTCGTGCAGCAAGTTGGTTGGCATTGTTGCATTTGTGCAACATGTGTGGGCTTTCGTTGGGTTAGCTTGGCTTATCGTTCTGGCATTTCTGATTGTCTCAATGGATCAGTTGGTTGGCTAACAAGATTTGGTTATGTGGCATATTTTGAGTAGAAACATTCGATGAGAATGGATCCTTGCACGAGTTGCTCGTCAAGCGATTGTGTTGGATAGAAGTTGAAATTTCGGCTGTGGCGCATCGGTTGGGCAGATTTGAGTTTGGCTTGAGAAATATCAGATAAGTTGGCATGAGTTGCTCGTACAATAAACGTGTGGAACCATTGGGAATTGGGTTGGACTACTTGGAATACAATCGTTCAGACAATTGCTTGTTTTGTGAAAGTATCAGACGGTTTGAGAATAGTTGGAAGTATCGAGAATGGGATATAGCACGAGTCGCATCACAAGATTTATGGGAATAGTTGGATAATACACGCACTGCCTGAGTTTTGTGTCAAACTCGAATTGGGAAAGGCATGATCACGCATAAGGGATGGTTCGAACGGATTTTGGATTCGTGCAAGAAAATTATAATACGAGTAGCGACTTGATTCGAAGTGGTATATGGGATCAAACGTGTTAAGCAAGGCATTGGAAATATTTTGGTTGGACATCAATGGAAATTTCCTGAACGGACTCAGATAACGAATACAAGTCGGTTGGTGCAAATCGACTGAGTTGGAAAGAATGAAAATGGAGCAAGCGAATATTGAGTTATGATTCGACAGAATTACCTCAGAATAGTCAGTTTGGGATAGACGCTGGTTGACGCAGATTTTGCATGAGGGCAACTATATTTCCAAGTGGTATATGGTGCAATGGAATTTGACTCGGGTATCCTTCGATACATTAGACTTGAGAACTCAAGAACGGAATCGTGCAAATGGAAGTATCGTTGGGCTTAAGAGATGGGCGAAATTGGAACAAACATTTGGGTTACGCTTGAGCAAAGCGATAGGATTATCGGAAGGATAGCGAGCACGAACTACGATTTTGGGCAACACATTTGAGCTGTTGGTTGAACAAAGAAACACGATATTGGTCTGGAGGGACAATGAGATGGATTCACACAAACTTGAAAGATTATGAATATTGCTGCTCGAGAAGTCGACTCAGGTTTAGCGAAAATGGAATTTTGGGCAAAATGGTGCAACAATGGTAGACGGATTCTCCGGAAGACGTGGACGGATTGTGGCAACAACAGAAGGCAAAAGATTTTGGCGGACAGACTTTTAAAGATAGCTAAATGTGGGAGCAACGTCAGAACAAATCACTGTGCTGCTCGAGTAAGTTGGACGTGCATTGTGGGACGTGGCAAATGGATAAGAATTAGAGCAAGTCTTGGGTTTTGAGAATCATTGCAATTTGTAGTGCGAGAATCGAACATGCAATTCGAAAATTTGATGGATTCAGGGCAGAACGACGGATTGATGGTAGACGGTTTCAACGAGCGCGGTTCTCGAATTCGAAAACTTTGCTCGGATGGAATAGTTGGAATTTTGATTCGGGTTTACAGATGAGATATAGCATGGTTTATAGTAACTGTCCATCGTGATGATTACAATTATCGAGCGTAGCTTCGGGACAGCTGACCCTAAGCGACCTTGCCCGCTGAATCGGATATGAATATGGTAGACCCATAGAACGACCCTTGAGGTGGCATATTTGGGAATGCGTCGAGGGCAGATGTGAGCAATGAGATTTGGCTTATTAACTGAGTGTTGGATTTGAGAGATCCTTGGGATAGCCTTCAGCTGAAGATGCAGCCGGAAGACCGAAGCGATGGTGGAAGTAGCCTAGTCAACTGATGAGATTCAGAGTCGCAGATTTATATCGATGGCATCGCCTCTGACTCATCGTGCCCTGGAAGGGAATAGCATTCATATGAATTGACGACTGTGAAACTAGCTCGTGAAGTTAAAGCAACGGCTCGTTCAGATCAAATCCTTGCGAATACTGGAAGGGACATATTTGCCTCAGATTTACAAGATGTATCGAAGATTTGCCTGGGAAGCGTGCTCGTTCGGAAGGCAAAGGTAATATTCTATGCTTCGAGGCAGTGGAAGCAGCGCGAAGAACTATTCCATGCGCAACCTAAGAATTGTGGTGAGTGTGTCCATGTTGAAATCGTGGCGACACTATCCTTTGGCGTGGCGGCGAGATCTTCGTGGATCACACGAACCTCAATATAGATGTTCACCCTGTGAGATATTGAGATGGCAGGAAAATGTGTTGGACTGAGCTGATCTAAGCAAAGTTGATATTTGGGTAAGTCGCATAGCTGGGGTAGATCAGTTGAGATGATCGTTCGGTACACGAGATAATATTTGGAGATGTTGCTAGTACGGATTTCAGAAATAGTTGGATGGATTGAGTTGGAACACGAACTGATTGAGTCGGTAAAAAATTATCATATTTGAGGATAGTGCTCAATCGAAAACGTTAAAATGGAAATCGGGATTGATTCAATTGGGAGCAAAGCAAATGGATGCCTCGAACATAAAGATACCCTTGTAACTTGTTCAAATTTGCTATCGCAAAGCTCGACTGAAATGCATGTATTTTAGGGACGCCTTAAATATGTGTACGATCCAAAACTAAGCGATACGAAGAATTCGTATTGAGCTACAAGGAGGATGTGGGAATTCGTAAAAAAATTGTACGAGCGTTCAGCAAACGAGATGCGAAGTCAGAATCGTGAATATGAGAGTTACATAGGGCAGATCTATGGAATTGGATTGTGGCATGCTAGTAAGGAATGAGTACCAGCACGGTTCGTGGACGAACCTGATTCTAAGTGGTATATTATGTAACGCCCCGCAACCACTCGGAGCGTTACGCTGAGTCGGATTGAATAAATCAAATGCTGGTTACATTTGAAATGTTCGATTTTGGGAAGAAGGATTAATCGAGTTGGTTTCAATATGCAGATGGCTAGCGGGTTCGATGGAAATCAGGTATTCATTCAGAACAGTACTGAATAGCTGGATGGAAGCGATAATGCCGTCTTCCTTAATCCGATCGGTCGGATGATTTGGAGAGCACGGCCTGCTCGCACGGTCATACCAGTTGAGTATATCGCGCTTGCATCGGACCACGGGTTCAAGGGATTGGCCGTATCGGCAGGACAGGATGCCTAACGGGATCAATCATTGTGAGTGGGCTCTTTTCCTTCTCCTCTACTCCTTCATGCCTAATAATATGGAAAACACGTAAAAGGCTTGAACACTTGGGCTGAAACATTGGGAATCACTACACTGAGGCGTGCATAGAGTGTACGTCGTTGGCTTGGTAGGATTGTGGCTTGGATATGATTTACGCGTTGGATAGTTGGAGCGATAGTTGGATTATTCATTTGAGGCAGTCGGTTGGATAAGTGGGATTATACTTGGACGTGTGGAATTATACAAGTTGGAATGATACAATGGAAATATCAGGAATTTGAGCGAGCGAGCGTGCATCCGTGCACGAGTATCACTGGGTCGCTTTGTCTTGCAAAGCGAGCAGTTGTGGTTCGAAACCGAACAACTGCATCGGCGAGGGTATCGTGCCACTGTTGGGGCATTGTGCCACGGGATTATTCGGAGTGTGGGGTGTTGCACCCAATGTGAAATACTGTGTTGGGAAGCGACAATGTGAAGTATGGGCATAACTTGGGCACAACTTGAGAGATTGTGCATATGGGTATTTTGGTGCCTTGGGATACATATATTGAGGTCGAGATTTGGACTCCTTGGTTGGATATGTTGGAAGAATGGTTATGGATGCTTCGGTTGGATATCGGTTGAACGAGTCTAGGATCGCTTGGTGGGGCGAGAATGTTCGATCCTCTCGGCATACCTACTTTCTGCATGTCACGGACAACCTGTGTACACAAGGGTTTGACATTTCCTCGAAACGGCTTCCCGGGGCACTGGGACCGTATCGACCCGGAGGGAAATATTGATTCCTGCTAGTCACAGTGCTAGTCACGATGTATTGCGGGACCTCCAGTGGGGCTCACTACCCGGGCTGATAGGGCGCACCGTTAATGCTTGGATTTTGTCCTTTATGGCTTTGCCAGTGACTTCATATAGATAAGAGTTGGTTTGCTTTTCTTTTGTTGGTTTGGCTTTCGTGTAGGCGCGGCCACCTTGCCTCGGCAAGAGTGTGCACTCGATATTAGGATATAAACTTTGGTTGAGGATGGATATTGAGGCGAGACTGTTGGTTCGATATGTTATCGTGCAAGCGAGGGCATTGAGTTAGACGTGTTGCATGCTAGTTTACTTCGGGTTGGATATATAAAACTGCTTATCGTTTGGTTTGAGTTGAATGCTTGTATGCTTAAACTGCTTTACAGCTTTCCTTAACATGTCATCCATATGCCATGAAACGAATCTAGGATTCAAACTAGAAAGATCACCATTTAACTGTGTGTATTCACTATTTTACTTAGTGTCGGTTTAGGCGAGTGGGTTACCCCGCTCACCAGTACGGTTGTGTACTGACCCACGTTTGTGGACAATATTTCAGGTACACAGGCGTAGTGGCGCTGCTTGGATATACGGGACAAGATGTATGAACTGTAAGTACCTTTGTGGGCTAGAGAAAAGAGCAAGAGCATTTCATCGTCTTCGTAGCATCGCCTTTGTGGCATTGCCTCGGGGTATTTTATTTGGACCCTATCGTGAGCTTCACTGCGTATTACTCTGATGTGTGCTTGGTACACAATACTTGACTTTCGCTGCAACTTGGTTGATTCAATGTTAACATTTGGTGTTTGACAACATCGCCTTGTACGAGCGCAACTCCAGGCTCGTACGGCATCACGTCCCGATTAGAACGATTATCCCGCGGGAGAGCTGCAACGTGGTGATTTCACGTTCAGCGGGGACTATTGAGCTTGCGGGAGATTGGGGCATAACAATTTTGACCTTGAATTGACCTAGAAACCTAAAATAAAATTAGTTAAGATTGTTTTGAGTTCAAATCACCTATTGACATTGGAAATTCATTATATAGGTCTCTTGGACTCCGATACAGACTCTGACTTATATTTTTAGCATCGGACTAAAGACGAGTACATTCTCTGATAGTTTTCTTTACTTGATAGCTTCTATGATTCATGTTTTTAGTGATGTTGTACTTAATTTCTGACATGATGATACACAGATTAGTATGTTTTGGATCCAAGTCAGGAGATGTTGCTTCTCATATATTATATAGACCTTGATCATTGTGTTCGTATTTTAGACCATGCATTATAATTTACGTATCGTGATGTGTCATGATTTGTATCCATTGTACTAGTCAGGGCGGAAAAGTATTAGTTAGATATGTGATCATACCCTATTAGGCCGTGTGGTAGTGTAGATCGTGATCAATAGCTAATCATACACTTTATGTATGATTGAGCTGGATCTTAGTATAGACCATGATTCTCCCAAGTCGATCACATATCGAAACTAGTATTTCAAAATACTTAGATAGTTACAGTTATTTCCTGTTTTACTTTATATATGTTGACTTATATCATATTGCTCTTGTTTACTTATTTCTCATTACTTGTCATGCCATAATTTCAGTTTTACTTTCATCATCATGTATTTTATTACTATTTTTAGTTTTATACTCTCTACCATGTATTGGAACTGCTTTCAGTGTTTGTACTCGTTCCATTTTGACTAGATAATATTTTTTAAGAGATTGCTTGGAGGATTGGTGTCCCACTTACTATAGGGCCTCAGGAGGTGGATGTAGCTGAGATTGATCCCCTTTCTTAGGAGGATCATAGAGTAGTTGTGGGGGAGATCCAGCCCAAGACTATTTAGATAGTTAACTATTATCTATACTATTTGATACCGGATTTGTCTCCGGGAACCATTTGATATACTTAGATTTATTTGGAATTTCAGATTTGTTGGATGTTATGTCTAGACTTGTTTAGACTTGTGACTTCTTTTACTTCTTATATCATATCATGCTTAGCTTAGATTTTGTGATTGATTATTATCATTGATTGTTGCCTATTTCTCCCTTAGTGGAGTTGAGATAATATTTCGTGGATTGTGATTATATTGTGAGGTATTAGACAGTTTTTTACCGTCGATACTGTAGCGTAGGCTGGACGTACCCACGACTCATGTCCAAATTTTTGGGTACGAATCGTGACACATTTCTATGGTGGCACATGCAGGTCTAGCTTCGTAACTAGTGTGATGTCGTAGTAGTACTTAGGATTAGAGTACTATTATGAGCCTGCTATAGGATATAGGATGTTAGGACGAGAGAATACTCAATCATAACTAGAAATTACAATCTGATTTGAAATTGCTAATCTTGTTCATTTTGAATACTTTGATATCTTTGAAATTGTTGTCCTTCTTGAATAATATGTTATCTTTTGCTATATTGACTTCTTCTTGTTTCCAATTTGTCTTTCAGCATGGCACCGAAGGCCAAGGCCCGCAGCTCGGGAGCGGCAACAGCTTCTGAGAGATGATCGACTTCCTAACCTGCTACTCGGGGAGTGACGGGTGATGTTCCTCCACCTTCACTAGTGTAGGAGGCTGCTTTAGCTTCATCGAAGAGCCTTCCACCTCCTCCTCCATTCCCAGATCAGGAAGGAGTGCCTTTCCCGCTATCTTTTGGAGGTATGTCCACTGATGGGACACAACTGTTTAAGATTTGTTGAGGGATGATGGAGGCCCAGAGTGCACAGGCCGAGGCACATCAAAAGCAGACTTAGGTCATGAGAGAGGGTATGGAGAATGCCTATCTTGTCGTACTGCAGCCATGGAGAGAGTTTCATCTCAGCCACCATAGCCCACTTAGCCGAAGGTGGACAACATTCTGGATTTTAAGAAGATGGCCCAGAGAGAGTTCAAGGGGACGAAGGGCATCTTATACGTAGATGAGTGGCTCGAGGACATCGAGCGCGTCATGTGAGTTGCCCACATTCTGGAGGATCTGAGGAAAGCGGCAGTGGGTCTGTAGGTTTTTGATATCGTTCATACTTGGTTCAGGAATGAGCCAAGGATTGCCGACCCTGATCTGACTTAGGAGCAATTTAGAGACCTCTTCAAGAGGAAGTTTTTCTCGGAAGTTCCTGAGGTGTTCTGGAGAAGTAATTCCAGAACTTGGAACAAGGAGACTTGACGGTGGATGAGTACACTGCAGATTTTGACAGGCTAAGCTAATTTGTAGAGTACATGGTTATAGACCCAGAGGACCGAGTTTGGAGGTTCCGACAGGACTTGAACAAGGATGTTCGAGTCTACATCTCTACTAGTATGACTACTTAAGCTGGGATATTAGCAGAGGCTCAGAGGGTCGAGGTAGATCTGGATCAGGCCCAAGAGGGACCAAGATTTCTTTGGTGGTAGCAGCAGTACGGGATCGACGAAGCATCCCCATTTTTAGCATAGGACCTTCTACCCCAGCATTACTATCATGCATTAATTTGAGCTCCAATTCAGCAGGTACTACAATAATCTCAGAGGAAGATTCAGCAAGCTCCTTACTGCTATTACTATAAGAAGTTAGGGCATACCTGGGAGATTTGCAGGAAGAGACTAGGGTATCCCTATACTGCGGATCCGCTGGACATTAATTGAGGGAGTTCCTCATGGCTCATGTTCGTTCAACTCAGGGATCAGCTCCTGTTCAGAAGGGATCGATGAAGCCACATTGGCGCAACATCAGAGAGGACCACTCCCGACTCAGCAGCAAAGCTTTGCCCAACATCAGTAGAGCGGAGCACCACAGGACAGGACATTTGTTATGACAGTCGAGGAGACCGAGCCCATTGGAGACGTGATAGCAGGTTCTGTTCTTCTTGATTCTATTCCACCTTTAGCTTTATTTGATTCTGGTACAACTCATAGTTTATATTTGTATCATTGATGCTTAAGCATCATCTAGTAGCATAACCCTTGGGTAGGATTTACAAGATCACGACTGGAGGAGTCATTATTCTAGTCTGTAATATTTTCAAGGGACATAGAGTTACCTTGGGAGGCTGAGATTTGAGTGCTAACTTACTGGTAATGCCACTCCCGAGTTTCGACATTGTCCTCGGGATGGATTGGTTGAGTATGCACTTTGCTAGTATAGATTGCCACGGAGGTCAAGTGTTGATTCGTCCTCTAGGAGAGTTGAAGTTTGAGTTTTCCAGGGGAGTCGAAGAGCAGGATGATGGTATTATTTGTGGAGCCATGGCAGAGGAGAAGGAATTGCCTCATCCTCTTATTACAGAGTTTCTAGATGTGTTTCCGGAGGAGTTGCCGGGGTTGCCGCCGAATAGAGATGTTGAATTCTCTATCGACTTAGTGTCAGGGGTAGAGACAGTATCACATCATGTTAATAGGATCAACAATAGTGAGTTGGCAGAGCTGAAGAAGCAGGTGGATGAATTATAGAACAAGGGGTTCATTAGATCGAGTACATCATCTTGGGATACTCTGGTATTGTTTGTACCGAAGGAGGATATGGCGATACAGATGTGCATCGACTACAGGACTTTGAACAAGATCATAATCAAGAACAAATACTCGCTACTGAGGATAGATGATCTTTTCGATCAGTTGAGCGGTGCAAAGGTATTTTTGAATATTGACTTGAGTTTTAGCTACCATCAGGTGAAGGTGAAGAAGGAGGATATTCCGTATTCCAGACTCGATATGACTAGTATGAGTTTATGGTGATGTTGTTTGGGTTAACTAATGCCACGACGGTTTTCATAAACTTGATGAACAAGGTGTTCTACCAATTTCTTGACAAGTTTGTAGTGGTGTTCATCGATGACATACTTATATATTCGAAGGCACCAGAAGAGCATGAGGAGCACCTGAGGATGATGTTGGGGACTCTCAGGAAGGAGAAGCTTTATGGAAAACTCTCAAAATATGAGTTATTCTTGGACAAGGTAAAATTTCTTAGGCATGTTGTCATGACCCGTATCCAGAAATTGGGCATGAGTCGTGGGTACGTCCAGCCTTACACCACAACATCGACTGTAGAACATTATCTAGGTTAATAATACTAACTATCAATATCATAGAATAATATGATGATAACATGTCAATGATATCTCAAATCCATAAGGAGGACAATATGACAATATAATATAATAAAAATACTCGATCACAATAACTAGAAGGAAGATAATAGAACGATATGATATAAAGAGATAAAATTTCAAAATCATAAGTCTAGATAAGTCTAACAACACCAACATCAAGTCTATAATCAAATATAACACACCAATAGTCTAAAGTAGTCTCGGGAGACAAATCCAATAGCAAATAGAATGTCTAACTACTAATTAAGCTATAACTAGCTGAGTCTCTCCATCCTCTGGAACTTGCTCCTCCCGAGTAACCTAGCCAATGTCAACAGTCTCACCCTCCTGGGTTCAATAATAGGTAGGACACCAGTCCTCCAAATCTGTCACGACCCGCACCCGAAAATTCGGGCACGAGTGCGTGGGTACGTCCAGCCTACGCCGCAGTGTCGGCGGTAGTACGCTGTCTAGGGCATGATCACAGGTGATAAATCTAGCTCATTCACAATAATTAAATAGGCAAGGAAAAATAGCAGGAAAAGAATGCTAAGATTTTATAACCAGAATATGATAATCAGATCCAGAGTTTATTACAGAACCATAGATTATATCGGGGACAAACCCGATTACTAAGATGAAAGGAAATAAACAACTAATGCTAACTACTCTGCAGGAGTAGTCTCCTGGGTGGGAACCGGCTCTGCAACTGTATCACCTGCTGGCTCATAGGGTCCATAGTAGGTAGGGGCAAGGTTCTCGTCATCGCCTAAACAACGGATCCAGTCAGGAAAGGAGCAAAGTACACAATGCACAACAAGATTTAAGCTAAATATTTGTGACAGGTAGAAATATAACTGACTAAGCATCATGTTGAGAATATGCGTAAGTAAATAGTGAAATTAACTGAGAAATAATGCTATAAAACAAGACTAGAAGTAAAGTATGATTAACTGCTATAAACCAGAAATACGAGTAAAACAGGAAAAATGTGACAGGAAATGTAACTGTAACAAGACAACAAGAACTGCAACAAGACAGGAACTATGTGCGTGAACTTGTGTATTTAGAATACATAGTTGGCATGTAGGGGTTTATAAGGCTAATAAGGCCGTCATAGACGACTAGTGACTAGGAACAATCAAGTATAAGGCTGATGGTACAGTCGCGTACCAACAGCTAGTAACAGGACCTGGGGAAGGGTAAACTACATGCCTCCTAGTATTCTCCCACCCGACATGAAAAAGCAAGACACGAAATACATTATTCAAGACATGAAATCCAGTGTTCTAACTCTACATATAATCATCAATGGTATAAATAAATCAGGGAATTTATTTATCACAATATAAAGGTTAAACTTGAAGTGCAGGTACTTGCCTGTTGTTTGGATCTGATTAGTTAGGTTCTTGGGGGAAAAGTCCAGAGATGAGTCCAAAAGCTGAAATAGACATTACCATCACGCTCAAAAGATGTCAAATAGCTAGAAACGCCTGTCCTTGGGTCCAATTTGGAGACAAGGGCAAAAACGGTAATTTCGGGTCAAAACGGGGTCCGCCGTTGGGCCCGCTTTGCACCGAAAAACGTGTCCGGGTCAAAGGTCTCCAAATTCACCAAACTTAGTGTCAACAGGTCAGAAACGCTGATACGAACCCAACGGAACTTCCAGATTTGGATTCCGATGAGCCGAACACAAAATCGCCCGTCGAGCGGGGCCTGTGGGGCCCACGACACGCGATTTCGTCAACGTTCTCAGAATCGAACCAAACTTGACCCACAGGACCAACGTATCGCTACGAGTCCGATGGCGTAAGTTTCGTCTCGATCTGACGAGTGTACACGAAGTTAGGGCGAATTGCCGAAAAGGCGGATACGGGGCGATGTCCGCGGATACGCGTTGATTCCGGTGTGCACGCACACCCGAATCAGCTTCCACGAAAACTCACACGTCCGTATCGACGATGCGTACGTATCTGTGAAGACCGCACGCGACCAAGTCGTCCCGTTTGGCGGGACGGACTCAGTTCCGGGGTAAAACAGGGTCTGGTTTTTCCTGTTTTTGGATCGCGGTGTGCGATCACCACAGGACGCGATGTCCCGAACAGTTTGTCCGGACACCGAGAGGGTCATACAGGCTTCCCAACGCAATTTACGGAATTGAAAACGGAGATACAGGGTGCAAGATACGAGTACCTGAAGAGGCTCGAAAAACCGGATATTCTTGTGTCCGTGTCGTGTCCGACACGCCGACACGAATCTGAGAATTAGGGCTAGGGTTAGGGTTCCGAGAGGAAAACGACCGTGGACGGCGGAGGGCGGCTGCTGGGTGGCCGGCGAGGGCGGGGGACGGCTCGCCGAGGGGCGGCGCGGCGTCCACGGGCGGAGCGGCGGCTCAGGGCGGCCGCTGGCGGCGGTGGGGAGCTGCTTGCTGCTGCTGCGGCTGAAGCTGTTCCTTGCCGCTGCTGCGGCGGCGTCCGGTGGCGAGGGTGGCTGGGGGACGGTGCTGCGGGGGAGGAGACGGCGGAGCGGAGGATCGGCAGGGCGGCACGGTGGCTAGGGCGGCGGTTCGTGGTCGGGGTAGGCCGGAGAAGAGGGTGGCTAGGGGTTTTATATAGGGCGGAGGAGAGGGGCTGGTGGCCGAGGAAGGCGGAGGACGTGGCGGGCGAGCGGGGGCGGCTGGTGCGGGGAGGGCGCGGCGGAGGCGGCGCGCGACGCGGAGGCGGGGGCTGGGTCGTGCGGTTGGCGGGTTGGGGGTTGCGGGCGGGTCGGGTTGGCTGACCCGACCCGACCCGATAGGCGGGGGACTGGGCTGGGCTGGGCTTCGGCCCACTTGGCCGGGCCGGCCCAGAAACAAAAAAATAAATAAGTAATATAATAAATAATAATAATAATAATAATAATAGTAAATTAAATAATTATTAAAATTAGTTTTTAGGCATTTAAAAATAGGTCTGAGGCCCAGAAAAATCCAGAAAAATTATCCTAAGTCCAATTTTTTATTTTACACCCAAAAATATTATTTTCATAATATTTTAATATTATTTATTATCAATTAAAAATTTTGTAATAATTCAAAACCCTGATTTTAATTACAGAAAATTCCCAGAAAATTCTAGAAAATTGTGAAAAATCCCAATTTTAATATTTTTGAAAAATCAGGGGCTTACAATCTACCCAACTTATAAAAATTTCGTCCTCGAAATTTAAATTATGGCAGGGTTCTCTCTGTCCAAACTCACTTGGTCACAGTATAACGGGTTTCTCTTAGGTGAACATTTCGGTCGCTACCCAACTTAGAATTTTACCCATATCCTTTAAGGCTGTACAACTAGTAAAACTAGGTCCCAACTTAATAAATCATGGTATTGAATTTTTTAAGTCTGCAACACAAAACACATCACTTAGGGTATTGCCTTAGTCATAAAGGGTTAACATCAATTTGACCGGTCTGAGGGGTATGTCTAACACTACAATTCAACTTATATCAAACACAGGATTTTGTCTTTCCGAAGTAAGGGAAGACGAGGATCAATAATAAGAGTTTAAGGGCGAGGTGGTAGAACAGAGGTATAGGGATCAAGGCGTTTAAAGAATTCTAATGGGGATTTGTCAGGCGGTTATGGATTGAGATTCTATTCTGGTAATCATTTGTTCGCATGCTCGTATTAGTACGGTTATGTAACTGATACGATATGCTCGGACACTTTTAGGGGCAAGTATACTAGTCACTATATCTCTCAATCCACGTAAGGTAGTCGTGCGAAGTGCGAATCAAAATGCACTAAGGTTGATCAGACCGTAGTACACTGATTCTGAGTAGACACTTGTATTAGTGGGGTTGATCAGGCCTCAATAATACATGTGTCATGAACAAACCCGATAAAGGGTAAGCTTGCAAAATTAGGCTATAAAATAGCAGCATAAGTCAAGTTCAGCAAAATTAAGTGCGCTAGATGATGATGAAAAGGAGGTACAAATTATTGAAGTTCACAAAATAACACAAAATAAGCACAATAGCACAATCCTCTAAAACAGTTATCAAATTTAAAAGCATACCAGGTATTTAGCAAGTTCAAAATTACTAGGTTGGGGCTGAGGTCACGAACCAATAGGCATGAGCTAAATAATACTAGAAAAGGTATCTACGAATCACTTACGCGCATTAGCTGCTTCCAGAGTTTGCGCGTTCTCCACGGTCATTACGTAAGCTTGTCCGCGTCCTGGAGCAGTGGGGCAGTCCCTCACTTGATGTTCTGTTGATCCACAATATAGACAGGCACCTAGTCTCATCCTACAAACTTGCCAGGTGTGACCTTGTTTTCGACAAAAGCCACAAGTGGGAACTCGTTGGGTCTGCCCTTGAGCTTGATGTTGGGGTGCTGGAGCTCGAGGGAGAGGACGCTGGGCTTGCTGCGGGGATCTCTGCTGTTGTTGTTGTTGAAAAGGGCGTTTGTTGGGTCCCGCATTTCCGGTATCTCTTTCTCGCTTTAGCTTATGCCCCATGTCTCGCTCAACGCCTTGTGCCACGTTTAAGATTTCCTCATAGGTGCGAGCTCGGCTGGTGGTGACAGCAAGGCGAATATCCGGAGACAGCCCCTTCTTGAATCTACGGGCTCTGTCCTCCGGGGTACGAACCATGTATTCCACAAAGTGGCTTAACCTGCTAAATTCAGCAGTATATTCATCAACAGTCAGGGTACCTTGTTCCAGTCTCTCGAATTGGCTTTCGAGAGCTTCCCGAGCCACTTCGGGGTAGAATTTCTCCTTGAATAGCCTCTTGAAGTCCTCCCAGGTGATGTCAGGAGCAGATAGTTGGGGTTCATCTCTGAACCAGGTTCGAGCAATGTCGAACAGTTGCAGGCTTGCGGACTCCACTTTGAGATCATCGGGAACCCGAGCAGTCTTCAGGAGTCTCTCGACATTCTCTATCCATTCATCGGCATAGAGAATGCCCTCAGTTCCGTAGAATTCCAGGGGTCTAAGATTCTTGAAGTCTTTGGCACTCCCTGGCCTCTTGAGTGGCGACTCCTGGGACTTAATAGCTTCTGAGAGGCTGGTCCGCAGAAGTGCAGTCTATTCTTTCTGGGATTCCACTAGTCCCTGGAACACTCCAAGTAGTTGTGCCCCATCTAGGGTAACTGCCGGGACAGATGGAGGCGGCGGGAGTGCAAGAGTCTCGGGCACATTCTGCTCAGCTGGTTCTGATGTGCCTCCTACTGTGTTCCTGGTCTGGACCATTCTGAAAGATTAAGGGATAGGAAGATCAGAATAGAATACTTGGAAATCAAAGGCGATAGGAAAAATTGAGCAGTAATGATATCAAGAATTGAAATAAGGACGCTATACTGTGAATGAGCTTTTCCTAGAATCCTTAATTTTATTCCATACCCTGTCCTAGGGTATTACCCTATTTTAGGATAGGACCTGCATGGGCCACCACTAAAACGTGTCACGACCCGCACCCAGAAATTCGGGCACAAGTGCGTGGGTACGTCCAGCCTACGCCGCAGTGTCGGCGGTAGTACGCTGTCTAGGGCATGATCACAGGTGATAAATCTAGCTCATTCACAATAATTAAATAGGCAAGGAAAAATAGCAGGAAAAGAATGCTAAGATTTTATAACCAGAATATGATAATCAGATCCAGAGTTTATTACAGAACCATAGATTATATCGGGGACAAACCCGATTACTAAGATGAAAGGAAATAAACAACTAATGCTAACTACTCTGCAGGAGTAGTCTCCTGGGTGGGAACCGGCTCTACAACTGTATCACCTGCTGGCTCATAGGGTCCATAGTAGGTAGGGGCAAGGTTCTCGTCATCGCCTAAACAACGGATCCAGTCAGGAAAGGAGCAAAGTACACAATGCACAACAAGATTTAAGCTAAATATTTGTGACAGGTAGAAATATAACTGACTAAGCATCATGTTGAGAATATGCGTAAGTAAATAGTGAAATTAACTGAGAAATAATGCTATAAAACAAGACTAGAAGTAAAGTATGATTAATTGCTATAAACCAGAAATACGAGTAAAACAGGAAAAATGTGACAGGAAATGTAACTGTAACAAGACAACAAGAACTGCAACAAGACAGGAACTATGTGCGTGAACTTGTGTATTTAGAATACATAGTTGGCATGTAGGGGTTTATAAGGCTAATAAGGCCGTCATAGACGACTAGTGACTAGGAACAATCAAGTATAAGGCTGATGGTACAGTCGCGTACCAACAGCTAGTAACAGGACCTGGGGAAGGGTAAACTACATGCCTCCTAGTATTCTCCCACCCGACATAAAAAAGCAAGACACGAAATACATTATTCAAGACATAAAATCCAGTGTTCTAACTCTACATATAATCATCAATAGTACAAATAAAGCAGGGAATTTATTTATCACAATATAAAGGTTAAACTTGAAGTGCAGGTACTTGCCTGTTGTTTGGATCTGATTAGTTAGGTTCTTGGGGGAAAAGTCCAGAGATGAGTCCAAAAGCTGAAATAGACATTACCATCACGCTCAGAAGATGTCAAATAGCTAGAAACGCCTGTCCTTGGGTCCAATTTGGAGACAAGGGCAAAAACGATAATTTCGGATCAAAATGGGGTCCGCCGTTGGGCCCGCTTTGCACCGAAAAACGTGTCCGGGTCAAAGGTCTCCAAATTCACCAAACTTAGTGTCAACAGGTCAGGAACGCTGATACGAACCCAACGGAACTTCCAGATTTGGATTCCGATGAGCCGAACACAAAATCGCCCGTCGAGCGGGGCCTGTGGGGCCCACGACACGCGATTTCGTCAACGTTCTCAGAATCGAACCAAACTTGACCCACAGGACCAACGTATCGCTACGAGTCCGATGGCGCAAGTTTCGTCTCGATCTGACGAGTGTACACGAAGTTAGGACAAATTGCCGAAAAGGCGGATACGGGGCGATGTCCGCGGATACGCGTTGATTCCGGTGTGCACGCACACCCGAATCAGCTTCCACGAAAACTCACACGTCCGTATCGACGATGCGTACGTATCTGTAAAGACCGCACGCGACCAAGTCGTCCCGTTTGGCGGGGCGGACTCAGTTCCGGGGTAAAACAGGGTCTGGTTTTTCCTGTTTTTGGATCGCTGTGTGCGATCACCACAGGACGCGATGTCCCGAACAGTTTGTCCGGACACCGAGAGGGTCATACAGGCTTCCCAACGCAATTTACGGAATTGAAAACGGAGATACAGGGTGCAAGATACGAGTACCTGAAGAGGCTCGAAAAACCGGATATTCTTGTGTCCGTGTCGTGTCCGACACGCCGACACGAATCTGAGAATTAGGGCTAGGGTTAGGGTTCCGAGAGGAAAACGACCGTGGACGGCGGAGGGCGGCTGCTGGGCGGCCGGCGAGGGCGGGGGACGGCTCGCCGAGGGGCGGCGCGGCGTCCACGGGCGGAGCGGCGGCTCAGGGCGGCCGCTGGCGGCGGTGGGGAGCTGCTTGCTGCTGCTGCGGCTGAAGCTGTTCCTTGCCGCTGCTGCGACGGCGTCCGGTGGCGAGGGTGGCTGGGGGATGGTGCTGCGGGGGAGGAGACGGCGGAGCGGAGGATCGGCGGGGCGGCACGGTGGCTAGGGCGGCGGTTCGTGGTCGGGGTAGGCCGGAGAAGAGGGTGGCTAGGGGTTTTATATAGGGCGGAGGAGAGGGGCTGGTGGCCAAGGAAGGCGGAGGACGTGGCGGGCGAGCGGGGGCGGCCGGTGCGGGGAGGGCGCGGCAGAGGCGGTGCGCGACACGGAGGCGGGGGCTGGGTCGTGCGGTTGGCGGGTTGGGGGTTGCGGGCGGGTCGGGTTGGCTGACCCGACCCGACCCGATAGGCGGGGGACTGGGCTGGGCTGGGCTTCGGCCCACTGGGCCGGGCCGGCCCAGAAACAAAAAAATAAATAAGTAATATAATAAATAATAATAATAATAATAATAATAGTAAATTAAATAATTATTAAAAATTAGTTTTTAGGCATTTAAAAATAGGTCTGAGGCCCAGAAAAATCCAGAAAAATTACCCTAAGTCCAATTTTTCATTTTACACCCAAAAATATTATTTTCATAATATTTTAATATTATTTATTATCAATTAAAAATTTTGTAATAATTTAAAACCCTGATTTTAATTACAGAAAATTCCCAGAAAATTCTAGAAAATTGTGAAAAATCCCAATTTTAATATTTTTGAAAAATCAGGGTCTTACAAAATCAATCCCTAAAAATGTTATCTAGTCAGAATTGGAGCGAAGCACAAAACTCTAAAAGCAGTTCCAAATATATGATAGAGAATATATGACAGATAATAGAAATAAATACAAGATGTACAGGTAACTAAAAGAAACATGTGATATATATAACAAAAATAAACAGCTAAACACGATAAAGTAACTGAATGACAAGTACAGGTAATATGGTATGAACAGTAAGTAAGAGAAATAAAAATACTAACTATGTGATTTAGATCACAAGTTTGTTATGTGATCGGCTTGGGAATGCACACGAATACACTAAGATAACTCAATTATATGTGAGTTGTATAATTGACATACACACGAATATGCTAAGGGTTTGGTCACATAACCAACTTCTACTCCTCCGCCCAACTAATACTCATGGATCTAATCATGCCACATCATTGCATACGAATAAATATGAGTACAATGAGCACACGGTGTACACAATAATATAATATGAGCATACAGTGTACACGATAATATAATAAGCAACATCTCCTGATTAAGATTCATATAGTACCAGTCCGTGTACCATCGTGTCGGAGATCAAGTATAACATCGCTAGAACATGTGATATATATACTATCAAGTAAATAAAAAATAACAGAGAGATATACTCACCTGTGGTCCTGAGAAATGAATGTAAATCGGTGTCCGAACTGGAGTTACACTGACCTATATATGAATTATCATGTCAACAAGTATTTTAGAATCATAAATATGCTAAATTAACTCTACTCTAGGTTTATAGGTTGAAACTAGGTCAATAGGGTCAAACTAGGTCAACACCTAATTTTGGGTTCCAAAATACCTATCAAGTTGGCTTATCAAGTGGTATTTAGCTAAACCTTGCTAACTCTAGGTTTTCAAAGTCTTAGTCTATAGACATGAGTATTCTAGGTTATACCTCATATGTATCTAGATACTAGGTATTATAACTCTATATATATACTACATGTCATAAGTGACAATGTCTTAGCTTATACACTATACCCTTAATACCTTAGTATCAGGTATATAACTCGGCTCAATACCCTTTACCTTGGTACCTAACCATAACTTGTCCTCTGAATCCATGTGTACATGTATATAACTTACTACTAGTAATAATACTTATACTTAAAATATCTATACACTAACTCCTCACTAGGATACTAACACTAACACATAAACCTCACCTCACATTCTATCATAACCTAGTATCAGACCGTTTACTGATACCAACCGAAAACATGACCTGTACTAGACTCCTGGACTGCCCACTACTTACTTATTATCTTGGTATCTAATACCTTGGCATACCCTGATATTCTACTACATGTGCACTACCCGAACACCATCTCCCCACAAGCCTGCACTCGAACTAAACCTCACTACCTAGTGCCTTGCAACCATCATACTGCACAGTGGCTACAAGCCTGTAGCATACAATGTTGCTAACTGATACCCTTGCATTCCTAACCCCATCACCTGAGAACATCACCGAGGTCTGTGCTGCACAGACCTCCCTTGACTTTTGGTAGCTGCTGCTACTCGATACAAGTTCCCGTAGAGAACTACAGTTAACCCCCCAATACTCCGCTGCCTTGCCACCTCATGCAGTGCACAAGAGTTCACTACCTGCACTCACCCCCTGGCTTGTGCCCGACCCTGCCCCCATATACACTAACTACAAACTGCAGAACCAGAGCACCACTCTATACACCACTACAACACATTCCAATAGCACCCCAACACAACACACACACACTAATATATAAATTAACACCTACACACACTAGCAATAGGCAATTGGTCATATACTTAGAGCTCAATGCTCATAATACTCATCTCAAACAATATTACCACCAAGAAACTCACCCCCAAACACATAGCACATAATATAAAATATATTATAGGCATATAATAACTAGAATAACTAATTACAATGCAAATTAACAAGAATTAACACCAATTCATCCAAAACCCCAAAATATCTAAAGTTAGCGATATGTACCATGGCGTATCATGATACAGACTATACGTATCAAATAGTGGACACATGGACATGCTCCCAAACCCAAATAGACACTAATAAACATAATAAATCATATAACAAACACTTGGTATCCTAAATTCGGAATTCCACCAAAATGGACACAAAAATACATAGATCTCCTAGAATTGGGGACAATACCACCTAGTTCATTGTCTAATGGGTTGGTCATGGCCATGGGTGGATTCCTAAAGGCTCAAATGAGTATAATAACATTGAAATTGATTGGGGAAAGGGATTTATACTTGGATCCCAATAAAACTCCTCCAAATGGACACAATGGATGAAATGGACACAATCTTCTAGCAAGCTCCTCCACCAATGGTCCTCTTGCAACTCCAAGCTCCTAGGCCTCCTTGGGAATGACTTGGAATATGAATTTAATGGATTTGGTATTGGATTTGGAAGAGGAAAATTATGGTTGAATGAGTGAATGAAAGAATGAATCAAAATGGACGTTTTGCGACAGTCAGAGTTGTCCAACAACGACATACTAAAACTGTCGTTTCAGTTTTGATAGATTAAAACTGTTGTTTAACATCAAACATATTTTAGCAAAACACTAGACTAGGATTTGACGGATAAAAATTGTTTTTAATATTAAAATTATGTTAAAATTTTGGCTCCATAATATTTTGTTGAAAATTTTAGCTATATTTTTTTGGGAATTTATAAGGGCACTACAAAGTTTACTAAGGGCTAGCCCAGGATTGGGGCTAGCCCATTAATGAAGAAAGTTTACTCACACTAGCCCATTTTTTACTCATACTAGCCCAAACAAAGTTTACTCACACTCCTCCCAAACCCTCCCAAAGCCATCAGAGCCCTCCCCCCTCCTGCCGAAGCCCTTCTCCTCGAGTTCGTCCTCCTCTTCCTTGTCGATGGCTCCCAAAGTCTCGAAAGAATTAAGGTACAAATCTTCTTTCTCCTTGTTCTATTGTATTTACAAAATTCTCCCAAAAATTTAAAAAATCCTATTGTATTTCAAAAATTTTGAGTGATTTTCTTTCCATTCTTCAAATGAGAGCATACAAGTCCTGAATGGAGTTTAGGATGTAGTTTAGATATTTACTTGGATGGTCGAACCCGATTTTAGGGCATACAATATCGACAATCGTTGACAGTGTCGAGCAGTATCGGGCGGGACTATAGAATTTTCTACAGTCCCATATAGATTTAGGACTGCAGAGTTACCTACAATCCTATATAAATTAAGGACTGTAGAAATTTCTACAGTCCTAAATTTATAAAGGACTGTAGAAATTTCTACAGTCCTAAATTTATAAAGGACTGTAGAAATTCCAACCGTCGTAAAAAATTAGGACTGTTAAAATTTTTGCAGTCCTGTATACGTATAGGACTGTAGGAATTTTTACAGTCCTGAATGTTAAATTAATTTAGAATGTTAAATGAAATTTTATTTTTTTTCTTATAGTCATGACCCTCGGAAGGGCACTGTGGATGAAGCTATCATCAAAAGATGCCCTACTGCGTCGATGCGTAAGGAACGTAATATTTCGTGTACTATTGCACCAGGTGTCACTATCCACGAGCCCGAGGCACGCCCTGAAGTGAGGAAACATCGATTGACGAAGAAGACTGTCACTCGTTCGAAGAGACGTGCTCCTCCTAGTTCTTTCGGTTCTTCTTCCTCCTCCGATGAGGATATGCCAAATGTCCCGCATCAGCCTACTGATGGTTCAGGACCTTCGCAGCCTGCAGATAGTCCTGTCGACAGTCTTCCATAAACCCTCGGAAATTGGGCTACTGATGGTTCAGGACCTTCTGGGCAGCCACATAGTCCAGTCGAGACTCGTCCAAACGGTTGCTCTATGTTACCGTCGATCGAAAACCATATTGCATACCAAATATGGAACAATCCGGTAAGTACATTACGTTATGAGAATTTTATAAATAGTTGTAAGTTCAAAGTTCATCAAATTATTTATAGATAAGTACATTTTACATAGAGGTATAACTTCATCCAATTGTTTACTTTTCAGGAGAGTTCTCGTATATTGACGGTGATCAACCACAAAAAAAAAATACAATACATGGAGGTATGAATTATTGAGAGACGATGTGAAGGCAAAAATCAGTCCCACCGGTTTACAATATTTAGGTAGCTACTCATATACGACGGTGGATAATGCACTGATATCAGCATTTGTCGAACGATGGCATCCTGAAACCAACACTTTCCATCTACCCAATGGGGAGTTGACGATTACCCTTGATGACGTCCATCATATATTGGGACTTAGGGTTGATGGTCGAGTCATGATGAATCAAACTTTTGATGAGTCGAGCATCAACTTTTACGACCATATTATGGATTATGTATCAAGGTGTCTGGGAGTTGATGCCGCTAGTTTTACCGGTCTTCGAGAATTCAAGAAGTCCTACGGACTTCCTCTAAAATATTTGGAGGAGATATTCGCTAATCCGGACCCCGAAATGGATAATAGCGATAATGTGGCCCGCAGATATATGCAGTTCATCTTAGGGGCTGTATGCATTATGGATAAGTCTGGAACGTCCATACATGCCAAATATCTCCTCAATTTGGACAACATTGACACATTGGAAGAAGTATCTTGGGTAAGCGGTATATTAGCATACCTTTACCGTGAGCTTGGTGTGGCATCCCGCGTGGGTTCGAAGACAATATCCGGATGCCAGACTTTACTCCATGTATAGATATATCTTTGTCAACTTGTATACATAATTTTAAATTTTATTGTTTATTTTTGGACTAATGTTTTTTAACCCGGTTACATGAAGGCATGGATATACGAGTACTTTCCAACCCTGGAGCGAGCGAAACTGAACCGAGGGTATGACGAGAACCTTCCTAGAATGTGCCGATGGAAGCCAACTAAGGAAGATGCCAAACGTTCTCACACATTGGCCGCCCTACGGAATGCACTCGAAGATATGACGACAGAAGAGGTAAATTTAGACCTAATTTTGTACTTAATTGGTATTAATTGACTACGTTATGCTAAATGACGTTATGCTAAATTTTATGTGGTGCAGATTATTTGAGATCCATACCGTGATTTGCGATAGACTACTCGTCCATTGCAACCAGTCGCTTTATATCACGGTCTTATCAGTTGTCATGAAATCGAGGAGGCTTATATGCCGGATAGAGTGCTCCGTTAGTTTGGCTACGTTTAAACTGTCCCAAAGCGCACTTTGAAAATGATAACTCCTTCGCGCGGTACAAAACCGCTAAACTGTATTCCTATGGGGTTCAACTGGGTATCAGACTTCTTCACCGAGTGGCAACGCCATGTTATTAGAGATACCGAACGACAAGCAGCAGTCAATATGATAGAGTGTAGCGACGACTACCTCGCCTACTACGTCGGTGTCGGACTACCTACCTTGTTCCAACGCGGAGGTGATATTGTGCGTGTACCTTCAGATCTTCCTGCCAAATCGGTCTTGTATACTGTATTGGTCAAGATGGTGAGCCAACTTCTACACTTTAAGTTTGATATTTGTAAATATTTATTATAATTTTTTTTAATTCTTGTGAACAGGCAAGGAAAGTTAAGAAGTTGGGAAGAAGCCTCGTAAGTTGTCAGGGTTCAAATTATATGGCAATCAATGACGAACTCCAACAAATCGACAACGTTGAAGATTTTTTTCTTGGAAAATAGAGAGCAACGTACAAAGAGGCGGCATGAAGTTTAGGCCCCGTTTGAAGAATTGTAAAACTTTCAATAAATATGACTTTTGAGAATTGTAAAAGTTTAAACTATGAGTTTGAGTTGTAAAACTTTGAATTAATTTGCTACTATTGACACTTTGAATAAATTGCTTCAATTGCTATAATTTGATAATTTGCTACAATTGCTACATACATACAATTTGTGTTCAAATTTGGCTATATACATACAGTTGTCATTTCTTTATATAGTGGAGCTAATTTTACTTATAACTGTGTATACAGACAGTGGATAAAGTTTAGGACTGTCAACAATTTGACAGTCCTAGTTTCTTCCAGGACTGTAAAAATGTTGACAGTCCTAAACTTTACCCACTGTCTATGGACAGTTATATGTAAGTTTAGGACTGTCAACATGTTGACAATCCTAGTATATACTAGGACTGTCAACATGTTGACAGTCCTAAACTTTACCCACTGTCTATGGGCAGTTATATGTAAGGAAACTAGGACTGTCAACATGTTGACAGTCCTAGTTTCCTGGCACTTTTACATATTGACAGTCCTAGTATCGATTAGTATCAATGCACAAGATACAGTCAAAATCGATTAGTATTAATTAGATAGCTCCATTCATTGCACAACATATACACAACATACAGTTAAACATACATAGCTCATTACACAAAATACATTTCTATATACAGTATCAATCGATTAGAATATCAAAGTAGTTGTTCGGCATAATTTTTGGATCCTCCATCTTCATCATCTTCTTATAGGCAGCCATTGCATCCGTGTAGGATGTCGTCCATGCGATCGCTTCCTCTGGTGTGTGTTTATACCAAAGGGTAGAAGGTGGCAAAATAGGAGAATGACCGATCAACCTTGGGATGACGAAGTGTTGTCCGACAAGCCCTATGCAACATAGATTGGATACTCCGTGTTCGGCCGAGGGAGCACACATTGGAAAGAAAGTATTATTAGTACCTTGTGAGATAATTACAATAGGTATCTTATACCTATTAGAGAATACGTAAGCAGCAGGCGGGACATCCATGTAATGGTCTGGTCCGATAACTATTTTCGTACAAGGTATGCTTGCCAACAAATCTCCAATTAGAGAATACGTAAGTATCTGCCTATAGAAGGGTAGTCGAGACTCCAACTCCTCGTACATCTCTTCCCTAACCTGTCTCCATCCTGCTTCAACTGAATAGCCTAGTTGTCTTGCTAGTGCATGATATCCACAATGTCCATCTTTAGGAACATCAACAATAGACCAAATAAAATTCCGTATCTCAGGTAGGAAATTTTTAATGTATAGACTATAAGAATCAGAAAAGTTATCTAAACACTCCGCCGTGACTACATCGTTCGTTTTCTGTTTCTTTCCCCTTCGAATAGTAAGCTTACTCTTTTTCTGCGGAAATACCACCCTATCCATTACGGACTTTGCCTCCAAATTGCGTTCAATATGTTCAAACAATGATGGATCTCTTTTAGTTGACTCCTCCTTCTTTTTTGCTCTCCTTTTTCTTGACTGTGGTCTTCCCTTAGGAGTTCGAACAACAGATGGCTCTTACAATCGAGTTGTTGCCGGGACTGCAATTTCTTGGATTTTAACCTCAATGGATCTTCTCTCCGGTTCCGATGCGACACACCACCTTGCGTGCAGAAGTTTCACTTGTGGAAAAGCAAAAAAATTATCTTGAACTTCCACCTTCGACATTATCGACAGCTGTATCCAACGTTGATCAACAATATCTATTGAATAGGTATAGATTCATGACGATATTCGTTGATCTCATGTGCATAAGGAAGTCCAAGTGAATGTCAATATGAACAACCGTAAACCTCGGGATCATAACCCACCGACTTTGACCTACCAATCTCCTCAAACAATAAGCCCAATGCCTTGTGAGATACTACATGGATTAAACCATCCAAGAGGTGTTCATGCTTGTATTCATGCTTTTCAATATTTAGGCTCATCTCAAATGATGCTACAATCTCGTTCACCGTGTAAGTCATCATCAAATGAATCGATTGCCAAACAGAGATAAAATTATCGACCGATGACCGTAGATATCTTTTTAAACTTGAGTGTGATCCTTCGACCCGGTTCATAGTGATTGTGCCATAATGCTTCACCATGTTCGTCCATGCTAACACTAATTGCTCTTTATGTGGTTCTAGCCAAGTATCTTTGATATAAGATATGCATGTCGGGTTACTCGTCTCCCACTTTTGTTGGAACATGTACCATGCTGTATCGTAGCTGTCTGTACTACTTGCTCGCCATACAAGACTCCATTACTGTAGAATTCTTCGAAGCGAAGCATGTCGATTTTACCGTCCATATTTTTAAATTTTCTCTTGCATTGAGCTTGGATATTTCGATTTATATGCCAAGTGCATAGTAGTCTATGCGCATGAGGAAATACAATCTCTATAGCATTTATCAGCGCATATTCTCTGTCGGTAACAAAAACAGAGGGCTCTTTGTAACCTGTGTAAAGGGATTGTAGTTTCCTCAACGTCCATGTGTAATCCTCTACTATCTCACTCTTCATAAAACAAAAAGCGACTGTAAATAGTTTTCCCGTAGACGTAAACCCAACAACGTGAAAAAGAGGCATCTTGAACTTGTTGGTCTTATATGTACAATCAAGGATCAACACGTCTGCGAAGGACCGAGCCAAGTGTGTGCAATCAGGATGAGCCCAAAATAACGAAATGAGTTTATAAGTTTGTGGATGTCTTCTATGGTACTCCACGTAGTGATGCTCCCCAAGCAACTTCACTACTTGCTGCATCGCCATTCTTCCTTTCATACTTTTAATTTTCGCTCTGGCTAAACTATTATAGATGGTCCTAATGGTAGACTTGTTTCCATCTTCTTTTTGTCGCACGGCAGAATAAATTTTTTTCGGTGCAACTCCGGAAAGGAACAATTCTTCAACCAACTTTCTCTCATCCTCCTTCAACCGTGCCACGTAGACATGACCCGTAAGTTTCCCTGGAATAGGATGATTGTGTCTTCCATTCTTAACTCGATTATCCACTTCACATCTTCTACTTTTACAATCAACACCTTCAATGGACAACCATATTTTCTCGTCCCAACGTTTTTCTTAGGAATTTTTTTTCAACAACACCCTTTTTTTATGATGCTCCCTAAACACACCTCCTCTTTCGCACCCCAGCTCTATATATTTTCGGCCCGGCCGAGATCTAATGGATCTTGTAATGACAATTACTACGTTATGTCGTCTTCCAACTTCTCTGCACCACTCTAATGCTTCTTCTTGGGTTGCAAATTGAATATCCGTTGAGAATATATCATCCACATCAACACCAATAGCAGGATGTACCACAATATCTGTACAAGGTTGGTCCTATAACCAATATAAAATAATATAAACATTAATAACTTCATATAATTATCCAGGACTGTCACTAGTTTGACAGTCCTATTTGTATATAGGACTGTCAAAATAATGACAGTCCTACTTTTATATAGGACTGTCAAAATTCTGACAGTCCTATATTTATATAGGACTGTCTAATTTTTACAGTCCTTACACGATGACTGTCGAATTACGGTTGTTGTTTGACGTACCGTGCGTACTTCGGAACAACTGACATGTTCTTCGCAACGTCCGGAGTGCATATTTAATGGATTGGATGATCCGACTTCGTCATCGAAGATATTTTCATGCATTGTTCCTACAATAGTAAAAAAAACTAAATTTTTTTCTGACAATCTCAAAACTTATTCATCGTATGTTGTCGAAGACATACCGGAAGAATATTCGTTGGACAATCACCAAAGCAAAATTCTCCTCCACTTAATCACAACTATAAATTTCCAAATTTAGATTTTCACTTGGAGAATGAGAGTTTCTTCAAGTCAAGAAAAAATGCCTAATGCCTAAAATAGAAATTTTGTTCATTTATATACCTTGGTGTGGGCTAGCCCCAAGTTATTTTATAAGTGACAAACTTGTAATTTTGGAAAAAATAACTGTGGACTAGCCCAAGTAATAAATGTAGTGCCCTTTTTTTTTTGCAAATCCTGCGAAGACCCTGAAAACTTTTCCCTAAATTTCTCCTTCAAAAAATTCCCCCCTCAAAACATCTATATTTTCTTCTCTCTGAACACCCCCAAAGCCGTCGCCGTCGCCGCCGCTGGAATCGCCGTGGAACTGCCGAGGTAATCCTCTATTTTTCTCTCCTCCATTCTTGTTCTTCTTCTTCTTCTCTCTCTCTCTCTCTCTCTCTCTCTCTCTCTCTAACCGCCGGAACTCTCCATGGCCGCTTCCAATTCTTCAACCATTCGAAAATCCGAGACATGGTTCTGTAGATTTTTCTATGTAGGTCACGAAAAATAGCGAAAAATTCGATCTTGATGGCCATCAAGGGAGAAATCGAAGATTTTCCCTACTCGAGGGACCTCCTCTGGAGGTTCTCCGGCGAGGAGACGACACCGGAGGTCGCTGGAGTCGAGTTCCGTGAAGTGGAGCTCAGCTTGGTGCTATCCCTGGGTGGCTGCTTCGAGGACACGAAGGAGAAGGGTCTGGTCCGGTCGTCGTCCTTGTCGGTGTTTCCGCCGGAGAACCACCATGCGGCGGGAGGGATAGCTGCCGCTGGAACCGCTGCCATTCGAATCCTTCAAATCTATAGCCATCACCACCGCAGGATGCTGAGCAATCTTCGAATCTGTGGCCATCACCACCGCAGCTTCACCCTCTTGGCACGGCGAGTTCGCGGTGGGGCTTGAGATCACCGTCATCAAAGTCGTGGGCACGAACCTCTACTGTGGCAATATAGATTGCAGGGTGGGAGATCTTGATCATAGTGGTCGGGGGAATTCCTTGTTGAGGGAGCGACGGAAGCGGGATTTGTTCTTGTTTATTTTCTAGGATTTGAGCTTGTTTATTTTTTAGGGTTCATACTTGAAATTATTCACCATTTTTTAGTATTTTATCTTGTTTAGTTTCTAGTGTAAATTTTTTTTTTTGTATTTTCTCAATCCATGAAATTATTCACCATTTTCTAGATCTCTCTTTATCTCTAGGTCAGTGGTGGAAGGAGGGACTTCTAAAGCTAGGGTTTATCGATCCGCGACCAAAGAAGTTCCAATCTTTCAAGCAAGTATTTCAAGGTATAAGTCTAATTACTCAGCATATAACTCAAATCTATTAATCAAGTATTTCAAGGTACAAGTCTAAATTTGAGACTCTAGATTTTTGTAGATTTTTAAGGATTTATTATACTCGTTTGCCCCATATATATATATATATATATATATATATATGACCTATATATATATGACCGACTATAATGACAGCTAGGCGAAACATTATTATTTAAAGAAGTGGTAGCATATACGTCATTGTGTATTATATGAGACATGCACTTATTATTTAAAGTTGTATTGATGAATATCAACGAAGGGAAGGGAACAAGATAATGTCAAGTCACCCGTAGTAGAATCGATCAATGATGAGAACAGCGAAAACAGCCTGAGAGGTTCCTATGATCATGTTTTTTTTGATGAAATCACGATGTCCAGGAGCATCAATGAGTGTAGTAGTATTTGTTGGTCTCAAATTTTCCAAAGGGCGATATCAGTTGTGACACCATGCCTCCTCCCTCTCAGCCTTAAAGCTTATCGAGCACCCAAGCGTACTTGAATGACCTCTTGTTCATCTCAACAGCTTCCTTCTCAAACCTCTGAATGACAATAAGATGTCCAGTTGTAGATTTCCCAGAATCAACATGGCCAATGACCACTATGTTGATGTGAACCTTCTCCTTACCCATGATTGAATAGGAGCACACTTAACTGCAAGATGGAAGTAAATTTTATATCAAAGCATGAATAGATCATCAACAAGATGATGTATCTAGGAAACTATTCCATACAGACACTTATGAATAATCAGAACATAATTAAATTAGATTTAGCCATGTAAAGTATGAAGGCTAACATGCCCCTAATAGCACCCCAACTATAGCGCTATGGAGTTTTTGGCACCTTAACACTGCTCGATTTGGCACCCCAACTTCATAATTTTTTTTCTCAACGGCTTAAACGCCACATTTTTAAGCCGTTTCTAATTGTATTATAATAGTACAGATGAACTGAACTGCAATTGGCTCATTTTTGAGCCGGCTATAAGCCGTATTATAATAGTAGAGATGAACTGAACTGCAACGCGAAGGAATTCTGCTGCTCAAATATTAAACACAACATATTAGTAGGCATATGGGAACATTATTTACTGATACCTCAATAGCATATTTTTACGGAGAGGTGTTGCTTTAATTTTAATCCTGACCAATTGACATGGTTTGAGAAAATCTGCAGCCGGTAGCAAATGGTTGCTCAACATCGGCTAGGAATCTCTTCTAATGTAGGAAACTCATATTTACCATTACATTTATTTGAAATGTGACTTGAACTTATTAAGTACAACCCAGCTCCTTATTTATACAGGAGCTAGAAACCCCGAAACCAGGCAAACTGAGAACAAGTTTCTATTGGTGGCTGTTTTCCTGGTCATCGGTGTGTACGTTAGTTGTACAATAGCTATAATGGTGAGCAACTTCTGAAAGAAAAGAATGGAATTCTCCATGCATATCTGACTTATGAAAGTTAACTGCAATGTTTCTCCAACATGGGGTAGCATGTTGAGTCCTCCTCTCCAGCTCCTTTTTTGACATCCTATAGTAAAATGATAGAAATAAAGTTATGTATATCAAAGCCTGAATAGATCATCCACAAGAGGATGTATCTAGGAAACTATTCCATACAGACTTATGAATAATCATAACATAATTAATTAGATTTAACTATGTAAAAGTAGGAAGGCTAAATTGCCATCCTCAACTTTGGTCTGTTTTGAGCATCGATAATCACGGTAATGTCAAGCTGTCAAATATGAAAAAAGTTCATATTAAATGTTGAGAATGTTTACACGCATCACCATCCTCAACTTTGGTCTGTTTACACGCATCATCAGCCTCCAACTTTCCTCTGTCAGCCACTAGAATCATTCATGATATTTCTTTTAATTCGATAGACCTCAGTGGGTTAGAGCTTGGTCGTTTGAAAGACAAGGCCACTAGAGGTCTGTAAATGTTGATAATGTTTTTTTCTTCCTCACCCTCAACTTAACAAATATGCACTTGACAAATATCCAATATGTAGCCAAACTCATAGATAAAAAAATATGAAAACAAGTTCTCACGCAAAACTAACATCAGTGATTCTATAGCAAATTTGTTTCCACAAAAAGAAACAAATACGAATATCAGTAGATACCAATATCAACTACTTTGCAAATATACATATTTGTTAAATGCATGTGTTGTTTCATTCATTGAGATTGACATAGTCCAATCATGGATTGATATATTACTTCATTCACTGATACATACCTGTGTTGTTTTTACCGATACATACATAAGATTGATATATTCCAATTGGATATAGTATTAAAAATATTTGCTTCTCTTTTTACTGGGTGGTTCATTACTTTTTTAATGTCACTGACATTTTTGCACATTTCTTGACTAATTGGATATATATAGATGTCTTGTGCACTCCCAAGTAAGGACTGGATGGATGCACCTAAATTGTCAGTCGAATATCTCGAAGGTGTTGCATCATTCATTAAGTTCACAAAAGATACACTGGGAGGAAATAATTGGTATCTTTGTCCGTGCGATAAATGTCGTAATTATAATAGAGGTAAAAAAAGTCTAAATGTCATAGCTGAGCATTTGGTTTGTAATGGAGTTGATAAGTCATACAGAACTTGGGTTAATCATGGAGAACAACTTCCTAGAAGAGTCGTCAATGTTCAGGTTCCTAGTTCATCATCAACTAATGAATCTACTGAAGATGCCTTCCCGAGAATGACAGACAAGTTCCATGACACATTTGGACGAGTTGATCTTAATGACCTTGAAGAATGCCTTGATGAGTCTAATCAATATAATGATTCTGATTTTCAAGATGACCTTGATGCTAATTATAAGAAGAAGTTGAAGGATGCAATGCAGCCACTATATCCTTCTTGTGGGGCTCTACATACAAAATTATCGGCAACAATGGAATTATTGAGCATGAAAGCTAGATATCAATGTTCCGAGGAATTTTTACAGAAATGTTGCAATTTATGAAGAAAATTTTACCGGATGGGAACACTTCACCAGAAACTATACACAAAGCTAAGAATATGATCAAACCTTTTGGCATGAAGTGTGAGATTATCCATGCTTGCCCTAATGATTGTATACTCTATAGGAAAAAATATGCATATAAGAAAAAATGTCCAAAGTGTGGTGAAACTAGATGGAAACTGGCTAAAAAATCAAAACCAGAAGATAAAATTACCAAGGAAGAAACTAAGGTACTTCCCAATAACTGAACGGTTGCAACGTATGATAGAGTACAATGGATAGCTGAGAAGATGAGATGACATGAGCATATAGAAGATAACAGTACACGAGACATCCAGTGGATTCTTCTTGTTGGAAATATATAAATATGAAGTGGTCTGAGTTTGCTGCCGATACACGAAATGTTCGTCTAGGACTAGCTACCGATGGTTTCAATCCTTTTGGGATGAACAACTCTTACAGTTGTTGGTCTGTCATGACTGTTCCATATAATCTTCCTCCATCTTTATGCATGAAAAAAGAATTTAGCATGTTAATAATGTTAATTCCTTGTCCTAGTGGTCCTGGTCATAACATTGATGTCTATTTGCAACCATTAGTAGATGAGTTGTGGTCTGTTGGAAGCTTAACATATGATTCTTTGACACACTAACTTGATGATGAAAGCAATTTTGATCTGGTGCATACATGATTTTCCTGCATATGTGCATATTTCTGGATGTATAACTGCTGGAAGATATGGTTGTCCTGTATGTGGTGAAGGAACATATGCGGAGTGGTTAACTAATAGGAAGAAGTTTGCTTACATGGGTCATAGAAGATTCCTAAGAGATGATTCACATCCTTTTAGAACTCAAAAGTCAAAATTTAACGGATTTGAAGAACATAGAAAGGCTCCTAAACGTTTGTTTGGTTCCCAACTATTAAGTAAGATGCAAACTGTCTAGACAGAGTTCAAAAATGTGGCAGGAAGTGTTCCATTGATACAAGTACTTCATGGTCAAAGAAATCAATTCTATTTGATCTGCTATATTGGAAGGTGATTAATGTTCTTTTATTTTATAAATTTTTTGTTGTCTTAATATGTTTACTACTTCGGGTAGTTCTATTATGAACATTTATTTTTTTGTTATGCCAGTATTTGCCTATTCGTCACAACGTGGATGTGATGCACGTAGAAAAGAATTTTGCTGAATTTTTTTTTGCAACAACAATGGACACTAAGGGAAGTCTTAAGGACGGTATTGAAGCACGGAGAGATCTAGAGTTGTCGAAAATAAAGAAAAACTTATGGTTGGTGAAAGAAAATGGTAAAGAAATTATGCCAATTAAAGGCACATTTTTCCTTAACTAGGTCAGAGAGAAATAATTTGTAAAACTCTTAGTAACTTGAAGGTTCCTATCGGGTACAACGGAAATTGGAAACGTAAAGTATGTTTGCAAGAATTACATTTCAAAGGGTTGAAGTCTCACGATTATCACATTCTCATGCAAGGGTTGCTACCGGTTTTTCTGATGCACGAGTTCAAAAAGGGTAAGCCTTTGCGTACCGTAATTCGACAACTCTCAATATTCTTCAAAGTTCTCTGTCTAAGGTTATTGATCGCAAAGAACTTTCTATCATGTATCAACGCCTCATGGAGACATTGTGTGTTTGAAATGTATTTTTCGCCATCATTTTTTGTTTCCATGACACACGTGGTCGTACACTTGGCAGAAGAAGCCCTTGTTTGCGTGTCACGTCCCGATCCCGAAAGGGTCAATCGTCCTCGCTGGATCCTTCAAGGAACCGATTCGTCCTCGCTGGGGCGTGATGCCGTACGAGCCTGGAGTTGCGCTCGTACAAGGCAAGAACTTGCAGTTATAGGAACCCACTTTGAAACACAATTTAGAAAACACATTCACAGATAATTGAACACAAGTGCAGGAAGAAAATATGCTTTTTCATTGATAATTCAGAGTAATTTACATAGAGTCTACATTGATGCGCCTTCTCGGCTACTTGAATTACATTAGAAAAGGTAACTCAAAATGCAGGGCGCGCTCCATCAGATAGTCCCCGTCGTCCATACATTACGCCCTTGTATAGGTTGAAAGTCCAAGCCTCCAAAATGATCTGACTTCAACTATACTTCAAAATAGAGGTGCTCCTAACGCCTCTTCGTCTATCCACTAGCGTTGCACCGTCTGAGTGCCTGAAATAGTTGCCCACAACGTGGGTCAGTACTCAACTTGTACTGGTGAGCGGGATGAATCCCACTCGACTAAATCGACACTAGCTTATTAGGGGCGAGTATGCATTAAGATGACTTCTATGAAGAAGCAAGTGAATTCAATTCATATCAGTTGCATGTTTTGATAGAAATGAAAATAGCATTGAATCCAACCAGTACACCGATTGCTTACTCAATCGATGCACGCCTTCCCTGCAACGAAACACAAGTATACTTATCATCTGCATAAGACAATAAATTAGTATGTGTTCTATTCTATGCGGTCATTGGTGTGATCGACACCTTAGGGACTTATTCCAAGCATTAACGGCGCGCCCTATCAGCTCGGGTAGCAAGCCCCGCTGGAGGTCCCGCAATGCATCGTGACGAACACGAATCAATATTTTCCTCCGGATCGATACGGTTCCAGTGCCCCGGAAAGCCGTTTCGAGGAAATGATAAACCTTGTGCACAAGTTGTCCCAGACCATGCAAATGCATGAACATTTTATATCTCACACAATGCATCGAATTAAACAGATGAAGTAAAGCAGCAATATATATCTTATGCAACAGTTCATATTTTCTCAATGCGGTGTTCCGATTTTGATATCCCATGGGTCCAAACTCTATCCGAGGCACCAGGCCGTAACCAACAGCCAAATTCCCATTCCAACCAACTCAAGTTATAAGGTGTGCAAGCATATAGTAAAATTAGTCTACAATTCCCATGTTCCTTTCTTAGTGGCTGGCATGCATTGTGGCTAAGCATTTCCTAGGCGTTCAACCGGGCATCATCGAGTGAACGTTTGAAACATTAGAGATGTTGGCATGAAGAAGTAGGAAAGAAGGGACCAAACCACTCACTGGTTAAGGGAAAAGTTGCTGAAACAAGGAATCCCGCCTAGCGACGATCAAACGTCAGTTACGCGGACCTGCAACAGCACGAGCACCGAGTTAGAATTCTTGCCTATCCTTCCTTGCCGAACTCCCCAAAATTCAAGCTCCAATCAATAAAACCAACAGCGAAAACCAAGCAACTCGAAAGCAACACCAAATCAAATCCCAAAGCGGCAATCAAGAAAACCAAGCAACCAAACACGAAAACTATTGGACTCGTTTCAATAGAGGCCTTTCCATGAGTTGGAAAGGATCATCGCATTTCGTCCGTGGCAATAAGATGCCGAAGATCTAAGCATACTCTGACGGACTAGCCACAAGCCCAATTATATAGTGCACATCCCGGTCGGATCGGGATTTGAGGCACTACATTGCGGACCGGTTAGATTTAAGTGGATGTATCCTTTTGAAAGGTAAAATATGAAGGTAAGCAAAAAAGTTCTTTGCATGAAGGAATGATATATACTGATGATGTTGAAGCTCCATACCCTATCAATACTGAAGGCAAAGGCTACCATCTATCTAGTTTGCAATATGAACAGGCAAGCAAATGGGTTTTGAAGCATTCTACAGAAAATACTGAATGGGTGGAGTAAGTAACACTTTAACACAATCTTAATTAAAATCTCAGTTCAGTTTTCTTTTTTAGACTTTGTAACATGAAACACACAGTGAGTAAAGTAGCTTTATATACTTTGTTTTAATAGGAAATACAAAGTATATGTTCAGAGCCTTAAGTCTACTGGAAAAAAAATCAAAGAGGAAGTCTTCAAACAAAGAAGCCCACGGATTATATTCCTTGGTTAAGACAACAACTTCAACATGAGGAAATGACACCTTTTAAGAGACTCGCGAATGGTCCAGATTATAAAGCTATATCATATAATGCCTATACAGTAAATGAGTATATTTTTTATATAGCCGATGTCGAGTTAAACTTAACCACACAAAACAGTGGTGTCGCCATGAATGCTCTAACATCTTTTAGAGCAAGTGCTAAAGATAAGAACATTGAGGATGCAGATGCAGCTCATTACGACATTGTCAAACAAATCCTCGAATTGAATTATTATGATTTCACACAAACAGTCTTCTATTGTGATTGGGTGCGTACGGAAGACAAAGTAAATGGATGTGTAGTGGATCCAGAGACAAATTTGATTTTCGTAAATTTTGCGAGGTTAAAAAAAAAGCACAAGTGAAGATGATGAGCCATTTATCCATGCTTCACAAGCAACTCAAGTCTTTTACTGCAAGGATGAAACCAGAGATAATTGGCATGTTGTTTTAGAGTCCCCCAAAAAACTAAGTCATGGAGTGGACGCTTACAAAGATCCCTTTGTTTTTACTGGTGCAGCTGACGAAGCATCGTTGATATCAACAACACTTGCTAAAGTTTTAGAAGATGATAAAAATTACTAATTATTAACATTTTAGCTGTGTGATGACACGTGTAATTTGATGATACTTGTGTTAGTTTGGTTATAGACATTTTAGTTGCTATCTTAGTTTGGTTATCGACATTTTAGTTGCTATCTTAGTTTGGTGAGCTAATGGATGTTGTATTTACTCAGGCATACTCTATTTTACGTCAAATTTCTTACATATATATAGCGGCCTGGAGCATAATATTGATAGACATTTTATGTCAAATTTGTATACTTTTCTTTGTTACATATATATCAGGCCTTGAGCATAATATATAGTATACAACAATGAGCTAAAAGGAACAACAGTAAGCTGATTATTGACATTTTATGTCAAATACGTATACTTTTCTTTGTTGTGTTTTTTTTGTGGTTCATGGTAAACCAGAGTTGAGGCTAGGAGCTTAATATTAATATGGCGATAGTACGATACTTATTTGATGATATTTGTGTTTCCTTTCTTAGTTTCATTATGTGAGGTGATGGAGTAAATAGTGCTAGAAATACAAGTATAGAAAATCAGGCTGATGACAATCACACTTCAGGTGGGAGTCAAGGAAACACAAGTACAGAAAATCAATCAGGGAACACAGGTTGACGGCAATCACACTTCTTTGATATTAATTATCATGTTGATGACAATTAGTCATAATATTGGAATGTTTTCCCAGGTACACAAAAGATAATAATATTTAATGAGTATGGACAACCTGTGGATATTGGATCAACACAATTTTCATCAGCTGTTGGAAAGATAGCAAAAGCACATTGTCCACCTGGAATTGAGGATTGGAGACGAGTTCCACAAAATATCAAAGAAGACATATGGAGAAGTCTTAAAGTGAGTAAATTTGGTTTGTTAATGTTTTATCTTGGTTTTTTTGTCAAAAAAATAGTTTCCTGAGTTTTAGTTGTGTATGTACGTATCTTCCTTCTGAGATGCCCTTCTGAGATGCCTGTAGATTGTTTCCTGAGTTTTGCATCAACGATTCATGATTTCTTCAGTTTATGGCTATTCAATCAATTTTTTTTTTTTTGTGAAATTTGCAGAAATACTTCATAGCAAATTTGAAAAAAAAAACTAATATTGTTGCATCGATATGCTGATAATTATATGAGAAAAATATGTGAAGTTAATTGATGATTTTAACCGTAATTTAGCATGCGTTTAGCATCAACACTTCTTACTAATATTCATTTTCTTCCACATTTTTATGGACTTTCTTCTATTGTTATTCCAATTAATAGTTATCTAATTTTAGTGCCCATTGATTTTTGTATATTGATCTATTTCTTTCTGTATTTAGGACCTGGTATATGTTTTGGTTTCAATATATATTATACCTGTTTCCAACCTGAAACCGTCAAAAATGTATTTACTCTGGTTAAATTCCTGGCAATTCCTGGCAACTGTTTCCAACCTTAAAAGTTAAAACCATGGTTTAAAATGATTCCCAGACATAAGGGGGGAAAAACAATGATACCACTTAAATTAATGGTTTAGAAACATCCACGTCATAATTTTTGTCATACAATACTAAGAACACGGATATCATGATGTACAACTATTTTTATGGACCACCATTGATTTCTTCAGTTTGCTTAGGTAATTTGTTCTCAGACGCACACAAAGGAGGTGGCGATCGGAGTGGTAGTAGAGTTGATTTAGAGACTACATGGATGGCGCTGCTGACTATGATAGCAATGCAGTAGATAATTTGGTCAGTCAAATCAGAATTGGGTGACCTTGACACTGGCTGCATTGCTAGGTAACTTATAACATAATATTAGTGGTAACACTAACAGGTGCTTCAGAGTTCATACCCATCATAGGCACATAGTGCCAAGACAATACTACCTCTGAGTTTTGGGAGCTTGCGAACACCTTACAACATGGTCTCAGATTCCAAGGTTACATTTTCGGTGACGGTCTTAAGGATCACATTGGAGGCACAAACTTCTCACAAGAAGGCACAAATTTAGAGGCTTTAGAAAATTCTGTTGAGTCCAAATCGTGCAATCCAGACTGCAAGGTCTTAGAAATGGTGGATATACTTCATCTTATTGTCATGATGGAAATAGTGATGAATGTCGGCTCTGTGGCATGAATGGTTCTTTGGTTTGTTGTGATGGGTGCCCCTCAGCATATCATATATAAGATGCTTTGGGCTATATAAATCTTTCTTATCAGATGGGTTGTGGTTTTGTCTAAATGTACTATTAACAAGCTTGGAAAGTCTTCTTCTAGAATATGCAGGGGAGCTAGTGGAGCAGAGGTCTTTTGTACCGATGCAAATGGATGGGTGTTCCTAGGAACTTGCAATTACTTGCTAGTGTAAGGATTGCTATGTGCCCTTGTTTGCATATCTCTAAATGGACTTCTCTATATTGTGATGGTACCTACATTTCTGTTTTTTAAGTTCTGTGCTGTAGCTTCTCTGTTAGTTTTGGTTCTGTGAGGTTGTAGCCGTTATTTTGGTCTATGGATGAAACTGACGTTTACCGGTATGGCACATGGTCTGTTGTCCTTATAACAAACAACCAGCCACTTTTTCTCTCACTCAAAACAGTGTAAAGCTAAATATGTGTATGTATTTTGTGTTAATTGTTGCTGACATTGACCTCTCTTCTTCCATGTCTCACTATATGAGTTTTTTCTTGCTTACGATTTGTTTCAATTGCTTCAATATCATTTGTAGTTCAAATCATCAGCCAACTGATGTTTGGTTTATACCTTACCATGTTTGTGCACACATGTACCATGTTTTATTCATTTTTTTTTATACGAATTGCTGGTTTATTGATATGATTTTAGTTCAAAGTTGCTCTTTTGATGTTTATAATTGTTATTGCATATTGTATATCAAGTTCCAAAAATTTATAAAGACAATTTTTAAAAAAGCTAATAGTGTCTGGAGAAATTGGAAGGGAGAACTTCAAAAGATTTGTGATAGAGCTGAAACTGTTGCAGTACGAAAAAATATTGTGGTAGAAGAGAGAAAGAAAGAAGATTAGGAAGTTTTTGTTGAATTGCACTCAACAGATGAAGATAAAGTCCGTCGTGATTGTGGAAGGAATGCGAGAAAAAAAGGTTAAGATATTACATACAACTGGTAGGAAAGGTTGTGCGAGGGTAGCACATGAACTGGTAAAGATGTTAATAATCTATTATATATATCATTTTTTTTCTTATTTCAATGCAATATCAAAATATGTTACCAACCTATTTCATGTCTTGATGTACAAAAAAGCAAGTCCTACAGGTGAAGTTAATAGATCTGTGTTATACTTGGCCACACACCTAAACAATAGTAAAAATGATCCTACGCGTGTTACCCAATCTACAAGCGGGTTCAAATACTTAGTAAGCTTAACTTTCGACTTTTTTACTTTCGTTAGATTTAGCAAATATGAATGCTCAACATACATTGGATTTGTCTCATTTTTTATCTTGTAGGAAAAATTTAAAAGACTTATAGAAGAAGATCCCTACTTATTTGGACAGATGTTGTTGCAATGGTTTGTGGGATTCTAATTAATTTTTATATTTGTTTATAATTTCTTACAAGTTCATACTATATAATTACTTTATCTTCTTCTTAAAATTGTTTAGGTATTGGGCCGTGATGGTAAGGGTTATGTACATGGAATGGATCAAGGAGTTTCAAAGACAGAGGTTCGTGCTTCAGCTGCAAGTCGGGAGATTGCTCGTAGAGAATAACAAAAAAACGATGCTTTGCTAAATCGGATGGAGAATCTTGAACAAACAGTAGCTTTCCTGCATGCTGCAAGATATAACACTCCTAGATCGAGTCAATATTCATCAGAGTTTCACACTCCTAGTCCTACTCAGGTGAGTAGAGCTAAATTGTCGACTGCTTTCTTCTTGTTCTGGTTGTCCTGGCCCATGCTTAGCTACTACTACATGTCCACGGTCTTATTGTCTGGGAAGGATATTAGTTTCAGACTTCTTAACTGTGGAAGGATAACAGTTCCTTCCTTGATGCCCTCACTGTTAAATACCTCGGCATTTGACCACATGTGTTCATAGATAGGTCCTGTAGATTGACACAGCAAGTGACACGGCATGACACTGACCAAGTTTTGGCAAGGTGGAGAATATATGAGATTAGGATTTTCTTCTTATATGGAACTGGTTTGAATCTGACCCATCTACAGCACACCTTGTCATCTTTAGACTAGCTTCCTTACTGTAACTGCTGCTCCTACATAGAACAACAAAGTCAAACAAGTCATCCATTGGCTTGAGAGTGAAAAAATTGCTCTTTGAAATTATTTCCAGTTACAATCTAATTATCAACAAATTTATACATACGTCCCATATATTACAAGAAAATTTCTGTGCGCAACAAAAAATAAAGATAAATTCAGAGATGCTAAAGCTGATCACTACTTAGCAGTCAATATCATATCATTATCATCATATCATATCATATCATATACACTTCAAGTGACTAATAATGACTTTCTTAAACACCATATTGCAGTATGAATGTTGGTCAATGAATAAAGTAGGTACTTCTTGTTAGAAAATTACAAGGAGAAGTTAAAATAACATAAATAGAATATGAATCCAGCAATTTGAACATGTATTCTAGAGAAGTTTTCTTCAGTGCTTTAGAAGGAAGAAAATTCTAATTTTAGAGGTTACATAAGCATTTCATGTAGAAAACAAAAGAAGTGTTCAGTCGCTATGTTCTGTTTTCATACTGATAATTCGGCTGATCAGGAAGTACCCAAATGAAGCAATTGCAGGACCCAAATAAAGGCTCTACAAAAATGACTCAGGACAGCTCAATTTTTCACCATTGATAATTATAAGTTTGGCACTCCTAAAAATTACTCACCGGGCTACCCACTTCTAATTGATTTTTTTTATAATTAGGACTTCCAAAATTTTGACAGTCCTACCAATTGGAAGGACTCAAAATTTTAACAGTCCTAACAATTGGAAGGATTGTCAAAATTTCGACAGTACTAAAAAATATGTTAATTTTTTAGGACTGTCAAAATTTTGACAGTCCTTCCAATTGGTAGGACTGTCAAAATTTTGACAGTCCGGAGGGGAGGGCTACGCTAGGTGACACTAGGACGGGGTTGCGTGGAGGCCGGAAGGGGGGGGGGGGGGGCGAGGCGGAGGAGCGGGAGGAGGCGGCGGCGGCGGGAGGTGGGGGAGGAGGCGGACGCGCGCGGCGGAGAGGCATAGGCGCACGCGCTCGCCTCCGCTGCTGCTGTTGCCACCGCCGTCGCCGTTGCGAGGCGTAGCCGCAGCCCCCCGCGAGTGCGTGTCTCCGCCGCACGCAGCCTCCCGTACGTTGTTTCTTCTTTTTCATCGCTTTCGTGGCGGAGCCGACGGGAAGGTACTTGAGGGGCGGCTCGGCGGCGGTGACGCGGTCGATGGCGAGGTCGACGACGCGGAGAGACGAAAAATTATGAGAGGAGGGAGGAGGAGAGGCCGGAGGGGGGTGGGGGAGGAGCAGGAGGAGGGAGGTGAAGATGGTGGGCAGCCCTAGTAAAATTTGGACTAGTCTGAGTAAAATTTGTTCCTAACTGGACTAGCACTAATACTGGACTAGCCCCGAGTTATTTTTGTAGTGCCTTTATCAAGAGCCCAAATAAAGCAATTAGAGGACTTGACTGAAGTATGCCAGAAAATAATCAACAGGAAGAATACTAGCTAAAGCTAGAACTGGCATTAGTCTACTGTTTTGCATGTCTACATAATTAGTACTAGGAAAATGCTAAGTTTACAACCAAATGCTTACCCCCACCCCCACCCCCCCCCCCCCCCCAAACCCCACCCAACCCCCCCCAATATGGGTCTCATCCGGCCCCCTCTCCCCCAATGGAGGCTGGCCATGTGGCGGTTGTAAGCATTTGGTTGTAGGCATAGCAAAGCCAGGATCTTTGGAAGAATATCTTTTATTTTTTTTATCTCATATTGGTTCAAAATTAAATACTCTCTTGTCAATATATATTGTCAAATTACTGGCTTAGGTCATCTGAAGGCAATATGTTGCTACACAGCTCAGTATTTTATACAACACTTGGTCCGATTTATTTAGGCAATTCCTCAAATCTGGTCATGTACTTCATATCCTATAAATGGAGGAAGTATGATCTTAAGCCATATTATTGAATAGATGTTTTTAATTATTAGTAGGATCTGTCTCCTGTGAAGAATATGATCAATTTTTTGATCAAAATTTACTATTCACAATTAAAATGTTTTAATGTGAATATCTAATGGCTGTGCTTTTATTACTTTGGCAAGTTTTATTAGATTAGTCCATTCTTTCATGCAACTTTATAGAAATTTTTGTGAATACTTATGGAAAATCAAGAACTGTTCTATAGTTATATTGCTCTTCTATCTTTTGTATATAGGGACATGATCAACCTAATTGTCCATAAAGACTTGTCTTTTGAAGAATTTTAGAAATAAAGCCATTGCAATTGGACGTGTGAATATAGATGCATCGCTGAATGATGAAACTTATAATATTATTGTTGATGAAATTTTTGACGACAATGAGTTGTTGTTCGACAGAGACGGGAAGTTTGATGATATTATGGTTGGAGAAATGATTAATTGGTCAAAATATTCAGTTCAGTTTGTGAGGTTTAAATTTTTTTTTTTTTACTGCGATTGAGATTGTAAGCTAGTAATAACATTCTTATTTTTTGTCCATTATGAGAACTGTCATTGTGAGCTAGCAACATTGGAGTTTTTTTTTTTTTTTTTTTTGCTTTTGATGAAATATTGCTATGTAAACTCGATACATTTATTACTCAATACAATTTTGATTGAGTTTATTTCATTGTTGATGTTTATATAAAATTTATTTTCAGATGTATTTTTTGTTTTATGTAGAGGACGAACATGTTTAATTAGCTTTGATATGGGTAATTGAGAATTTTGAATTCTATTTCTAGAAAAACAACAGATCTTAACTGCTAAAAAGAAAAAAATATTGGCGGACTGATTCATGAAATTATTTGACAGTTTGAGCCTGTCGTTTTTATTTGACAAACAAAAACTGTTATTTATTACTCGCTATTAACGACAGATGTTCGTACGAATCAAAACTGTTGTTTAATGTGATTTATGACGTTTTTGGTCTGTCGAAAAACGTCTATTTAGGTTGCGCGCGTGTTGTAGATGACTCCTCATCCATGTGGCCAAGCCACAGACAGGCTCTGCGCGCATGTTGTAGATGACTCCTCATCCATGTGGCCAAGCCACAGACAAGTTATGCGCGTATGTTACGAATAACTCCTCATCTATTCGGCCAAGCCATATATAGACTTTGCGCGCATGTTGTAGATGACTCCTCATCCATACGGCCAAGCCACATATAGGCTCTGTGCGCATGTTGCAGATGAATCCTCATCCAGGCGGCCAAGCCACAGACAGGCTCTGTGCGCATGTTAACAAAAGAGTTCTCATCCATATGACAGAGCTTTGTGATAGGTCTGCGCATGTCCAAGACGAGTCTTAATACATGCGGCAGAACATTGTAAAGATTCTACGCGTGTTCAAGATGATTTCTCATCCACACAGCGAGACTGTGCACCGATGTCTTTGTGTCCTTGGTAGCCCAACACGAGAGGCACGGTTCTCCCCCAACCTCCGAGTAAAGCATCAAAATCAGGGGGCCAAGGATCAAGGCTGCCCCCGACGAACTCCTCGGCGAGAAGAGCCGCAACCTTCAGCATCCCTCACAGGAGAAAGAAAGGAAACAAAGAGATAGAGTTCTCTCTCTCCTCCTTACCGCCTATTTATAAGCTTCAAAGCCGCGTGAAGAGGTCGAGGCAATGAACCAAGTAGTTATGAGGATGAACCTGACACCTCGATTTTCGTGATCCTTTTTAATCTCCCTAGAAACCGTCGTCTCGAGCCCCGCGTCAAGAGGTGGTTTGAAATCCCAACAGATCCGTTCAGGAATATCAAATCAAAACATTAAATACAGAAATGACAGCCTGGAAGCGCTTGTCCATGCGGCCCAAAATCCATGCGGCCCAAGTGCTCTCCTCCATTCTTCTTATTCAAAGTATTCCAAACATAACTGTTTGAAAACTTTGAAGGGGGACTTGTAGAAGCATGAAAAATATCGATCCATGCGTCCAACAACCATGCGCCCAAAGTAAAGCTCAGAAGAAATTGGGCCGCAGAGTCACCATGCTGCCCAGAAAGACAACATCCATGCGTCTCATGTCACCCTCACATTTTCAGCTAGGGGTAGTTTGGTAATTTGGCATGGATATTTGATTTTAGGAATATAATATTGAATATAAATGTGATGATTGTATTAATTATTTTTTTATGTTGAGCTATAATTTTTTGTGACTAGTATTAGTTATTTTATTAGAGACGTGTTAATTAGTTAGTTAGAGAGACTAGCCAATATCTAGACTTGACACATATGGATCTATTTAGACTTGTCATGACAATTGGTGAGCCAAACTTGGACCCAAGCCCTTTAGTCATTTCCACTAATTAAATTAAGGAGAATTAGTTTAATTAAAATTAGTTAGAGACTTCCAAAAATATTCACCCTTAATTATTCCTCATAATTCACCATGGGGTAACTTGGACATTTAATTTTGCTTGGGGAAGGAGAGAATAGGCCGGCCACTATTAGAGGGGGTTCTCCTCTCTCTCTCTCCTCATTTGCATTCATTTTTTATCCAAAAATTCTAGATCCCCAATTTTTTCATTGTCCCTCCATTAATTTTCTACACAATTCACCTCCATTTTCTTCTCAAATTTATTACTCTTGGAGCCTTGGAGCTTGGAGAAGCAAGGAGCACAAGGAGGAGGAGCTTTGGAGCTAGAGGTCATGTACGGATCGTGTCCAATTATATTTTTATTGGGAATCCAGATGCTTGGTATGTCAGCAGGTAAAGGCAAAGAGACAGAGGCCAGGTGGATTGCTTCAGCCTTTACCCATTCCAGAATAGAAGTGGGAGCATGTGAAGATAGATTTTGTATCAGGGCTTCCACGTTCTTCAGGAGGTAAAGACGCGATTTGGGTCATCGTGGACATGTTGACCAAATTAGTCCACTTTCTTCCATTTAAAGTGGGTATGTCTACGGAGAAGCTTACGGAGATGTATGTGTGTCAGATAGTCAGATTGCATGGAGTTCCTGTGAGCATAGTCTCGGATCGGGATAGTCGCTTCATGTCCCACTTCTGGAGGAGTTTGCAGGCTAGCTTGGGCACCCAGCTCAAGTTTAGTACCGCATATCACCCTCAGACAAACGGGCAGTCGGAAAAGACTATCCAGACTCTCGAGGATATGCTACACACCTGTGTTTTGGATTTTGGAGGCTCTTGGGAGGATCATCTCCACCTGGTAGAGTTTGCTTATAACAATAGCTACCAGGTCAGTATAGAGATGTCACCATTTGAGCCATTGTATGGACGGAGATGCCGCACTCCGTTATCATGGGATGATGTTGGTGAGAGAGCCTTATTAGGACCAGAGATGGTCGTGGATGCAGCTGAGAAGGTGAAGCTCATCAGGGATAGACTTCGGGTGGCGCAGGACAGACAACGACATTGGGCTGATATCAACCGGAGACCATTGGAGTTTGAGGTAGATATTTTGTTTTGTATTGTTTGTGATTGCTTGTTTTAGTTAGAGTGCTAAGGCTGTGTTTCGTGCTAGGTTGGAGATCTTGTGTTCTTGAGGATTTCTCCGACATGGGACACGATTCGCTTTGGTGGAGACGAAAAGCTTAGTCCACGGTACATCGGACCCTTCGGTGTTCTTAAGAGGGTCGGTGCAGTGGCCTACAGACTAGACTTACCGCCTGCATTAGAGGGAGTGTATAACGTGTTCCACGTGTCACAGTTGAGATGGTATGTGGCAGATCCTAGCCATGTACTAGATCACTTGGAGATCAAGGTTGGTCCGACTCTCTGCTAGCCAAAGTAGCCCGTGGAAATTTTGGACCGCAGGAAGAAGGTACTGCAGAACCAGACGATTCCTTTGGTGCGTCGCATGGAGGCATCACTCGCTAGGAGAGAGCACCTGGGAGCGAAAGGCCGAGATGTGCGAGTGATATCCTTATCTGTTTGAGCCGTGAGGTATAATTCTTTCTGTCTTGTATTGATTATTACTGGTAGTTAGTTTCTTCCTTAATTTCGAGGACAAAATTTTTCTAAGGTATGTAGGATTGTCAACCCCACTTTTCCAGCTATGGGTAGTTTGATAATTTGGTATGGATATTTGATTTTAGAAATATAGTATTGAATATAAATGTGATGATTGTATTAATTATTTAATTATGTTGAGCTATAATTATTTGTGACTAGTATTAGTTATTTTATTAGAGACTTGTGTTAATTAGTTAGTTAGAGAAACTAGCCAATATCTAGACTTGACACATATGGACCTATTTAGACTTGTCATGACAATCGGTGAGCCCAACTTGGACCCAAGCCCATTAGTCATTTTTACTAATTAAATTAAGAATAATTAGTTTAATTACAATTAGTTATAGACTTCCAAAAATATTCACCATTTATTATTCCTCATAATTCACCATGTAGGGGTAACTTGGACATTTAATTTTGCTTGGGGAAAGGGAGAATAGGCCGGCCAATATATCTTCTCTCTCTCTCTCCTTATTTGCATTCATTTTTGATCCAAAAATTCTAGATCCCCAAATTTTCATTGTCCCTCCATTGATTTTCTACAAAATTCGCCTCCATTTCCTTCTCAAATTTATCACTCTTGGAGCCTTGGAGCTTGGAGAAGCAAGAAGCACAAGGAGGAGGAGCTTTGGAGCTAGAGATCGTGTCCGGATCGTGTCCAATTGCATTTTTATTGGAAATCCATCTCCCAATTGCTAATTCCTGATTTTTCTTTCATTATAGCTTCTTAATCATGCATTTGACCATTAGGAATGATCCCATGGCATAGGACTACCTATAGGAACAAGTTCTAGGCTATTTGGATATGTATTGTGAGTTCTATGTGGAGTTTTGTGTGCATGTTGGGAGAATTACGAATTTGACACATCAATTGTGTGTCATGAGACCAATTAGATCTAATTAGACTTAGATCGGGGTTATGAGACTAGGTACGTGTCCATAAATGAATACGTGTAGGCCGTATCATGGTATTTTGCGATACAGTGTGATACATAGCTCAATTTTGGGTGTTTTGCACAATTAACCCTCAATTCTCTTTGTAGCAAGTTACTTTGGTCATATTATAGGGTAATTGATGTGTTTGTATGATTATTGATGAAGATTTTAGGCTTTGGCCTTCACTTGGGCACGTATCAGGAATATCACAAGTACACACTCAAAGTGTTTGATGAATTGATTATACTAGTATGTGTTGTGTTATATTCACTAGAATGTGTGTGTGTTGTGCATGGGTGATCTGTGTTGTGCATTGTGTTGGGTGCTCGTGCTGTTGTGCACAGTCGATTGAGAGGTTGGTTTCCACTGTTCGCAGTTGATACACTGCTATGCAAAGGCAGTGTGCTCGAGCACTCTGCACAAGTTTTAGGGGTCGGGCAAACTATGCAGTGAGGAGGAAGAATAGTAGTTTGCAGCTAGGTGGTAGTAGTAGTAGTAGTAGCAGTGCACATTCGTGCACTACATATAGGCAGGCAGTGCAGCAGCAACAATAGCAGCTGTGCTTGGCTCAGGTTGCACTTCTTTAGAGTTGCAGGTAAGGAAATCTGCTGTACACAACTAGCAGCGAGGAGTTTGGGTTTCGGGTTATGAGTGAGCAGTGGGGGATAACACTGCCTAGTGTCAGGGTGCACTGTCGAGTGTATGTAGCTGCATTTGGAGTTTCAGTTGGTGAGTATCAAATGTAGTGATTGAATGTTGATCTTCACCTGCAGGGGATTTAAGGGAAGATTTGGGGTGACCTACTATGCAGCTGGGTGTGGGAGGACTGCCATTGCATTTGAGAAAGTATTAGGTAGCATGAAGAAGATGTGGGGATGTCGGGTTGTACTGTGGTGTGATATTGGGTTACAACAAGGAGGAGGGGTAAACCCAAGTACTAGGCCAGTGCAAGAGTTTTGTGTGAATGAGGGGTGTGATGAGAAGATATGAAGGGGGGCACTGATACTCATATATCAATAAAGAGGGTGCAGTAGTGAGCACAGTGAGGTAAGGTTTGAGTATGTTCTAATGCTAGTGAGGGTTTCCAAGCTCTGGGTTTCCCAGGAATTAAGCAGCATGTGGGAGGCTTGGCAACTTGAAGTGCCATGGATGCATGTTGCAGGCAGTGTCAAGCACTGCAATAGGAAAAGGAAGTTTAGTTCATTTTGTATTGCAACATGCTGCAACTTGGTTCTCGAGGCAGCAGTCCAGCTAGGACTCATAGTTAGCAATTACAGTAATGTTGCAAAGGGGTATGTTATATGAGGTGTGCAAGCTCTTCTCAAACCAAGAGCAGATCCTTGGCAGTGTGTTGCTTGCACTGCAGGCAATACATTTAGAATGGGGGTTCCAGATGCATTGGATATCATGAGGTATCAGTTTAGGTATGGGTATTATAATAGTGATACTCAGGTATTTCCCTTAGTTAAGTTACTAAGGTAGGTGCTAAGGATAGGTAAAATATCCTAGTTAGGCTAAGGTATTAGCTAGACGTTATATATTAATAAGATAATATATACATGAGTAGAGATGCAATACCTAGTGTCTAATATCTTATTTGGTTAATTATCTAAGGTATTGACCTAGTTAGCTAGTATTGACTAATTAGTACCCAATCTTGACCCAATTACCTTAGTGTGACCTAGTATGGCCTAGTAGAGCATGTATAATTGCATTATAGCTCATTATTATGTATACCCAATTTGACATAATATCCAAATTTAGGTGACTTCGACACTAGCTTGGACACCTAGTGACATCTTTTCCTCTGGACAAAGGCGAGTACATTTCTCTGTTTATTTTTATTTCATGATAGTGTATCACATGTTCTAGAACTGTATACTTGATTTCGATATAGTGGTTTCACGGACTGGTACTATATGGATCCTGTCAGGAGATGTTATCCCTTACTGTGTTCAGCGGGTACTCCTTCATATGTATTTTATTGTGTGTATCGAGTATTGATTTAGTATACTTCATGTTCACACACTGCTCGTGTTCAGTGTGCCCATATTCGTGTTCGTAACATGTCGTGATTGGATCCATAAGTATTAGTTAGGGATGGGGGAGTAAGAGTTGGTTATGTGATCAACCCCAAGTGTATTCGTGTACATGTCGATTACATATCACACGTGTAATCGAGTTACCATATTGTATTCGTGTTCAACCTAAACCGATCACATAATGAACTTGTATTCCATGGCACATTAGCTAGTTTTATTTATTTCAATTATATTACAGTTATTCTATTGTCTGTTCTTTATTCCAGTACATTACCTATTCACTATAGTTTATTACATTCTGATATTTAGTTATCGTGTATTCTTTTCTATTATCTGTCGTATATGCTCGATTATGTATTTGAAACTGCTTTCAGAGGTATGTACTTCACTTCAATCCTGACTAGATATATTTTTCAGATGATTGGCTCGTAGATCAGTATCCCATGTACCACGGACCGTAGGACGACGTACCAGTAGAGGATACTCATTTATAGAGCATGAGAACTTAGTACCAGAGCCTGAGGAGGCTTGGATTATTTGTTTAGACTTGTATTAGACTTTTATTGAGGTTATTGGCATGCATATATTATTTTAGGCTTGTGGATGTATTGTGACTCTTTCTTTCGTTATTCCATCTCGTGCTTTATCTTTCTTAGTTTGCATTGTGATTGAGAATAGATTATCATTATCATATACCATATTGTTCCTCCGTTTGGAGTTGAGATGATTGACAGGTACCATGTATATATATTGTATGTGATGTTTAGATAGTAGAGTTAACCCATACATCGTTCTACCGCCGATACTGCGGCGTAGGCTGGACATTGCTCACTACTAGTGCCCTTATTCCGGGTATGGGTCGTGACATCCCAGGCTGCCAAAAAGAAGCATTGTTCACATTTAGATCTGACATGGCATCATGACCACAAGATCGCGTCAGACACAGGATCTTGACAGAAAGGCACTTTAAATGACTTGGGAAGCGAGAGAAACTAAATGACTGAAGCTCTCGTCAGCCTAATAATAACTCCTAATGGTGTATAGTGCCACGTGTATGACACCACATGAGTCCCAGACTCCATGCGTCCCATGCGTCTCTAGCCACATGTGTCCCAGACTCCATGCGTCCTATGCGTATCTGGCCACATGCGTCCCAGATTCCATGTGCCTTGTGCATCTCTGACACATGCATCCCAGACTCCATGTGTCCCAAGCATCTCTGCTCCTTAAAATAAAATCTTTCTATTATAGTTGAAAAGATTCTCCACAACCAAGTGCAGGCTATGTGTCAAGCTGACCAAGTCACGCACACAAAAGACGAGAGTAACCTAGATCTTCAACAACAGTAAATCACAACAAACTTCTACGTGGCAGCTCTATCTGGAATTTCTTTCACAGGGGCAACTACATCCTGTTAAGGATTAACACGTGGCAACCCCTAGCATCCATGCGGCCCAAAATACATGCGCACGTAGGGATAGCTATATATATCAGGGTGGCATACCCACAAGAAAGACAAACAGACGTACACATACGGACAGCCACAAATAGAAAGAGACACAGGCAAGAGAGAAAGCATTTTCCCTTCCTCGGTCAGATCATTAACGGAATAAAGGGGTCGCTGTAGTACTCGATCTCCATCGTCACCCCCAGAATCAAAAAAAATATTGTACTTAGATTTTCTTCCTAGGATTTCTTTATACTCTTTTGTTTGTTATTAAGCAAAGTTCAACCAAAAACTTGCGATGGTGAACAACATCTACACAACCCCAAATTCAGTCTCTACTCAACTATATATATTTTTCACACTCAAACCCTTGCACCTGCACAACAAACCAATAACACAATAAACGACCTATTTGAAGTACCATTAGGGAACCTTCTTGTGCACTTGCACTCAAACTCAACCAAGACCCTAACAACTAGACTCGAGTGTACCTAAAGCCTCACTAAGAGCTAAACCAAACCCCTTAGGTCTGAAAAAAATCTTAAAGCCCATTACAAATCCAATCAAAAGGGCCCAACAACCAACACTATATATATCAAGCAACCTCCTTCACAAACCCTAACCCTAATTTACTTCTCCCTTTTGGCAGACCCCTAGCCGATATCCTCCTCCTTCCTCGTGACCCAAAAATTCTTCATCTCCCTCTCTACTTCAGATCTCTATCACCCCTAACTCCCAAACGAGCCACCAAGGGTAGACTAACCCCCTAGAAGTGTCCGGCCACCCCCTTGGGGCATAATATTGACTGTTGTTATAGAAGCAGTTCGGGCACCATCATAGCCCCCAAAACCACTCAATACCCTATATTTACATCTTACATGAAGCCCCTGAGATCTTTCTCAATTTTTCTAAAGTTTGGAGTCCGTTTGGCGCTCCAAAAGGTCCGTGTCGCAAGAAAAGCCTCCGTCGTAATCACAATCACGTAAGTTTCATAACTTACATTTAATAATTATTTTTCTCATATGAGAACCCTTATATGAACCCATAAACTTATTAGATGACAAATGATGAAACCCTCATGTATGAGAAACCCTAATTTTACATAAAAAATTTCTCATAGATAACACGAAACAAATGCATGGCAATGTTGTACCATATTAAATCTAGTTTTGTTGCATGTTGTATTTTACTATTAAAATATGGATTTCCAGAAATTAAATAATAATTTCCATAATATTAATTAATATATTTTTATATAATAAATGATTTGTATGCAAGTTGGCAGCCTTACATGCACAAACTAGTTGTCAAGTTGCTAGAACACCTAGTCGACGCGCAATGTAACTTTGTGCATGCAAAGATAATCGTTTTAGTATTTTTTACTAAATAAATAATAATTACAGAATTTAATTCATCTTTATTTCAGTATTATTTGATGTCGACATGCGTGTTTGATAGTCTACATGCATGTTCAAAATATAGTTTAGCGTTGTTATAGTCTTGGGACATTCTGTCGTATCTACGTACGCATAGGAATACACGTATCTAAATTCATATAATTGCCTAAACGTATATATGATAACATAATGTACGAGAACCTCACAACTTAATAGACAGTAGCATGGTACGTGTTTATTGACACCTTATCCTATGTCATGCCATTGCTTGATTGTTGTTATGTACGTCACAATGCTAGTGATGTGATGCGACGATATTACCCTTTTATATTAAGTAGATTAGCGTATGAAAAGTATTTATTAGAATATATTATATAGGACTTGAATCCGTTGCACCTCCGGTTGAGGACACCAGTCAGACAGTCCCGCAGCTGCAGGCAGCAGACAAGTTTACCTTGCCTTGTTCCAGCATTTTGTGCTTATGCTATTACTAGTTCTTGTTTATATTTCTATTTCCTTGCATGTTATTTACTATGGCCCTAGGACCGTTGTGATACATAGCGTCTGAGTTGTATTTCGGTGACGACATTCGTACGCGAAATCGAGTATCGTTAGATTGCATTGTCATAATATTATCTTGTTCGTGCTAACTCTTGCACGATATACCCTAGGACACTGTGCACGACTTTCATGTAGAGAAGCCTTACTTGAGATATTCGAGGTTTTTGGCTTTTGTGTTAGGACATGACCCGAGATGTATAACAGTTGACATGATTATATCTATACCTTGACTCGATACATAGTTAGTATTTATCTTGTATGTTATGGACATGAGACGTGAGATACATGGGGACTGGGGAGAACCTACCGTACCGTTGGGATATCACTTACTACTTTGCTACCGATGCTTGCGCTTCGGGCCCTATAGTGTTGTAGGTACCTTGACGGGGTCTGTACGTACCTACTATTACTACGCGGTTACTATCGTATCTATTTAGACCTACAGGCCAGGTGGTTTAGCGGAAGAGTATGTTCTCAGGTGCATTCACATAGTTGGTTATGATAGTTACCCTTGAGCACACTGATCATTATTTAGTGTTACTTTGGCTTGTTTTACCTATACCTTATTATGTCCCCTGAGGACCTGGATCCGGATTGTGTCCCCATGTATAGATGAGGAGAGTTATCATGAGGTTTACGTGTGAGAAGATGATATTGGAGCAGTACTTGTACTAGAGGACGAGATTGTGCCGGAGGAATTCTCTTGAGCATTTAGCTATTTTCTCTATTTATTTTGTTTAGTGATCATTGGACATTATTTTTGGCTTAGTAACTATTGGACAATTGTACTTGGTTATTTCTTTTTTATTTTATTTTGATGATGGGTTATTTCTCGTGACATTTCTTTTACTATATTATGATGGACAGATTCATTTATGATTATTGACTGTTGAGACTGGTTTATCATCTTGTCTCTTGATTATTTGATTTGTGGATGAGATAGAGTTATAGAATATAACCTATGACATATGATGTAGACCCTTATTTATATATATTACAACTTAAGTGCACTATAACGAGTCCATTAAATTGGATTTGCCCATTGGAGTTGTGCTACTGGCCATTGCCATGTGTCTGGTCCTTAGTATTTTGGGACTTAGACGTGACAAATCATGCGCCAGCCATTTTTGAGAAGAAGGGTGATCAACACCTAGGTTCTGGCAGAAGAAAATACTAAGATGCCAGAAACTTAGGGGCTGGAACTCCTTCTCAATCTCAATATCCCTCTGAGAAAGGGGCAGATGCACAAACTATGCGCTCACAGCGAGGAGTGCAGAAGAAGAAGCAAGTCGTGCCTAACTACAGATGCAGGAAGGCCACTACATGCACCAAAGAAAGGAGCAAGGGGTCTGTCTTTGACAGAATATCATGCTGCGTAGCCTCTACTCACCAGCTCCCTGAAGATGGAGAAAACTAAGACTCCTCCTACTATGTGCTAGTATGCGCTATATCAAGAAAGTCCAGGGCAGTGTGAGCCAACCACGTTTAAGCAACTGCTCAGATGGATGACTGTTGACATGCGCCATTAACTTTTATACGCGCGTCTGACAAAAATTTATACTGAACTGACCCATGCGTCCATCTTTCTGAGGCATGTGAAATGGTCTAGGTACAAAAGTCTTCCACTAACGACTTGAGGGTAGCATTTGTGCCAGACCCAGGTCAGGAAGCAAAGATCCCACCGGCACAACCATGTGTTCGGTTTACCCGTGCGCATAAAGAGGGTACAAAGGTAAATGTTTCCTCGACCAATTTGCGCAACAGGATTAGTCACAAGCGCAAAGTGAGAGGAACAGCTACGGCACATCAAATATCCCCTCCGGGGCACCTCTGTGCCAGCATCATTATCAACTCATGCTGTGCTAAGATAACAGCACCTACCGACATGCAGTCAGCATTTTAGTGACTGCAACCTACTACACCTATCCGACAACGTCTCGGAAAGCAAGTACAAATGTCAGAGGAAGATGAGTTGCCCTTCGCTTCATGCTGCTCCACTTGGAGATCTTTCTCCACAAAGGGAGGCCCAAATCCAGGTTCCTCTAACCCTCCACTCTCCACCAGCGTGTCGAGAAGGTGAGCCCGAGGAGTTCGAGCAACTGTACCTACGGAAGGAGTATTCCAGGGCACCCGCCTGAGGACAAGATTTTCATCAGCTAGGGGGTGGTACTTCTTCAAGACCCGGAATGACTCTGTAAGCCGGGGGTAGTAATCCTCCAAAACTCTACAATAACCCATGTTCCAAAGAGACAGTGACACTCAAGGAACGAGCATTAATGTTTCTGGGGGTAGTCACCCTCGTCAAAATAAAGCAGATTCCAACGCTGGGAGTAGTATTCTCTCTGAGTCGGAGGAAGATGCAGCACATCTAGCCTTCCCCGAGGACAACGTGACTCAGGGGTCTGAGGAAGAAAGCAAAAGATCCACCGTCCCGTCCGTCTCTTCCCATGTGATAAAGGTATACATGGCAAGGGGGACAACGAGGGCACAAGCGATTACCAATGCCTCGATGCTCTGGAGGCGATGATGCATACGATGAGCGTCTCGATGCAGACCATGACCTAGACAATATTGGAGATCAAGGTAAACATGGTCCCTCAACCACCCAGGACTCCGGTATAATCCAGCCAGGACCCCGAGACTAACGGGAGTCTAATGCACCCGTCCTTGCTCCCCTAGCTCTCGATATTACTCCGTTGCCTGGGTCATCTGCCCCTCTGCGTCAAACGACGCTCTGGAGGCCATCAAAGAACTACGTGATCGATTTGATGCCATGGACAACCGAGATAAACTCCAGAAGCTCGAGATACGGCTGCTCCATCCTCCCGAGTGGAACAATGTGGTATATAAACCCAAGTACAAGTCGTAGTCTTTTACTCAGTTCGATAGGAAGATGTTGCCTCACCAGTACATAAACTACTTTGACTCCATGATGGGGTACTTACCACGAGATGATGCCTTGCTTACCAAGTTGTTTGTCAGGTGTTTAACCGAGGTTGCTTATAACTGGTATTGTAGTCTCCCGAACAAATGTATTTCATCCTTCAACGACCTTCGGACCCTCTTCTTCGCCCGGTTCCTTGACGGGGGAATGGATATGACTATGTCCTCCCTGATAGATATCAGTCAAAAGGAGAAGGAGTCCGTATTTGACTAAATAGAATGCTTCTGACAAGCCGCATTAATGCTTCCTCCAGGTACTCCTGAAACTGTGCTGATGGATACTTGCAGGAAGAACCTACTACCAGTGGTAAAATTTTGGACGGGCCCATGGCTGTACCTGGAATGGAATACATATATCATAAGTGTTGATACTGATGAAAAGAAGGTTAAAGAAGCCCGTTCACTGGGAATACAGATCCCCATCGCTGATGATAGTGGAAAATGTTCTTTCAACAACAATAACAATGGCCATGACGGTAAAGGGAAGCAGGCCCTTACCGTTAATATGTCCAAAGGTTCCTCTACACTTGCTCAGAAGTCGGCAGAAGCACCAAAGCCGAAGGAGACATACTCTTTCGATGATGATGATGCCATCAATATTTTTAATGTACTAATGAAGGGCAAAAAGCTTCATCTACCCGACATCAGACGTCCGAAAGAGGCAGAAAAGGTCGATGACCCAAGTACTGCCACTACCACCGATACGTCTACCATCCAACATGAGACTGCTACGTATTAAAAAGACATATCCAACAGTTGATCGATTCCAAAGCCCTTACCTTAGACTTTGAGGACAAGATGGTCACTACAAATATGGTATCTCTCCAATTTGGTAACTTTCCAGCAATGGAGGCCTAAGATGGTGTTGTCCCGATACTAAGGGCAACAATAGAGGTTGTTAACCTCCCTCCATCTCGTAACCAAACATCCGAGCTGGTACCTCTGACTACACCGTGAGGCAAAGTCATATGGGTTCACCTAGACATCGTCCAGGACTTGACGTAATAAGCAGCGCCTTCCACTGCCAAGTCCAAAGGAAAGAGGCCCAAATCCTGCCACATGGTCTTTCCCTCAACTGATGAAACCTTAGCAGGGGTGACTAGGTCAGGGCAAACCTACTTGTGTGACTATGACCCCATTCCCGAGGACAGTATACCTCCAACCGCCGTACCGACTACTCCAGTGGCATCTGCATCAGGTCCGTCCCAGCCTCCCTCGATTGACAAACAAAAGCAGAAAAAGGTTTATTTCAACAAACTTCTGAGGAAGAATGCAGTGCCAGGGCTAGACAAGCCTTACAACTTTGACATATTGGTACATCTTGCCAATAATCCAACAAAGTTGTCTCTTCAAACTCCTTCATCTCTCCAAAGAGAACCGTGATACTCTGAGTGAGGCGCTACAGAATGCTGACTCTTACCTGGCCTAAGTCAAGTCTCTAGCTGAGAATCCTGCTGCATGTCCCTACTGCAATAATGTGATGGAGACAATCTCGAACATCACATTTTTACAGCAGGACATGTTGCTGAGGAATAATAGGCACAATCGTCCTTTGTACTATACATGGTATATCGGGGCCATCAAGGTGGATCGGATGCATATTAACCCAGGGTTATCTCTCATTATCATCCTACGGACTCTACTCCAAACCTTGGAAATCTTGCCGGTTGGCACCGACCAACAAAACCATCAGTAGCTTCAACGCAGGGATGAGCTACCCTCTGGGCAAAATTTGCCTAAAGTGTCAGATAGGCGATCTTGGAATGGAAGTGACTTGATGTATCCTATAGTGTTATGCTAGGGCATCCTTGGATACATGATTATATGATTATGCCCTCAACCCTGCATCAATGTCTGAAATACGTCGACAACGAAGGAGTCATCAGAAAAAAATTTGCCGACATAGATCCCGTCAAAGATATCAAAGCTTACTACTCTGACTCGGTCTTATACAAACGGACCCATCAGGAAAAGACAGATAACGATGTCGATGATGAAGCCAAAGCAGAAGAAACACTGGATGAACCCCTAAGGGTTTGCCTCAAAGGTCGTGCCACCGACATGATCGTCCCTCTCATGGTCAAGCTCCGCAAAAAGGATCAACAACCTATTATGGCCAACTTATGAAGATCAAGACGACCCTCAAGGGAAGAACCACCTGTCATGAAGGCCTCTGAACCCCTGGTGGTAAAACTCCGCAAGAAGCCTCCGAGACCATCACTGACACTGGAGGCAGACCTTAGAGGAGAGAAACTGAGAGATTATGTGGCGGCTCATGCTGGCATCCCATCTTTTAATGATGTAATTCTCCTAGAAAAGATCCCTTATTTTCTTAATAAAGGAATGTCTTTGAACTACTCTGATGTCGCAAATCGGAGTACCATATATTTTTTAGAGTATGGTCTAGGTTTGCAACTGCACACACAAGTAACTACTACTTATGCCGTAAACCTGATTCTCTCGAGTCAAGACATCTACTTCATAATTCTAGCAAGGAAGAGGGGTGACAAACCTATCATCTTCAGGAAGGAAGGCATACGGTTACCGAGACTTCCTCACCGAAGACTCAGAACCCAACAATGGTAGAATACAGCTCTACCGCTACAGTTCACAAGCCAAGCGTAGCATCTAGAAGGTGGAATACGACCTAAAACACGACAAAGGCTTAAACTATGGCAGAAGGTGACGTTTTCCTTTACGTCACTTTTTCTCCACAGGCAAGCCTGAAAAGTACTCTACCAATGAACCGGCCATGTTTTGGGGGTATATAACGCCTCCAACAACTTCTGAGAGCTCAAAAGCAGAGACCGAGACACATTCTCACTCTTCAAAATCCTCCGTTTAGGACTCCGATACAAGCATCGAAGATATGCTCAGACAGACACTGTCCATCAATATGGTGTCAACTCACTTAGAGGAAGAGGACGACCGTCATCTAAGCTCTTGAAAGTAGAACCATGGGCCCAATGCTTAGATCTTCAATGAGAGTTATGTTTCAAACAACGAGAACCCGTACTGAAGATGAAGTAGTACAAGTCGATCTGGGCGATGAATCCTCCCCCAAACCTATCTTTATTAGCAAGAGTTTATCCGATGAAGATCGTGAATCCCTGGTACAGCTCGTACAAGAATACATCGATGTATTTGCTTGGAGCTACAAAGGTATGTCATGTTTAGACCCTCAGATCATGGTGCACAAGCTCAATATTCTGCCTAATGCTAAGCTAGTAAAGCAACAACAACGGTGGTTCCGTCCAGACGTTATGGATGCCATTGAAGCTGAAGTGAATAAGCTGATATCAAGCAACTTTATTCGCGAGAAGTAGCATCCATATTGGGTAGCCAATATCGTTTATGTCATAAAAAAGAACGACAAAATTTGAGTCTGCATAGACTTTCATGATTTGAATGCGGTCTGTCCAAAGGACAAGTTTTCTCTTCCGATAATAAATGTGATAATCGATAACACTTGTAGCTTCGAGTGTATGTCCTTTATAGATGGGTTCTCAGGCTACAACCAGTTTAAAATATTTCTAGATGATGAGAAGCATACGTTATTTCGTACACCGTTGGGGGTATACTGCCACACGGTGATGCCCTTCAGTCTGAAAAATGCATGTGTGATATACCAACAAGTTATGAGCACCATCTTTCATGAACATCTGCACAAAATAGTAGAATATTATGTTGATGACATCGCTGTCAAGAGCCATTTTCAGGATGATTATCTCCATGACCTGAAGACAATATTTGATCTGATTCGTGACTACCATCTTAAGATGAATCCGACAAGTCCTTCCTGGGAGTCTCCAGTGGCAAGTTTATGGGTTTTATTAAAACTTTGAAGGGTATCCATATAGACCCTGAGAAGACAAAAGCGATCTTTGATATGCATCCACCAAAGAATCTCAGATAACATTAGGTCTTCAAGGAATATTGGCATACATCAGAAGGTTCATATTAAACCTCTCTGGACGCTGTCAACCATTTACTCAGATCATAAAAAAGGGAGTATCTTTTGTCTGGATGAAGGAATGCCAGCGAGCTTTCGATGATATCAAGAAGTAACTCACAAGTCCCCCAGTGTTGGTGGCTCCAGTCGTGGGAAAACCTTTCTTGTTTTACGTCCGAATAATGAATCATTCTCTTGGCGCCCTGCTAGCTCAGAAAAGTGATGCATGCCATGAATAATCCATATATTACCTTAGTAGGATGATAGTTGGTGCCAAGCACAGGTGCAATCCCATTGAAAAGGAATGTCTCGCCCTAATCTTCGCTATCCAGAAAAGTTGTTATGTGACCGGGCAAACAATCCATGTCATCTCTTGGGTTAATCCCCTCAGGGTGCTCATAACCAAGCCAGGGGCGTTAAACTCTCGCCTAGCCACATGGGCAATGCTGCTGCCACCATACGCCATGATATTTGTCCCGTAAAAGGCGGTCAAGGGACATGCATTAGCCAAATTTTTGGCAGTCCATCCGGTGCCAGAAATATCAAAGCTTTACAACGAGATCCTAAATGAAGTGTTAGAGTCTAACACGACGACAAGAGATTCCATTTAGAAAATATTGTTCGACGGTGCTTTAAGAGCAGGGCCCAAGGGCGATATTATCGCTGGAGTGGGGTTAGTGTTGATTTCTCCCGATAATCTGGTCATCCAACGCACTTATTCACTCATGGAGCCGTATTCCAATAATGTAGCAGAATACAATGCTCTCATTTTTTGGCTCTAACTGGCTAAACAGGTGGGGGTGGACCACCTAGAGGCCTACGATGATTCTAAACTGATAATCAGTGAGGTCTGAGGTGAGTACAAGGTCCGGCACGAGAACTTAATCCTATACCACCAAGCCGCGATTAGCATAATTTGCACCTTCACTGGGTTCTTTATAGAGCACGTACCACGATTACAAAATGTCAAGGCTAACGTTTTGGCCGGTCTTACAGCTTCATTGGCAATTCCTATTAACACCCAGCAATCGATCACATTGATTGGTCGAGAACTGATCTGCCCTAGAAATAAGCTGTGCATGTGTCTGAGCTACTTTGTGGAGACAGACATTAACATCAAAGACTAGAGATTCTTTTTAATAGACTATATAGTCTATAGAATTCTTTTGAAGGATCCGAAGGAGGCCACTTCTGTCAGAAGATGCTCCCTCCGGTTTTATTATGATCCAGCCACTAAGTTGTTGTACCGCTATTCGTATGACGGGCTCCTGCTACGGTGCCTATCGAATACAGAAGCAAAGCAAGAACTCTGTGAAGCCCATGATAGTGTTTGCGGTGCACACCAACCCGGCCATAAGCTGCAGGATCGTCGCCAACGTATGGATTATTATTGGCCGACGATGGTAGCAGATGCCATCGACTATGCAAAGAAATGCATGATGTGTCAGATCCATGTAGATTTTATCTACCAACCTTTAAATATTTTGCACTAAATATGGTGTCTTGGCTATTCGATGAATGGGGAATGGACATCATCAGATCGATTAGTCCACCATCGTCCAAAGTACACCGGTTCATTCTCGCCATAACTGACTACTTCTCCAAGTGGGCAAAAGTTGTACCACTTGCTGAAGAAAAAATGTCAAACGTGATCAGCTTTATCAAACATTACTTCATATACCGATTCGGACTACCTTGGAGGATCATCCACGATAACGGTCCATAATTCGCCAGCCACTCCTTCTACTAGTTTTGCGATAAAAATAAAATTTAGAACATAGGTTCGATGACCTATAATCCAACAGTGAATGGATTAGCGGAGGCTTTAAACAAAACTATTATAAAGAAAATCAAGAAGTTCGTCTTGTCTAATAAACGTGACTGGAGCGAGAAGCTGGAAGAATATCTCTGGGCCTATCATACAACGGTTTGAACCCCAACTAGCAGTAAGCCGTTCGCCTTAGGTTACGGAAGCAAAGCAGTACTCCCTCTAGAGGTCCAAATTCTCTCACTTTGGGCGGCCCTCGCTAGCCAGTTGACCGCTGACGATAACCACTAACGGCGGCTATAGGAGTTGGAAGCACTCGACGAGGAGCCTCTCTTGGCTCAATAGCACATTGAGTTATACCAAGCACCCCTCTCCAGAGCCTTCAATAAATGTCACGCCCCAGTCCCAAAATATCGAGGGACTGGACACGTGGCAATGGCCAGCAGCACGCACCGATGGACAAACCCAATTTAATGGATCCATCGGGACATACTTAAGCTGTATAACAACAGTCAGGGTTTACTAATCTCATCCACAGAATAAAGATAGCAACATCAGCAAAAGAAATAAACAACATCCAGTTACAAGTAATTAAAAATCGGGGAACAACCCGATATTAAGTCTGTTTACACAAGTTCAATTAAACAGGAAAATAAAGAGTTTATTGGCCAAATAAAACTGAGCATGGAGAAGCAGTTGTTCAGGAGAAGTCCTCAGCGATCACCTCGTCCTCAGGTTCCGGTACTGCTCCGAGTAGTACTCTTGTTCCGTACACCTCAGGGTAAATCTCGTCTTCTAAATCTGGGGACATAATCCATTCCAGGTCCTCAGGGGACATAGCAAGGTACAGAAAACACAAGCCAAAATAATGCAGTGCAGAAATAAAGGAACAATAGGGTAAGTAATTAAACCAGCTAAGTGATAATGCAAGTGAGAGTTTTAGTCATACTCAGGCTGAAACTACTACAGGATCAGTGTCAAAGAAACCATAGCAGTATTTTCTCGAACGGCCAGTACAGTACCAAAGCTCTGTGTCAGAGTCTAAGGCACTTCCATTAAGTTATTATATATATATATTCAGCCTTTTGTATGGTAATTCTCTCCCCACCCAATTAAATCTCACGTCACAGTTCCATAATGTCTCATGTTCATGTCACGCAAGATTAAACTAATGCAGTAAGGTAAGTCATTATAAAATCTAAGCATGTAAAGATGTCATAATCCTGTATCCTATACAGAATCACCTTGAATATTCAGGAAGATTCTGTCTCATGATCTGTGTCAAGTGTCCTGGGTATAATGTACTTGATATGGCAAGTACGAGATTGTAAATGTCATGATATACATCTCTAAGTAACGTTACACAACCCCGCGTACGGTGTTGGCACCCGACTTTTAATCGGAAGCTAAGTAAGTCACACGGCCCTAGGTTTGAGCATGTACAACAGTCACAGGAAAATAAATCAAGAGAAAATGAATCATTAAACTGCATTTATGGCAAGGTACACTTGCCTGGTTTTTCGGCTCCAATTATTGCTCTGGATTCAGCAGAGTTTGCAGGCAGTACTCCGGTTGCTGAAATAGACATAACCATCAGATCCAGAAAATATTAATCAGCTAAAAATGTCTGTCCTTGAGTCCAATTTGGAGACAAGGGCAAAAATGACATTTCGGATTAAAGCGGGGTCCAGATGTGGGCTGCTTTGCACCAAAAAATGCGTCAGGGTCAAAGGTCTCCAAAATAGTTCAACTTAGTGTCAACAGGTCAAGAACGATGATACGACCCTAACGGAACTTCCAGAATTGGATTCCGATGAGCCGTTCTCAAAATCGCCCGTCAAGTGGAGCTTGTGGGGCCCACGACACGCGATTTTGTCAACGTTCTCAGAATCGAACCAAACTTGGCTCACAGGACCAGCGTATTGCTACGAGTCCGATGACGCAAGTTTCGTCTCGATTCGACGTGTGTACACTAAGTTACAACAAGAACCAGAAAGTACGGATACGGGACGTTGTCTGCGGATACGCACTGATTCCGGTGTGCACGCACATCCGAATCAGCTTCTGCGAAGTCCCGTACGTCCGTATCAACGACGCGCACGTATCGGTGAAGACCGCACGCGACTAAGTCGTCCCGTTTGACGGGGCGTACTCAGTTCCGGGGTAAAACAGGGCGTTGGTTTTCCTGTTTTTGGATCGCAGTTCACGATCACCACAGGACGCGATGCACCGAGCGGTTTGCACAGGCACCGAGGGGGTCATGCAGGGTCCGCGATGCAACTGAATGAAATAAAAATAGGTAAACGAGCAGGGAGATACGCGTACCTGAACAGGGTCCGAAAACCCGAAATATTTTGTGTCCGACACGTATCCGACACACGTATCTAGAGTTAGGGTTTTGGGGGTGCTGTCGGAGCTCCGGCGGTGCTGCGACGGGGGAGGCTGGCCGGAGGGGGCTGGGGCGGCGCCAGCGAGGCTGGGCGGAGGCTGCGCTGCGGGCACGGCGACCGGAGGGCTGCTCGAGGTCGGCTGCGGCTGGGAAAAAGGGGGAGGAGAGGGAGACGGCCGGGGCGCACGGCGGGGAGGCGGCTGTGCGGCGAGGGACGCGGCGCTGGAGGCGTAGAGCTTCTGGAGGTGCGGCGGAGCAGGGTGGCCGGCGAGGAGGACGAATGCTAGGGGATCCGGCGGGGAGGCTAGGGCTTTTTATAGGCGGAGATGGGGAGAGGGAGCGGCAGCCGGTGAGGGGAAGAGGAACCGGAGGGCTGGCAGCCGTTCGGGAAGCCGGAGCGACGCTGGGAGGCCAGGCGGCGGCGGTTGGCCGGCCGGAGGGGAGATGAGGAGTCGGGGACCGGGCGTTTGGGGAAGATGGGTCTAGCGGGTCGGGTTTGGACGGACGGGTCGGGTCCTAGCGGATCCGGCCCGATCCGAAATCAAGGAAGCGGGTCGGGTAGAAACGGGCCGGATCTGGTTTGAACCCGGATCCGACCCGTTAGGGCCTAGGGCGGTTCGGGTCAGTTGGACCGGCCAGTTTGGTTCAATTGGGTTGGTTTATTTCAAATAAACCCGGTTTATTTTGGTTTAATTATTTAATCAGTTTTTAGGGCTTTAAAAATACATCCGGGGTCCAAAAAATTCCTGAAAAATTACCCTATGTCTAGTTTTTCATTTTATACCATAAAATATTATTTTTGTAATATTTTAATATTATTTATTATCATTTAAAAATCATTTAATAATTAAAATACTTAAATTTAATTACAGAAAAATCCCAGAAAATTCCAGAAAATTGTGAAAAATCCAAATTTAAAAATTCTTGAAAATCAGGGAGATTACAATAAACGAGTCAAGGAAAGAGTACTCCAAGTTGTTGACCTCGTCTTAGCAGTGAGAAGACCGATGGTCATGACACACAAGACAGCCGGGAAGTTCCAAGCCAAGTAGGAAGGCCCCTTCATTGTGGAAACAGTGTATTCCAACGGTGCCTATAGGCTTGCAAAACTTAATGAAAACTTTCTAATGATGCCGATCAACGACAAATTCCTCAAGAAATACTATGTCTACTTCCCCATTCTCAGCAGATTTAAAATATACAGTGTTTATATTTTGTTTATCTCCAGTAGATGCAAGTATACAGTATGACATTTATCCTCCACCATGTATCATAAATTCGTTATCTATATCCAAGAGTCCTAAATATGCAATAAATAACAAATCCTCTAAAGTTCCCCAGTAGAGCAGTCCTCTAGTCCATCAATACACTATCGTTAGGACCACTTAAAAATTTGTTCCCTAGGGCAATAGTTCACGTTTGCACTACCTCTGAACTATAGTCTTGGCATTCCCTACCTATCATGTCCACAATACCTCTGATAGGGTTTTACTTCAAGTTATTATCTGTGCTTGATTACTAAGTACGCCATAGATAATAAGTCCACTAAAAATCTCCAGTGGGATGTTCCTAATAGCTACGATATTATACTATGTCCATATTACCTCTAGTATAATAACCTAAGTTTATATTACAAAGTATGACAAGTCCAAAAGAGAAGTTCTGAAAGAAGGAAAAGACTTTTTATTAATATTCAAGATCATGAGTACATACGATAAAAAATACATTACATTTAAAGTTTTCATTGATATTCAAGATCATGAGTACATGTGATAAAAATGTCTACATTCATCACTTTCTCCATCAAATGCCCCTCTGTGTTGTTTCTGGTACCGACGCAAGTGAAGCCAACAACAGTACTCAATGCATTTTAGGTCATCCCTCCCCAGTGAAAACGTAAGTACATGGTAAATAATCTATACTGATGGATAAAAAAGGAGGGGTGGATCAGGTGCTCTTCGACCATGCGAGAAGACTAAAGACAGGGATAATCAATCCAAATCTCGTAATCAGTACCGCAGGCTCCCGACCAGTGGCAGGTCGTATAAAGGGAAGAAACTCATCTAGCATGATGCCTAAACATGGTGAGCTCCACTCACGATGACGTACATTCATCCTCGTCTCTTGGATAAGTTCTTGACGAACTGATACATAAGGTTGACATTCTCTTCGAATGACGGGTTTTATGATATCCTTCCATGCTCCATCATCAGCAACATGAGTGGAGATAAATCCTGCACAAAGAAAGCATACATCAGTCTCAACAAAGATTTTAAAAGTACATATTTTGTTATAAGTGCTACATGCGACACCCTAACCACAATCGGTGCAGGACAGAGTGCCTTAAGATAGCTAAGTTTTTACACATATTTTAGATGAATTTTTATCCATGCTGCTTACCCGTATGAAAGGTCTACACATGTGTCAGATGTTCTCTCATCCATTGTAGAAGCATGAAATACGCTGAGGAATTATATGCGTATTATACAGTCAAAACCCCCCAACATGCATGAAGTCCGCGTAAAGCAGCGCTTCAAGGCTGTGTGGCATAAAATAAGACTTCAGAACTGCTTGCGTAAAACAAAGCTTTAGAGCTGTTTGGCGTATCATAGAGCTTCGGAGCTGCCCGTATAAAGCAGCACTTCAAGGCTATTTTAGCGTAAGAGGTTGCTATACCTCCCTGCGTAAAATACGTGTCTTTTTAATGTAGTATGAAGTTGTACAAGGAACTCTTCGTATTCCTTGCATGAATCTGTCAGACAGAACAGTGAACCTGACTCTTGACAAAAAGTACTGCACGACGATCGAGAGGACGACTGTGATGATAATTTTGTACAGAGACCCAGACTGTCATTTTGTGACATATTCTTGATACAAGTCATTTTTACGCATTCAAGGAATACGATGCCTATTCTATATAGGCAGAGATGAGTTTTTACACTCAAGATGAGACGAAATCAGATGCCACGTCAAAAGTTGTTTTTCGTACAGAGCTCGAGGCATATCTCGGCATTTAATGCACAAGATTGAGACATATCTCTGCATTAAATGCACGAGATTTGGTTCTATTCTTTATAATTTTGTCATGACTGTGGGAGCTAAAACTAGGGCTAATACGCTTACATCACCATCCTTGCATTTTATGCCAACCAGGCTATTTTCAACTATAGGAGTACGCCGTATTCTATCTCCTCGAAATACGCCAACTCAGGCTATATTTGCAAAGGTACGTGATAAGGCTATTTGGCCCAGAATACGCTCAAGACCTCAGTCAGGAAGGATAATTGGCTATTTTTATACTGGTTCATGTAGTATCAAGTTTTATGCCAACAAGATAGCTATTTGGCTTTTACGCCAATAAGACAGCTATTTGGCTTTTACGCCAACAAGACAGCTATTTGGCTTTTACGCCAACAAGACAGCTATTTAACTTTTACGACAACAAGACAGTTATTTGGCTTTTACGCCAACAAGACAACAATTTGGCTTTTACGCCAACAAGACAGTTATTTGGCTTTTATGCCAACCATCTTTACGCGAGGGGCAGTTACCTACGTGGCTTGTATGCCATGATCTTCGAGAAGCAGTTATACGCGTTACCTTATAATGGGACACGTGTCATATACGGATTTAGAAGGTTATTCGAATGTAGGTAGCAGTTATTATAACCGCTGCATAAAAGGTGCAACTCTCTTCATAACTTGGCTTCTACCCCGACTGGACAGTTATTGTGACTGATCCCTATAAATAGAGACCTCTGGTCACAGAAGATTGGGGGAGAAGAAAGGATCAAGATCAGAGATCAGAGAGAGAGAGCACAGACAGAGAGTGTTGATTGACAACTTTGGCAACGAGAATTCAATCTCTCCTGTAATCTTTGAAGCTTCTTCTTCTTCTACAAAACTTCTTCATCATCGTGTGGTCCAAGGGACAAAGTGATCGACCGCAGATCAGACTCCTATAGCAATTTTTCCCCAGAATCATTTTTATTGTACTTAACATCCTCGTATAGGATTAATTGTACTATTTTTCTTGTTTGTAAACAAAGAAAGGGTTTCGTATAAACCTAGTTTTATTTTTTTGTTTATCACCAAACACAAGATGGAGACTCTGCTGGGGATCACTTTCTCATCTGACGAGAAAGCCATTGCTCAACACGATGCTGTATCCGTCGGATCGACGAAGAAGACGTCGTCCAATTCGACCAATCTGCTTATGAAGACATGCTTCGTGCAGGGGGTAGCTCTCATTCCCTCTCTGTCCAGGACAACAGGAAGCTGCATAAAGTGTGGATGCCCAAGACATCCTTTATCCTTCCTACAATCTCTTCTTCTCTGATCAACAAGGTTGTGATAACACAGCCTATATGCCTTGCGTGTAAAACTTTGTCTCCCGTCTGTGACGTGGAGTCTAACACACGCCCTATACGTAAAACTTTGTCTCTCGTCTGTGATGGGGTAGACAAAACTTCTGGCAATGTCCCAGTGCCAATCCAGAAGTCTAACACGCGCCCTGCGCATAAAACTTTGTCTCCCGTCTGTGACGTGGCAGACAAAATTTCTGACAAGGCCTCAATGCCTCAATGCTAATTCGAAAATTTCAAACGTGCCCCACGCGTAAAAATATATCTCTCTTCTATGACGAGGTAGATGGACCCTTGGATCACATCAAGGGAAAACAAGTGGCGAATCTCCCAACCTCTAGAGTTGTACGCCCCCAAGAGAAGAAGTTGCCCACTTTTCAGATTACGTGTGACGCCGGAGGCCGTTTGAGGACTTTTCCTGTTTTACGCGAACCTGGACAAAACTCCAAATTATGCCAGGATAAGTCTGTCCGCGTAAAGAAGACCCGCTTCACGGGAAAATACGCTCCTCAGACGGATGATGGATCATATGCTACCCACATGGGTGAACTGCTGTATTCTTATGGAAGAGAAAGGGTTATGGTTCCCAATCTCCACGTTCCTACTAATGTAAAAAGGCACAATAATCCTTCTTCTTCTTTTGTTAATCCCCCTTATTTGCGTGATTTCTTGATCCAGAAACGCAAAGACAGGGGATCTTCTAATATGTCTATTACACCCCCTAGGGAGCATTGTTGTAATAGCTATAAGGTTGTAATTAACTACTGCTGTTCTAAGGCAAAACGGTCAGTTTTTGACCGGTTGAACTACTCTTTGCCCTTACAGGAAGAAGAATCGACATTTGCGTCAGTAAATATGGCTTCACACATTCCTAGAGGAAGGTCAAGTTTAAGATGTCATCCCTCTAGAACTCCAAGCCAAAGGAGATTTGACAGACTCCTTGAGAATATTGAAGCAGGTGTTTTTCGAAACACTCGCTCGAGGTCGCGACAATCGGCTTCATATTCTTCTGATTCTGACACTGGGGGTCGCCAGCTTTCTGAATTTGATGCTAAAAGTATAGACTCAATCTCTACAGAGATCTATACTAATCCCTCGGTAGCATCCAGAGAAATGGGAGTTTATGCCGTTGGAGATGAACATGAAGAGGCTTCCCCATCAGGAAGTATTGAGCAACGCATCGCTGTATTGGAAGCATCGCTTAAAGAGATGCATACCAAGATGGAGAGTATGCGTCAGATAATGGTGACTCAACATACAACTGCAATAGCTCAAACATTGGTTCCTCTGACTCAACTACATGTGGGGATAGACATACCACCATCCAATGCAAGCCAGGAGCCTGTTCCAAATCAAGAGTCAGCTGCTCCTCAACCTCTTAACCCGGAGAATGTATTGCCTCCTGTTGGAGTTACAATACAACCGATCTCTCACCTCTCTGCTGTTCATTTCCCAGCTGAAGATCCAATACAGGCGGTTCAGGAATTAAAAGCCCAATTTGATGCCCTGAAGCATAAGGATCAGCTCAAGAAGTTGGGAATCAACCAGCCATACCCAACTGTCTAGGACAAGATCCCTTTCCCACCAAAATACAAACCACATGCTATGGTTTTGTTTGAGGGAAAGACATCGCCCTTCTCACTCGGGTATTTAAGGGTTGTCTGTCTGGAGTGGCCAACCAATGGTACCGTAGTCTAGCGAACAACTGTATTACTTCATTTAAAGATTTCAAGACCTTGTTCTTCGCTCGATTCTACGAGGAAGGTATGGACATGTCTATGTCATCACTCATCAAAGTAAGGCAGAAGAAAAAAGAAAACGTTCGTACTTTTATTGAACGTTTTCATCAGGCTACTTTGTAGATGCCTCATGGAGTTCTGGATTCAGCCTTGGTGGACATTTGTCGAAAGAACCTTCTCCCACTAATATCAGTGTTCACGGGACCATATCAGTTCCATGATTGGCCCTCGTTTATCATATCGGCGGTAGCCGCTGAAGATAACAGTCGAAAGGCTCGTGACAACGGAATCATGATCTCTACCTCTGATAGAGGGAAGCGGTCATCCTCCAATAATGATCATACTCATAGTTCCAAAGGAAAGGAAGCTCTGGCGATCAATACGTCCAGGCAACATACTCTAGTAACTACGCAGACGAATCCTGGGACTTCTAGGTCTAACGAAAAATATTCTTTTGATGATGACGATATTCTAAGCATATTCGATTGTCTAATCAAAAGTGGCAAGCTTACTCTCCCCGAGGTAAAGTGCCCAAATGAAGTCGGCAGTACCAATAACCCCAAGTACTGCATTTTCCATAGGTATATACATCACCCCATAAAGGCATGCTATGTACTGACAAGGAAAATCCAGGAGTTAATTAACACCAAGGCCATCACTCTGCGTAATAGCGAGAAGACGGTCACTGCCAACATCATCTCACTCTAGTTTGGCAATCTGCCCCTCCAAGAAGTCCCGGATGGTGTGGTACCTATTCCACAGGCAATGATGAACATTGTTAATCTCCCTCCGACCAGGGGTCAAAATCATGACCTAGTGCCCCTAACTACTAAGCGTGGGAGATCATGTGGGTTCACCCTGATCTGGTATCAGAAATTGAGGAAGAGACTCAAGCTGTTAAAGCTAAGTCTAAAAAGAACTCAAGATGTAAACCATGCCATATGGTTGTAATATCCCCGACATCGGAAGAAGAGGCTTTGGCAACCGGAACCCGGTCAGGAAAAGCCTACCTCAAAGACTATGGAGGAAACCAGGATGAAGCAACGGTAGACACTTCAGCTGCCAAATGTCCAGAACCTGAACCTGTTATGCCAGAAACAGCCAAACCAACTTCGGTGGACAAGGGTAAACAAAAAGAAGTTCATTTTGATAAAACTTTGAAGAATATTCAAAACAAAGGTTTAGAGAAACCATATAACTTCGACATCTTGGTCCAGTTGGCTAATACTCCGGCCAGATTGTCCATTTTTGAGCTACTTAGGCTATCCAAAGACACTCGTCAAGCCTTGAGTGAAGCGTTAATGCAGGCAGATGTATACTTGATTCAGCTTAAATCCCCTGATAAAGAGCCTATGGCATGTCCTCAATGCCATAGTATGATGGAAGTGGTCCCTAACATCACTTTCACTCAAGAGGATATGCTGTTGAAACATAACAAACATGATAGGCCTCTTTATTACACCGGATACGTCGGCTCCATGGAGGTAGACCGGATTCACATAGATCCGGGATCATCGATCAACATTATCCCTCATAGTCTGCTAAGACCGTTGATGATTCCTACAAGTGAACTAGCTTACACTACCACTACAATCGTGGGCTTCAATGCCAGGAAAAGTAGACCGTTAGGGAAGATTCGTCTGAGGATCCAGATTGGTGACCTTAGATCAGTGGCTACATGCTACGTCATTGATTCGGAGGTGTCTTACAATATTCTGTTAGGCAGACCATGGATCCACGATCATAATATTATTTCTTCAACTCTACACCAATGCTTCAAATATGTAGATGCCCAAGGGACAGTAAAAACAGAGTTTGTTGATCTTAATCCGTTCAAAGGAGTTGAGTCCTACTATTCTGATGCCATATTGTACACCCAAGACTACATGAAGGAGGTGTCAGGCAGGATGGAGGAGGAATCCCACCGGGATACAGGAGAACCATCTGCTGAGCAACCTTTGTCAATCCAGGTGAAAGGGCGGACTACCCGTCCGAAAGTCATGGAATCTATGAGTATCCACTTGGGCAAAACCAAATCGGAAGGAGGAAATGATCCCATAGTGATCAGTCTGAACAAGAAGCCTCCATCTTTGGTCATTGACCTTAGGCGCAACAAGCAACCGACTGATGTAAATATAACCGGGAACGTGGTTTCTGACGATAATAAAGATTCTTTTTTCCAGTATACTGACGCTCAATTTCCTAATTAGGAATCTTCCCCTCATAACGATATAGAACCTATAGCACAAAAATTCTTGGAAGCTATAGACTTCTATAATCCATATGTGTGGGAAGTAGCGTCAACATCTAATGTCGTCGCGAGATATGGGCCACATGCAGATTCTATCTTTATTGTTCCACCTACTCGCAACGATCAGCATCCAATAGTCTTCGATCGCATGCAGAATAAACCGATTGTACAAGAAGATTCTCACGAGTCTGATGTTGGGAAAATGCAAGTCCACAGCTATAGTCCACAGGCTTTGAAGATTATGCAAAGCATGGGTTATGATTTTAAGTTGGAGCCAGGCCTCAACTATGGAAAAGGCAGACGAATGCCATTGCATGGTGATCCCTACTATCAACGAACTCTTTTCGGGTTAGGGTATACCACATCTCTTGCAACTTCGAACAACTCTGAGTCAAGAGAGGAGACCATTTCCTCTTCTCAAGATGATTTGTCGTCCTCCGATTTAGATGATGAACTCGAACGGGCATTATCAGTAAATATGATGTTGACAGATTCCCTCAAAACAGAGGAAGAGGAATCTGAACCATTTGAGAATGAATCCTGGGCACAGTAAATGGATACACAATGGGAACTCCGATTCGAACAAAAAGAACCACCCACTGAAGATAAGGTTATCCAAGTCAATGTTGGGGATGAATTTTTACCAAAGCCGATATTTATCAGTAACAATCTTTCCGAAGAAGAAAAGGAAAAAATGATCCAGCTGATAAAAGAATATATCGACGTCTTTGCGTAGAATTATGAGGATATGCCAGGTTTTGATCCTAAAGTGGCTACCCATAAACTCAACATATTGTCCAATTCAAAGCCAGTAAAGCAACACCAACGCCGGTTTCGCCCGGATATGATGGATGCCATTGAAGCTTAAATCAAGAAACTAATAGCCTGTGGGTTCATCTGGGAAGAATAACATCCTGATTGGGTCGCCAATGTTGTCCCGGTTATGAAGAAAAATGGAAAAGTTCGTATTTGTATCGACTTCCGAGATCTAAATGTAGCTTGCCCTAAGGATGAGTTCCCTCTTCCCATTACAGACGTCATGATCGATAATACGTGCGGTTTTGAGCGCATGTCTTTCATGGACAGATTTTTAGGATATAATCAAATTAAGATGAATCCTGAAGATGAGAAGCATACTGCCTTTCGAACACCATTGGGGTATATTGCTATACAGTCATGCCTTTTGGATTAAAGAATGTCGGGGCTACATATCAACGAGCTATGAGTAACATATTCCATGAGCATCTAGGCAAAACGGTAGAATATTACATAGACGATATTGTTGTCAAAAGCTGCCTCAAGGATAATCACATCCAAGACTTGAAGACAGTATTCGAGTTGATGCGCCAACATCAACTCAAAATGAACCCTACAAAGTCCTTTCTTGGTGTATCCAGTGGCAAATTTCTGGGATTTGTCATCACTGCTAAAGGCATTCAAGTTGATCCTGACAAAGTGAAAGCTATCCTAGAAATGCGACCGCCTCGTAATCTGAGAGAACTCAGGAGATTTCAAGGTCGTCTAGCTTATATCAGGAGATTCATATCCAATCTCTCTGGAAGATGCCAACCCTTTTCTCGTCTAATGAAGAAAGGTGTGTCATTCGTATGGGATGAAGCCTGTCAACAAGCATTTAATAATATCAAACGCTATCTTACTAATCCTCCAGTTCTGGTGCCTCCCGTCATAGGAAGACCATTTTTGTTGTATGTTCAAGAAATGGATCATTCTTTAGGGGCCCTCCTCGCACAGAAGAACAATGAGGGTCATGAACATACTATCTACTATCTAAGCAGGATGATGGTCGGAGCTGAACACCGGTACAATCCAGTGGAAAAAGAATGCTTGGCTCTAATGTTTGCCATTCAGAAGACGCGATATTACGTGACGGGCCAAACTATTTATATCATCTCTGTTTCCACCCCATTTCTAGAGCCGGGTATTTTTTTATTTTTAATTTAGTTAATTGTGCATTATTTTTTATTAATTGTATTTATATTTAATTAATGATTGTATTATATTTTTATTGTTTGTTTTAGGATTTTGGCTAGCCTGGACCCATGTCAGACCCTAGTGGACCCATGTCCGACCCAGCCCACACCCCTGTGAGACTTATTTTGGGTTTTAGAATATTTATTATATTTTTAGGAGGTTAGTTGGAGAGATTTGGAGTTAGTTTGAGTGTTTTTGGAACCCGAAACCCGAAACCTAGTGAGTAGGGGCATTTTGGAAATTTGGAAACTTGTGTGACCCCTTTAATTAGGTGACCGACCCTTCATAGCAGCCTATTTCCGTGCAAAGCCAGCAGCCCTCTCCCCCTTCTCTCCATTCTTCACTTCTTCCTTCTTCTTCTTCTTCTCCACTTCTTCTTTCTTCTCCTTCTTCCTCCAAAGTAAGTCTTTCTTCCATTTTTCTTCTTTCTCTCTTCCATTCCTTCTTCTTTATGCTAGTCCTAACCTTGCATTCTTCCCCAACCTAGGTGGGTAGAGCTTAGATTTAGAGTTGGAGCTAGATTTGGGGGCTTGGAGCTTGAGGGAGGTGGATTTGGAGCATTCTTGAAATTTTGGCTTGGGATTCCAACTCCCAAGAGGTAAACCCTAAATTTCCCCTTGTAATTACTCTTTTATAGTGTAATTAATATTTTAGAACCTTCCTAGACCCTTAGGCTACCCGTGGGAGAAAGTTGGAACTAGTTGGGCAGTGTTTGAAGACTTTAACACTAGGTTTTGTGTCAATTTCGGGTGAAATCCGAATTTGGCCCAATTTTGGGTGATGCCCTAGGTTAGACAGACCTAGGTAGACGTTGTCGGGTGTCTTGAGGGTGAGTGCGTGTCTCCGTTCGGACACGGAAAGCTGTGTCGCGAAGAAACGGGCATTTCGGGCAAAATTGGGGCTTTTCGTCGTCGCTGATTCTAAGTGCGTGCGCGTTTCCCCCACGGACCTAGAATCGACGTGGGAGCACATTTTCTAGGATCTAGACATCGTTTAGGATGCGTGGATAAATTTTGGGCCGATTCCGAGTTCGTTTGGTGTGCGTTTCAGGAGGTTTTCCGAGCCGCGCACCACGTGTTCGTCGAAATGACCGAACGACCATTTCGACTTGGTTTCCTCGTTTCGGACTTGTGCGCGCGTTGGGTTAGTATCGGAGAGTGTGTGCTAGAGTTTTTGAGTTATATTTTATATATTTTAGGGTGTTGGTGAGTGTCGGGGTCGTTGGGCGTGAGTGGGGCGTGTGGTTTGTGTGTTGTTGTGTGTTGTGTTGTGTTAGTGTATATGTGTCTATATATATATATATGTATATATTTATATGTATGTGTGTTGTGTATATATATATATATATATATATATATATATATATATATATATATATATATATATATATATGTGTGTGTGTGTGTATTTATATCTATGTGCTAGTGTATGTGTGTAGGTGAGTGTGTGTGAGTGAGTGCTTGTGTGAGTGTGTAGGTGAGTGTGTGTGAGTGTGAGTGAGTGTTTATAGGTATATATATATGAGTTTATGTATATATGTATATATATTTATATATTTATATATATATATGTATGAGGGTTTGTGTGTGAGGTTGTGTGTTTGTGAGAGTGTGTGCTAGTGTGTGTGAGAGTGTGTGTGTGAGGTTGAGTGTGTGTGAGTGAGGATATATATATATATATATATATATATATATATATATATATATATATATATATATATATATATATATATATATATAGATATATGTGTGTATGTATATATAGATATGTGTTTGTATATAATTATGTGTGTGTGTGTGTTGATTTGTGTTTGAGTGTGTGTGTGTGTCAGAATGTATATAAGTTAGTGTGTATATATATCTATAGAGTTATATATATATATATGTATGTATATATATATATATAGTGATTTATATATATATAGGAGTGTGTGTGTGTGTGTATGAGAGAAGAGGGGGGGGGGGACTGAACTGGCACAGCAGCAGCATGCTGCTGCACTGTGCAGCAGCTGCAGCAGCATAAACAGCAGCAAGAGCAGCCACAACAGCAGTTTTGCAGCAGCAGTAACAGCAAATTGGACAGCAGCAGCAAGGTTAAGGAGCAAGAGCAGCAGTTTAAGCGCGAGGGAGAGAGGTATATCTATATATCTATATATATATATATATATATATATATATATATATATATATATATATATATATATATATATAGATATAGATAGATTGATACATAGTTAGATAGTAGAGGGATAGTTAGATAGATTATAGATAGATAGATGATAGTTAGGTAATTAGATAGAATGATAGATAGATGGATAATGGGTAGTTAGATAGATACATATAGATAGATTGATAGATTAATAAGATATCAAGATAGATAGACACATAGATAGATGCATAGATAAATAGATAGATAGATAGATATTTGGATAGGTAGATATATGAATAGCTAGGTTGATAGATAGATATATAAATAGATAGATTAATACATATATGGTTAGATAGATACATAGGTAACTAGATACCTAGGTAGTTAGAGATAAATAGATAGATACATATATAGATACTAGATGGATATATAGATATAGATAGGTAGTTAGATTACTAGATAGATAGGTAATAAGATAGATAAGTAGGTAATGCATAGGTAGATAGTATATATATATATCTAAGGTATAGATATTTATACCGATGGCTATATATATATCTATAGATATCTAGAGAGAGAGAGAGAGAGATAGATAGATTTATATATAGATATATACATAGCTAGATAGATAGTTAGATATCTGGTATAGATATATATATGTAAGGTATGTGTAAGGTAAGGTAAGGTAAGGTGTGTAGATACCTAGGTATATGCCTATATATATTAGATATTTTTTTTTTTAGCCTAGATTATAGCTAGATATATATATGTTTATGCATAGTTAGATAGCTAGAGGGGTAGTCGGGTTGAGTTTAGAGAGGTATCTCAATACCTTGAGATACCGAGGTATCTCAATACCTTAAGATAACCAAGGTATTGGGTTTCGAGCGGGGTTTTTGAGCAATAGCCTAGGAATTATATTTGAGTAATTTTTATATGCTTATGTGTATATATTTATGCGTGCTACCATAGGTTTTAGCGGGTTTAGGCGGGGTATATAGCCTAGGTTGAGGTATCGGATACCGAGGGTATCCCGGTATCTCAAGGAGGCGAGTTTGTGAGTTTTCTAGCTTAATGAGCTCGGTTTGACCTAGAAATTCAGGAGCACCCTAGTTTGGCCCAGACTTGACCGTAGTTGACTCGGTTGACCGCTAAAGTCAACTTTTGACCTAGTTTTGACCCAAAGTTGACTTTTTGGACCTAGAGTTGACTTTTTGACCCAGATTTTATCGGTTTGACCTGTTTGACCTAGAACGACCCTAGAAGCCTATTTTTAGTTATTTTATATCTGTTTAACTTATTAGAACCCTGTTTAACCTTACTTTTCGTATAGGTCCTTGCGACACCGGTTCGTATCGCCAGTTGCTCAGGACGTCAGGCGAGTACATTCTCTGATAGTTTTCATTATCTGATGATTATTATGATTCAGCTTCTAGTATAGTATCATATGATTATTCTGGCACAACACGGGACACTGACTGGTATTTCTGGATACATTTACTTACGATACGTACATTTCATGTTTCTGGCCTCTATTCTGGAATCACTACTGGCATCACCTACAGGCATCACCTACAGGCATCATTCATGTTCAGGCTGGACTCATCTTGATTTGCGTGTCGGGTCTTGGATCCACTTGTATTAGTCGGGGCGGGAAAATACTCGAGTAGACATGTAAACATTCCTATCTGGCATCATCAGGAATCACTCCCTCTGGTCTAATCTGGAATGATAGCAGCCGCGCACCTAGTGCGCGGTGAGCCGTACTTACCCCTAGCCGTTTATATGTCGAAACAAGTATTTCAAAGACATCGAGTTCATTCTTTATAGTCTGGACTCTCATGCATTTCTTGACTTGTCTCACTTACATGTTTCTGGACTTGACTCACTACATATTTTTCATGCTAGACTCACTACACGTTCATGTGCACCGACTTACTCTTAGTGTAGATTTCTTGTATCTTGTAGTTATTACTATCTTGCTCTGATATTCAAGAATCTTTACCTTTATGCACCAGTGATTTATATTTTTTGTTTCATACTTGCTTCATTCTTCTTGCTACTTGCTATAACTGTTTTATAGTTTTTATCATTTAAATGGAACTGCTGTTAGAGATGTACTTACTCCAGTCCTGACTGGACATATTTTTCAGAGTATCCGGAGGATTGGTGTCCGACGTTTTATGGACCTGAGCCTGTCGATGGTGCAGACAGGGACCCTCTAGTTTAGGGGTGATTTTCGGGTTGGTAGTCGGGATCACTGGGACCTTGTTGTTGTTTTTATTAGCTTTTAGCACCGAATTTGTCTCCGGTTTTGGATCGAGACCTTGTTTGTATATTATTTTGGATATTGTTGTATTATTATTATTGATGTTGTGGTTGTTGTAGTAGTTATTGTTGGTTAGACTTTATAGTTGTTAGATCTCTGTGTTATCTTATCGTGCTTAGATTCGTGATTGAGTATATTGTTGTTATCTTTATGATATTGCTCCTCCGTTTGGAGTTGAGATCTTGACAGGTTTATATATTGTTTGTGTGGTTGCCCTCCTTTTGGAGAGGTCATGGCCGATTTTTGTGTGAGATTATTATTTAGTTAGTTGACCTAGACAACGTTCTACCGCCGATGCTGCGGCGTAGGCTGGACGTACCCACGACTCATGCCCGATTTTCCGGGTGCGGGTCGTGACACGTTTTTGGTGGCGGCCCCATGCAGGTCTCGATTCGCAATTAGTGCGATGTCGTGGTGGTACAACAACTTAGTTGTACTGTTGCGAGCCTGCTATAGGATCTAGGATCTAGGATGAGAGTGTACTCAATCACGACTAGGAACAATTCCAATCTAATTATTCTGAAATTGTTTCTTTTGAAATATTACTGTCCTTTCTTGATGATATCGTATCTTGCGCCGTATTGACTTCTTTTGATCTGTGTTCAGGATGCCTCCGAAGACACGATCCCATCGTACCATTCCAGCAGTTGCCACTGAGAGGTCTGCTACCTCTCGTCCAGCTCGTATTCAGGCAGCTGCTACCGCTCCACTCACCACTCCTGCGGTTGAGGGAGCATCTGCTTCTCTCGGGGATCCTCCTTCACCTGTCGATCCGAGGACTACCCCAGTCATTCCGGTGGTTCCTCCACCACTTCCTGCTCCAGTAGATGCCGTGCAGTTGTTTGCATTCTTCAGGGAGATGATGGACACGCAGCACCGTCAGGTGGATGTGATGAGGCTGGGCATTGAGAACGCCCACCAGGTGGCCATGACAGCAGTGGATAGGATGGCACAGATTCAGCCACAGGCAGATCAGATTCAGCATCCGAGGCCGGGTAGTATCATTGATTTTCAGAGGATTCGGCCCAAGGAGTTCCATGGTACAGAAGGGATCCTGTACGCGGATGACTGGATAGAGCAGATTGAGGGGATCTTCAGGCTAGCGCAGATTCCAGACAGCATGCAGATAGAGGCGATGGGCAGTCAGATGTTCGACCTCGCCTTGACATGGTATCGCACAGATACGAGGATTGTGGCGCCAGGGCTTACTTGGGAAGCTTTCAAGAGGCTTTTTAAGGAGAAGTTTTTCCCAGATGTGGCGCTCAGTGCTTTGGAGAGCCAGTTCGAGGCACTCGTCCAAGGGAGCATGACGGTGGACGAGTACACAGCGGAGTTCTGCCGTCTGGGTAGATTTGTGGATGGCTTGAGTGAGGCAGCTAAGGCGAGGAAGTTTCGCAAGGGCTTGGTTATGGCGGTCAAGTCTTTGACCAGTAGCGATCGCGAGGCGACTTTGAGCAGATAGTAGGAGATGCTCAGAGAGCAGAGGATGACTTGGAGCTCAAGTCCAAGAGAGGCAGGGATGATTCAGGCAGTACGAGTGGCAGTACGGGACCAGTTAAGCGTCCCTATGTGCAGAAGGCAGCGCAGTAGGGTCAGGATCAGAGGGTGCCCACTTGTGCCTACTGCAGGAAGGCAGGACACACTTGGGATGTTTGTAGGAGGAGGCTGAAGGTGTGTTTGTTCTGTGGATCCGCTGCTCACCAGATGCGAGATTGCCCTACTGCACCTCCATTGGGTGGAGCACAGGATCAGAGAGTTGGAGCTAGGCCATCTGTGGCACAGTATCATGCCCCGCACCAGCAGAGGGATATACCCCAGCAGGGCAGGGCTTATGCGTTGACGGTCGAGGAGGCCGATGCTACGGATGTCGGGTTAGCAGGTCTGTCTCTTGTTTCTTCTTCCTGTCCTTTTCCATTCCTGTGGTGTGCTTCATTAGTACCTGTTAGACTTTTCTTTGTGCTGTGGTAGATAGTGTAGTGACCCTGATGGAGACTGTGATAACACGACCAGTAGGACCATGATCTTGTATGTTGTTAGGTAGAATTTCTTGACTGTGATTGTTGGTGGTTTGACCTAGAGAGATTGTGATTGACTTTAAATTTCGAGGACAAAATTTTCTAAGGAGGATAGGCTTGTCACC